>JARHVA010000312.1:3552500-3907500 GCA_037957365.1 Torreya grandis | reverse complement strand
ATCAATGACAAAGATCATATTGTCTTATTTTGGGCAGACATCAAGAATAACTAAGCAATGTAAACATACACCCATGTAAAATATAAGTACTAAATGATTTTCCAAATTTATTTATCTATTTGTAATAATTATTATTTAACATTTGAAGGATACTAGAAAAATATTTATACATGTAGATTTTTCCACTGAGTGTGGTTTTTTAAATGAAATATTTAATCATAATATTACTTCACCATTTAAATATATTATTGATGATATTCCACCACTTTAAGACATACTTGAATATGGCATGGCTATGGTGAATGAAAAACCAAATGATATGATACAAATACTAAAATAAACTTCTACATCTTAGAAAATAACTTCCATGGTAAATAAAAATCCTTAATTTCTACCAATGAAGAGAAGACTTGAGGACATTCCATATGTTGAGATCAATATGAGTGTCAAAGTACTCAAAAATATGTACAAAGAAAGAGAACCAAATGGATAATTGGAAGGTATTTTTAAGTTTGATTGGGCAACAATATTTCCTTTCATTAAACTTGTAGAGAAAGAAAATAGAGTTGATACCCCAACTAATTGTACATGCACAATATGTTCTTATAAATTAGGAAAAACCCACAAAATTCAACTTAAGCTAGACATAATCAAGAAACATTATGGCAAAGTTTATGATTCCATTGAAAAATATGGACAAATTAAAAAGACTCATACATGGAAAGTGAAAGATAGAAAATAATTGCATTAACAAGAGAAATACAAGAGGTGCTTATTTATACATCAAAAAGTGAGATTAAATCTCCTAAGATGTAGGTGATTAAATCTCATAATGTATTTAATCTTTCATAGTAAATAGCACACTTAACTAACTTATGCTACATGTCAATCAAAGGTGTAACTACACCATGTGACATTTACTACATATAGGTTAGGATAAATTAATTATTCTAGCATTCCCCCCCTAATTGATCATAGCTTGAAGAGAAGAAGAGACAGAATTTGTAAATGCCTCAAACTTATCACGTGTAAGTGACTTCATAAAGAACATTTATGCACTGATCTTGAGTGGGAAATTATTGGATATATATGTTGTGTTATTGAACATGTTCATGTATGAAATGAATCTAAACCTCAATGTGTTTTGTTCTCTCATGAAACACTATATTGTGAACAAGATGTAGAACACCCTGATTGTCACAATACAAACCTATAGGCTGAATCTATGGAACTCCAAGTCCTAAAAAAATGTGATGTATCCATATCACTTCATAGATAGCTCCTGATATAATAGGATATTTTCCCTCTACGGAATATCTAGAAACACAATTCTGCTTCTTACTTCCCCATGAAATTAGACAAGATCTTAGAAAGAACACAAATCCAAAAGTGGATTTCCTATCATCAATAGAAGCTACATGATCTTCATCCATGTATCCTATCAATAAATTATCATTCTTCTTATACTCTAGGCCATACTCAATTGTACCTCTGATGTATCTTAATACCTACTTTGTTGCTTTCCAATGTGTCACCTTTAGTTCCTATATGAACTGAGAAAGAAAGCTGACATCATAGCTAATATTTGGCCTAGTATATGTCAAGTAAATGAGACTGCTAATCAACTTCTGATAGAGAGTTACATTTACTTCTGGTGATGGATCTGTATGAGATAGTTGAATTCTTATCTTCATAGGTGTTGCAATAGGATTACAGTCCATCATCCTAAATTTCTCAAGCAATGTCTTTGTATACTTCATCTATAAAACAAAAATGTGATGTTCCTTTTTTCATACCTCTAAACCAAAATAATAGTGTAGTATCCTAAGATTTATTTTTTCAAATGATCACTTGATATCATTCTTAGTTGCAACAATCATCTTCACTATGCTACCAATTATGACTAGATTATTGACATAAATAATCACTATAATAACCTCTCCCCTATGTTGTTTGAGGTAGAGGTTAGGATCATATGGATCATGTTAAATGTATGACATATGAGATGCTCATAAATATTTATGTATGAGGCTTGAGGAACTTAATTTATCCCATAGAGAGACTTGATAAGCCTACACATCTTTTGTTCTTGATTAGGTACCACAAATCCTTTAGGATGAGTCATGTAGACTTCCTCTTGCAAATATTCATTGAGAAAGGCACTTTTTGCATCCTCTTGATGGAATTTACATCAAATTATGTAGCCATTGCAAAAACTATTTTGATAGTCTTTATATTAGTCATGGGAGAAAAAGTCTCGTCATAGTCAAATACCTTTTTTTAGTATACCCTTTTACAATAGGCCTTGCCTTGTACTTATCAATACTACCATATACATTGTACTTGATCTTAAAGGCCCATTTTCACCCTATAGGATTCTTTCCTAGTGGAAGATCAACAAGCTACCAAGTGTTATTCTTCATCAATGACTGATATTCTACATCTTTGGCATCTTTCTAAGGTTTGATTATAGGGTTTCTGTTACTATTGAGGGCTCATAACTCTCTTGAAAAATACTCATAAGGTCCATATTAACCTCTTATTGATCTATGATTCAAGTCCTTAGTCTTAAAGTGGATGTATCTATTACTTTATTCAAGTTAGCATCTCGTATAGTACTTGTATACCACTTGGGCATATGTTGAGATATAGGTGGTGGTTTTGAAGGTCTTGTTTGACTATCTTCCTTTTCACCTTCATCATCACTATTCAAAAATATTATAATACTTTTTCCTGTATCATTGGCCTATGTAGAAGGTGGATTGATTCCACTCTTTTCATAAAACACATACCTACTAATTAGTACCTTCTTTGATTTTGGATCAAAGAGCCTGTATGCTTTTGATTTTGCATTATATCCCACAAAAATACATTCTTTTGTTTTCTTATCCAATTTATTCCTTTTATTCTTAAGAACATGCATGTATGTTTTGAAACTAAAAACTCAAAGGTGATTAACCTCTAGTTTATTCCCTATCCAAACTTGATGTGGTGTGATTCCATCAAGAGATCTAGTGGGTGACCTGTTCAACAAGTAGACTATAGTGTGAAAACCTTTTGCCCAATATGTATTAGGAAATTTTTCATCCTCAACCCTAATATGAAACATTTCCACAATAACTCTATTATGATGTATTACAAATCCATTATGTTCAGTTGAATATGGATTTATCAATTATCGATTGATTTCATTCACATTGAGATAAGCTGAGAATTCTTTACTATTGTATTTCCCCCCACAATCTGAGTAGAGGGTATTGATTTTCCTACTAGTTTCATTTTCAACCATGGCCTTGAATTATTTGAATACTTGAAAATATTTATCCTTAATCTTTCATAAATGTACACACATTTTTTATGAATAATCATCAATAAAAATCCAAACATATTTATACCCTCTGAGATTGGGAGTAAAATGTCTGCATAGATCAGTGTGCACCAAGTCCAACATAACAAGTGATCGATATTCAATATTTCCAAAGGGATCCCTTCTTTATTTTCTTACTAAACAACTAGTACATATATCAAAATATTTATTGAGTTTGGGAAGACTACGAACTATATCCTATTTTCTCAATTCAATCAAATAACCATAACTCAAGTGTCCATATCTTTTATGCCATTAAATTTCCTATTTATGTATCTTTGACCACAAGTGATTGATGATCATTTTGAATAAAATCAAGATGGAGCATTTTGCCAATTTTGGAAGCCTTGGTAATCAATTTGAAATCCCTATACTTGTCTTTGATGTGGCAAAACTTTTGACCATTTGTGATGATCAAATTAAACCATGAGGTTGTGGTCAAGTAGATGATTAACAAATAACATATTTTTTGTAAGTCTTAGAACATTTTAAATGTTTCAATTCTTGGTTTCAAGTTGAATTTTGATGTCACTACTAGCTTATAATGTATATGAGGTATCATCTCCAAGTGATACATTTCATTTTGATTCTATTTTGGTCAATGTAAAAAATCATTCTTTTCTCCCTATCATGTGTCTGGTTGCTCCTAAATCAACATACCAAATTGAACTCAGATTATTGGTATACTCATGTGTTTGAGTACTTAAACCATATTCCTTATTTTAAGAATCATATTCTTTAGCAACATTTCCATGTTGCTTAGGCTTTGAATTTTTCTATTTCTACCTATTTTGTTGTTGTAGTTGCTTGTTTTCTATTTGTGGTGAATTGTTGAAAGAGGGATTCTTGCTTGATGATCCCTTTTTAAATATGTTGTAGAAATAATGGTTTAATTAATGTCCTTGTCTTCCACAAATTTTGGATGCTCTATAAGAACATGATTTACTTCCTTGTTAGTTTTGTTGATTATTTTATTTTAGAGATTGTTTTGTACCCTTCATGGGTTTCTTCCCTTTTTGATGCAATGTGATTTAATTATCCGCATCTAATTCCTCTAAATTATTAAAATCTTCTTATTTTTAAAACATATTTATCAACAATTCAAAGGTTGGTTTTTGTCTTGTGACATTCAAATTGGTCACAAAGATCATGTATGTAGGGGGTAGTGCTCTAAGGAATATTGGTACCAAAGAATAATCTATCACAAATTAACTTAAATATTGAGTAAAATCCCATAAATTTAAAAATATTATAAGGAATGCTTCTACTTTTTCATCTTATTTTAGTTTGAGAGTGTGTAATTGGATCTGAAGATGTAAGATTTGATTTTGATTCTTTACTTCATATACTAATTTAAGTTATCCCAAGCATCTTTTATAATTATAGAACTTTGGATATAATGTTTTACCTCATCCAAAAATCCAAACATAATTATGAAAAAAAAAATCCTTCCCAAGTTTAACAAATCAAAAGTTATGAGCCTCAGAAGAATAGATCTTCAGAGATGGCTCATAGTGGTGAAGGACAAGCCCTTAGGCGCTAAAAAATCCTAATAGGTGGTAATATAGTGTGAATAAAGGCTTAAAACTAAATTTTTTTTCATGGTGGTGATGTTATTGTAAGTGGTGGATCTGGGTGGTGCTTCACCCAGAAAATTGACCCTACACCAAATGAAGACTTCCAAATTGTCCTCTACCTTTAAATTTTCACCACAGGTGCCTTATTACTCCATTTTCAAATAATAAATAATTTTTGAAAATTTATTGATGAGATTAATATAGTGATATAACATTTGATCCATGATTATACAAAAAACTTCAAAAAAAACACCATTTTTTACTATTCCTCGCTTGTCCTACAAAATAGAAACTTAAAAAATCATAGAAAATCACCAGAAGCTCTAAAAAATTTGATTTATTTTTAAATTCATATTTGTATGAGTAGAATTATAAAAAAATACATTATTAGTTCCATAAATTATATATATTTTTAGAAATTAAAAAACTAAAAAATGACCCTAAAAAATATTAGATCTGATATGCCAAGTTGGGATTTAAGATTGGCAGATCTACATGACAACTTTTCGTTCCATAATTTGTCAATTTTTTAGCATGGGATAGAAGAAATTATATTAGTGTGCTGCTATCAAGGATATAATGAACTTATATCTCAACCTCTACCTTATCTCCACCACTTTGAAAACTCCTCAAGATTACCTATTTTGATACCAAATGAAAGGTGGAAAGTATTTGCATTAACAAAAACACTATAAGAGGTGATAATTTATACATTAACAAGTGATATTAAATCTCATAATCTATAGGTGATTAAACCTCATAATGTAGATAATATTTCATAGGAAATAACACACTTATCTAACCTATGTTACATGTCAATCAAAGGTGTAACTACACCATGTGACATTTATTACATATAAGATAGGATAAAATAATTAGTCTAGTAGAAATATGCTAATAAATTCATGCATGTTAGATACATGATAGAGTATGAAAAAATTAGAAACATATGCAACATCTTATTAAGAAAGGATGAATGATTATAGCTCAAATAAGAAAAGTTATTCATTCAAATCAGCATGCAAAAAATATACAATTCTCAATGATCTATCATATTCTCAAAAAAGGTTGATCTATATCTAAATTTTTATAATATAAAAATATATTTTAGCATAATGTATTTAATAACATTCCATAATCACACTTATTAAATGGCAGTGCTTTCGACATGAAAAAATGTCTTACAATGATTGAGAAGGAAGATTTGAAAGAAAAAGTTAAAAATGCAAGTTTTATATCAATGTCCATTGATGAAGTCACAATAGTTGAGAACAAAAACATGGATTTGTATCTATGTTTACACTTTTGAGAATAATTTAAGGACACCTCATCTATTTTCTATACATAAAATGGTTGAAAATTGTAATGTATAAAACATTTTCAAGTTAGTTATTTATAATTTGAAGAATATTGTTGGGATGGATGATTATGCTATAGTTATAAAACTAGTATGTGTTGGAGCTGATGGTGTAACAATGATACAAGGGAATAGAAATGGTTTTTGTGCTCAACTACATATAACAATTTCTCAATATATAATTTTAATTCATTATATGGCCCATAGAATGAATCTTGCATATAAACTTGTAAGTACGTTTGAAAATGTTTCAAAAGTGGAGGAACTTATTTGTGATTTATATGCTTCTATGTCCAATAGTCTTAAAAGGTTTTTAGAGTTTCATAAATTTTCAATTTGGATTAACAATGGTAAAAATCTTCTAAAAGATAATGATACAATATGGATTTCCATGTAAGAGCCTACACGTAAAAAATTTCAAGAATATCCCTCACTAGAAGGTTTCATGTTTAATTACTAAATGGAATTTAATAAGGAAAAAGATTTTTTATATTGTTTAACAGATTTTGAAACACTTTTAACACTATGTGGTAATCTCCCAATGCATAACCAAATAATTTTTTTGATGAAACATGCTCCAGAGAGATCAATATATACTATAGACTTTATACATTTGAGAAAATGAGTTTGTCAATCTCTAGATGTCTTGTACTCAGGCCAAAATAGTTTTAAGATTCCTATTTTTGATAGTTGGAAAACTTTAATAGATATTAAGGATCTAAAATCCTATTTTAAATTCAATATTCGTGATCATCTTTGTATCTTTATGAATGGAAATGAAATACCACTGCACACATTCCAAAAATGAGTTTATTATGTAGGTTCAAAAATTGAAGAAGTCCCTATAACACATATTCTTTATGAAACTGTGATAATGGAAACATGAATAAAATTAAGAAAGATAAAGGATAGATAAATTATAAAATTAGATAACAATTTCAAAGGGATGAGTTGCTTCAAGCCATGGTAGTGGTGAATCCTATATTTTGGAGAGTTAAGGATGGTAAAGAATAGATTAGTAATTTATTTCTTAGATACATGGGAACTCTTATTAAACATTTTTTGAAGTTTGTAGATATAAATGGAGTTGAAATTATAGATATTTTATGAAAATATTTTTTGAAAACATAGTCTACCCATTTTAGATTCACAATGATTGATCAATACAAGTGTCTAAAGGAGCCAATTGAAAGTGGTGTTATTATAAGGCTTTGGAAAAAGATGTATCCCAGTACCATCCTGTAAGAATATATAAGTGAATATTTATATTGTATGAACTCTTCCAAATAATGATTTTTGGCTCTATCGAAGATGAAAGATTCTTTAATGCATTATCTTTTATTAAATCAAAACTTCCTAATAGATTGGATAGAAATATATACACATGTTTGAGATTGTATGTTTCATGTTATCTAGTGGATGCATCCCCCTATGATAGAGCACTTAAAATTTGGAATTCACTTAGAAAAATAAGAGGAGTGACCAATTAAAAAAATGACATAGCTAATCCAGTTATTAAAACTTTATTTTCATTGGATACAATACATACAAAGGACCTTTTATGAAGAAAGTGCTACTCAAGAACTATTTCAGCTACCTAAATATTAGTATGTAACCTTCAACTTTCAATTCTGTAATTGATTTTTGTATTATTATTTGTATCAAAAATCACTGAAATTTTCTATTATGTAAATTAAAATAATTAATAAATTATGATATTTCATTATTTTAAAAAATTTATGTTATATTGCAATTGTTTAAAATTCAAACTTTGTTAAACATGAATTTATTGTTTCATCATTTCATATGGTTGTCAATATTATACATCAATGAATTATGATATTATCACTATAAATCTTAACTAGTAAATATCTAAAATTAACAAGAAAATAGACATATTAGAACTTTCAAACTTTAATTTAAAATATACACTTTCTGGTCTCAATATAACATATATAAAAATGCACACAATAAACTCGTAATGGATAAAATGCATGGAATAAAATAGAAACAGAGACTTAAATTTTATCTTGAAAACTTTAATTTACAATATAAACTTTCCAATTTTAACATATCATATATAAATATGCATATAATAAAATAGAATTAGACTTATATTTAAACTTTCAAAGTTTAATTTACAATATAAACTTTCCAGTTTCAATATAACATATATAAAAATGCATAGAATAAACTCATAATGGATAAAATGCATGGAATAAAATAGAAACAGAGACTTAAATTTAATCTTGTAAACTTTAATTTGAAATATAAACTTTTTAGTTTCAACATAACATAAATAATTATACACAAAATTAACTTGACATAGATAAAATGCCCCAAATAAAATAGAAACAAAGACTTAAATTTAATCTTCCAAACTTTAATTTATACTAAAAACTTTCCAGTTTCAACATAACATATATAAATATGCATAACATTAACTTGTCATGGATAAAATGCCTAGAATAAATAGAAATAAAGACTTGTATTTAAATTTGCAAACTTTAATTTACAATATTAACTTTCAAAGTTTCAATTTTCAACATAACATATATAAAAACTTCAATTACAAATTTCTTGATCCATTTTCATTAAACAAAGATAGATGAAATGAATAAATATCATTCCACATGAGTTCTAATTTGTTGTTCAAATGCAGATCTTGCTATCCTAGGTCCCCCTTCCTTGAATCCAAATGTAAAACACCTTCTCTAATAAGATCCTCAGTTGCAGCTTAATATTTACAACTATTGATCTTTCTTTATACACTTCATCTCCTATCAATAGAGAAAATGAATCCACATCTATTTTATCCTTGAGAAGAACATCTAGATCCATTCCATGATCTTTGATTACCCTCTTTATTATGTTATTTTATTTGTTGACTAGCACAAGTTTTTCTTTAAATGCAATTTCTACATTTAAGATTTTCCATGCCTTTTCTAGATGAATATTTATTACTTGTGATTCATTCTTGAGGTTATCATATTTTGAATACAATTTGGAAAATGAATTTTTTTAGATAAAAATTACAAAATTATAATAAAAAATAGATAAATAAGTAATTACTTACCAAAGCTTTATCCCTCTCTGCATTGGCAAGGTGGCAAAGGTTTTGGTCTCTTGCCCACTTGTTGTAATAATTTTATACCTCTACATTCAAATTTTCCAATCTATTAATCATAATATCTAAAATTTTATTATTGTAGATATTTTCCATAGAAATTGGATCCTGATTTAGCTTGATTCAATAACACATCAATTTTGGACTGGTCATTTTGAACCAAAGAATATAAATAATATCTTTGGGAATCATTATGATAATGATCATTAATTTATTTTACCAAAGCCTTTTCCTGAATCTCCCACTATTTCAAAACTTTCAAATTAGTCTATACAATGTCTTCTAACAAAGTAAAAGAATTAGCTACAACAAGATTATTCAATGGAAAGGATGTCAATTCATTAAGATATTGTTCCTCATCATTGCTTAGTTCAGGTGGTGAACTAGAAGAACCATGTCCAAATATTTTTTTTTGAAGTCTAAAATTGAGATACCTAAATAATATTATGTGAAACAAATTTGTTTGCATGCATGGAATTGATACCCTTGAGGAAAGCATCATCAAGATCAATATTTTGCAAAAGTGGCATGGCACCACCAGACACTCCACCCATAGAAAAATATAGAACTCTAAGGTTTTTATATGTAAATTTGTTCCCCTACTACCTATTGGCATTGGTAAATATTTCCCCCTCTTCTGTAAAATGTGGGGAGGGGAGGAGGTGGCATAATACATCTCATAGAACATTTTCATGCAATACAAAATTCTATCACTAATCAATGAAGAAACTTCATCAAAATTAAATTTAAGTTAACCTGAAGGTTAGATACAATAGTATTAAGATCCATACTCTAAGTTGTTGATATATTTTTCTATAGTGGACGTGTTAGAAGAAAAATTGGACCTTCAATTTATGTGAAACACTCAAATTCTGATATAATTAAAAATTAAATTCAACATATTGAATTTGATATAATATAAAAATAACTTAATTGTAAACATGAAGTCAAATACCTTATATGGGAGGTAAATGATGCAAAGGTTGATGGCCAATGTTGCCAATGTTGAATGCCACTATGAAATGACATGAAACATTAATAATTCCAATTTTTTGTTGTTACACAAATTTTCAATAAACTTTTAAAAATTATAAACCTATATTTAAGGAAAGGGATGTGCCTAAGGGGCCTTGCTGATGTGCAGTAGTAAGAAAGACATATCTCCACATGTTCTTATGCCTTGTAAATGTTGTCACTACAATAGAATGTATATCATCACCTCTATTATATTGAGAATCCTTAGAACCCTCAATAGGATGATATTTATTCAGTGCATATTCTTTTCTAGATTGAAACATAGATTCTCTTTTATATAATAAGGAAACATACATAATTAATTTTATATTTGAATTATAACAAAGATAATAACATAATAATTTAATGACTTAGAAATACACTTAAAAATTAAAACTTAACTCCATCTCCACAAGGGCCACTAAATTAGATTTCATATTTTCATGCAATATTGTGGGAATAATTATTCCCCTCACCTCATGGTACACCTCATAATATAAACCTAAAATATAATTAGAAACAAAAAATTTGTAATTGTCACTTTGAAAGGCATAATCCATATTCTTTATTATCTTATTGGAAATGAATGTACACCAATCAAATTTTTGTCCTCCAAGATAACAAACAATGTATGTTATATCTTAGAAGGAGATGTCTGCAAATCTTACATATAAAATAATCCTTGCCTGGAAAAATTCAACAAGGGTTTATAAATATGGGTTTGTTATATTTTGAATTGAAATACCCTTTCTCAAATGATTAAGGGTGCCTAAAATGGAAGAAAAAAATTATTTAAAATCCATAATTAAGACATTTAATTTAAAAATTCATACATAAACATTGAATATAGATTAATGAAAATAATATAAATTTTACCTACCGAGGAGGATGTATCTATATCCAAGTGATTTTTTAGATAAATTTTATCTTCATTAGATAAAACAACTTTTGCAGTCATAGGCTCCACATTTTTGTGTGGTAGTCCTAAAAATCACTTAATATCTAAAGGAGTGGTACCAAAAGTAATAGTCAAAGAGTCGAAGACAATATAAAATTCTTTAGTGGAGGGTTTGTAACTAGACATGAGAATGTTAAGTAAATTGGTGTCTATCTCATAGTGGGGCATATAAATCAAGCCTTTTAGACAAACCTAGTTAATCCAATCATTATAAGTGTATTTATATTCTAGAAGCCTTAATATTTTTGGACAAATGAGATTCTTGTAGACAAACTTTTGAATAGGTGTAGAGGATATGGGGTTGGAAGTCATTAGAATTTAAAAAATGAGAATAGAGGATGAGTTATAGGGTAGAGTTTGAGAAGATGAGAGAAATTTGGGATTATGAGAGAAATGAATAAAATAAATGGGGTAATGGATATATGTAGGTCCTAAGCACTCCCCCCATAGATTTTAGATGCTACCTACATCCTCTATATGTTATCCATGCACTATGTATGGCATTCATGAACTATGAACATCATCCACCCCCGCTAGATGCCATCTATGGGCTCTAAAGAGTGTTTATTAGGTTTGGACATTATCCATCAAGTTTGGATGCCATCCATAAAGTCTAGAGTTGTTCACCAGGTATAGACATCATCCACTAATCTTGGACAACATCCACCAATTTTGGATAGTATCCACATAGTCTAGACAGTATCCACCAGGTCTAGATGGTGTCCATTAGGGCTAGATGACATCCACTAGGTCTAGATGGATTTCATTAGGTATAGATAGATTCCATGCCCTATAGATGGCATCCATAGGCTTTGGATGTTATCCACACCCTCTATGTGTTGTCTATACCTAGTGGACATTATTTAAGCCTAATGGACATCATCCATCCCTAGTTGATGGCATCCATACCCCATGGATGTCATTTAGACTTGGTGGATGCCATCCAAGATCAATAAACACCATCTGAGCCTAGAGGATTACATTTAGGCATGGTGGATGGCATCTAGGCTTAGTGGATAGTTCTTATACCTAGTGGACGGTGTCTAAACTTGGTGTATGCCATCTAGAGCTTATGGATAGCATCCAAAGCACATAGACATCATCAAAATCATGTGGATGATGTTTAGAGCTCATGGATAACATCCAATAGGACTAGATGCTCTTCTAACTCTAGCATCTAGATTCCATAAAAATGGTGCATGTGATTCACCTTCCTAACAAAACTAGTTTCCCTTTGATTTGCCTCCATTTCAAAAATGGGTTTTCAATATTTGCCAAAAAAATACTAAGGATTTCTCTTAGGGTCCCTTAAAAAACCCTAGTGAAACATGTGTATTCACCCAAAATGAGGGTTTAAATTTTAAAAATAGCCATTAAAGATAACTTATGATGCCTATGGTGAATTTATATGTTATTAAAAATTGGTATCATTTGAATATTGCCAAAACTATCCAAAGTACAAAAGATAGTGATTTAGATAGTTTTCTTAGGATGAAAAAAATATTTGGGCACAAGCTAAGGAGACCATATGTGTGAATTACCATAAATCAAAGATCATGGACCCATAGATAAAATAATGAATGGGAGAGAGAGTGAACAAGAATTAATCATGTACACACAAGTCATGTATGTTAAGGATTGGTAAAAAATCACATTTTATAGGGTTTAATATCAAAACTATGTCTAAAAATTCATCCTTTTAGTCTAGTATTGAAAGTGATATATTAAAAGGATAAAATAAGAAATTTGATACTTGATAGTAACTAAATTTGGTGTGTTTAGGTATGTTTTTAGAATTCATCTTACTCCATGTAAACATAAAATAAAATATGTATATATGAATGTCTATTCGTGAAGTAATTCAAATCATTGAGACATTTCAAACTAAAAAAATAAAGAAACAAATACACCTATAGGTATGCAAATTAAGTTTCCATTTTAAGTCATTAGAGAATGGTACAATTATGCCCCAAGGAGATGCTAGTGTTAAAACCATGGTTTGAGATGATATATTCCCCAACCCTCATTCAATGTGGATAAATGCTTAGAAGTTAAGGTACACATAATTTTAACTACATTACTCAATAAAATTTTATAAGAATGGGACCCAAAATGGGTTCTAATCTAAATCATATAAATATGAATCAATTGCTATAGACAAAGTTTAGATTCAGATTATATGTATACTTGAGTAAATATAAGTATGTTTGAGTATATATTAGTATGTAATAACATAATCTATCACTCAATCTAAGTATATCTGAGTATGTTTGAGTAAATATAAGTCATATAAACTGTGCCATAATATCATAGTATATATTAAATATCTCTCATAATATTTTAGAATGTATCATATATGTCCTACATATAACCATTTGTGTTAATATGAATCAATCCTATGCCAATTTGAGTGAATTTACCTATGAAGTACTAAGTCTCCAAGAGAATCCCTTTATGTATACCCACATTTTTAGGTGAGGTATGTATCTTTAGAATGTATAATTTCAAAATAAAATAATTATACATATATTGTTATATAAAAAAATATGTAAGCACATAAATCATGTGCTAACACTGAGATTATGTCCTCATATAAATATTATGTTTTCAAATCATATATGAAACATGTATCCTAAGGCATACAAGTGTAATGTCAAGTAGATATTGAAATGAGTCACACATTAGTAATAATTATGGTAATGATCATATAAGAACTAAGTAACAACCATGAAAAATATACATAATATGTATTATGACATCACAAAAAGTAGAAATGACACACATAATAAATCATAGAAACACACATGATAATATTAAATTTCACATAGATTATGATTCATATGAATAAATGATCACACAAATGGAGAGTCGCATAATAAACATGCAATATCATGCAGAGTAAGATACACATAAATAGATTTAAATAATGAAAACTTAATGTCACATAGTGTAAGAGTCACATAAAAATCAATGTAATTTATATTAATATTCACACAATGGAATACAAAACCAATTATCACACCATGTAATACAGAACATCATCAAACATGCATATAACAAATAAGGCTAGTCTACACATTCAATCCATGTCATTATTGCATATAGTAAATTATAGTATCCATAGAATATAACACTCTAAATAGTAAACATGATATTAATTCATGTGTAATAAGTGTAAGTATCTCAATATCATAAATTAAAAGGTCTTAGAAATATGTAACCTGTATATATGCACTATAGCCCTTAGTATAAGCATTCCACCAATACAGGAAAGGTAACCTTTGGGTGTAGGAATGTCTTGCATCTAAATGTCCATGTCATATATAGAATGTATGTCTTGTGTTTCACTCATGTATACTATGAAACCCATGTGCATATAAAAATGATTTTTTAATATAAAATATATAAGATAAAACACAAATGAGTAATGTAAACTAGAAACACATGTCATACATAGGTATTAAGTTTATATTTTTAAAATAATTTGTATGAAGCTCAGAGGCCTAAGATGGAATTTAATGGATGTGAAAAAATTTATGTGTTGATTTTGATTTTGTGCACACTAGGTAACCTTAAGAGGTAGCCTCTAACATTTTAGGATTAGTGAAGAGAGATTCACTCCAAGGCATGAGTTTTAGGGTATTGTGTTCTATAAATAACCTATTAGTGGAATGGTAGTGAGTAGAGTAGTTTTTTAGCACACATGTCTTGGTTATGGATATAAATATAGATCTAATTGATATAGGTGGATAGGTGATGTATCTAAGCTAAAGTGGGTCTGACCAAAATAAACTCAAAAAATGGAAAGGTAGGGTAAGAAACAAAGCCTCTGAATAAATAAGATTAAACCTTTATAAACTAGCTCTTGAACTAGGGGTTAGACAAGCAATTAGGAACCAATGTCTTATAAAATCTACTATAATCACACCAAAAATAAAACACTTTTAATATTCCAATGAAACAATAATATAGTAAATTTTAACATATATAATCAAAGGTTGCTAGTGATGTGAAATTATAATTACACATCTACAAAGGGAGATTATAATAAATACACAAAATCCATTAAAGTTATAAATAACATAATTTGAATGATTGTATTTAAAATAAAACTCATGCACAACCAAAAGACTAAAAATACTAGAATGATATAACTTCTTACAAGATTTACAAGTTTGGATAAGAACCATATTTCCACACCAAGATTAATTGCAGAACAATCTATAAAATTTCCTATTAATAGTAATGGACAAAATTATCCTCCCTTTGGGATAAAATTATAAAAATATATATAGGATTTATGAGGGGATGCATCATCCTACAAGAAATGTCTAAATTTACATCTCCAAAAATAGAACCATGTGTCAAAATCATGTAGACCATGCATGCACAAAAGTGTTTGCACAAAATAGAATTCCTTGGCTAAATATAATATATGTGCCAAATATATTAGGAACCATCAGTTGTAACTTAATTGAAACATGAAAATACATATTCATATTTATGGTAGTGTTAATGTGGCACCACTAGTAGAGTAAAATGGTTGAGTGATAGACGTATAAATAGAAATAAAGACTGTAACCACTTGGGGGATCAAAACTATCCATGTGGGATTATGCATGACTTCATATCCAAAAAATTAGGGACCCTGTGATGATGTGGAAACACTTGTATTTTCCTACATGTTTGGTTTTGAACCCAAAATTCCCTTTGGATTTAATTTTTTTAAATATCACGTGTGTTGTCTCAAACTCATTAATCATATCAAAATTGAAAAATTCAAGATGGAATATTTTGATAGATTTAACCATCAACCTTATGTGTTCTATCTCAAAGATATTTAATTCATCTCTAAGGGCTTCATATATTGTCACTCTATCTATATAAAAATTGACCAAGTGTAGGATCTCATCATTGGTCTTATATATATTGTTCCTTCAAATTCCTCATTAAAGTTATCTGTAACTACTTTAAGGAGTGTCTCAAAAATGGACCTGTTGACTAATTCTCTAGTAAAAGTTATCACATTATTGACCCTCCTATCTATCAAAATTTCCAAGGATTCATTTTCATGGCTTAAAGGATTTCCTATCAAATATTTCATCTGTGTATGTTAGCTAAGGTCACCATCCCTTTTTGTAATTAAATAACTAAGGGACCATGTAGCATCTTGGCTAAACATCAAGTTCACATGATTGAATGCATTACTTCTTGAACACTAAACCAAAAAGGTAAGCTTTTGCTCAAATTATTTCAATTGATGGCAAAGTTTAAGTACCTTTGTTATGTTAGGATGACCTTCTCCCCTAGAGGCACAAATATATTCAAAATGTTGTACAACTTTGTGGCTTCACTCTATACACCATCTAAAATTTCTTGAGGGGCATGAATAACCTATCTCTTTAGTAATTTTTTTGTGTCTTATCTTTACTCTTATACATTCCTTCATTACTTCTCCATTTGAATCCATAAAAAAATAAAAATATTATGTATGTTATGTTAGATCATTAGGGTTATTTTTGGCCTTTTTAGCTAAGGGAAACATTTTTCCCTTTTCTTAAACTCAAAATTTTACCTTGTATTTATGTTTACCACCTTCTTCTTCTTCACCCTCTATATTGTTCCACTCTACCTATAAAAATGAGTGGATACTATAGTTAGTTTAGTGGTGATTAAATTCTATCTCTAATATCTACATCCTTACATCTCTTTAACCCATTAGGGAACAATAAGTTCCCCTTCTTATTTTGGTTGACTTGGATCTTAAGAGGTAGAGGTTGGAGTGATCATTGAATGTGGAGTTATTATTTGAGGTTATAATGAAGCACTTATTTGAATATGGAATTGTAAGGGATGATAAGTAATCCTTTGTCATGGTGAAGCTTCCCTTTGTGGGATGACTTCAACCACATATTTAGTTAAGCTTGGAGTTCTTAGAATTATCATTGTGGCTAACTGTACAAGTGTAGATTGTGGTAATTTTAGCTCTAATTGAGATGAAAATTTTAGATACTAGAATTTCTTTAGGATCAAAAATATAAATTAAAACCAAATTATCAAAATAGACTCTTTTCTTTAGAGCCTTTATTTGTGTGGATGTTGAAAGAATAGAACACCTAAATTATAAAATGGTAGCCTTAATATTGCTAGAAGAAAATATGTAGTTTAACTATTTACAATAGTAATATAATAAGCAAGAGAATAAAATAACTTATTTATGCTTTGTCTTTCCTCTTTAGAAAGTATCTCCTAGCTTAGTGCTCCAGTTAGATCTTTTTATTCTTGCAAACTTTCTAGGTTCATTATTTTGGCCTTTTCCAATTCTACCTCCTCATCTCCTTATTCTTGGGCTCCCTCCTCACTTAATCTTGGTTTCAGTACCATCATTTATTTTACATTCTCTTCCTCCTCATCAATAAGATAGTCCATGAATGATATTACATTTACTTACTTCTCCTCTACTTACTCTTCAAGGGATCCTCTAGGATTTACAAGACCTAATGATGGTCTTTCATCTAACTATTGGACTCTAAAGGAGAAAGGGAGGACTATGTATTTCCTTTGGCAAGTTATTTTTAGAGTAATGGTAGGTGAAGAAGATGATGAATAAAATGAGGGAACCATAGTATTAGGGACTACCATTGTAGGTGGTGGTGAAGGAATGAAAAGTGGAACAATAGTAGTGGAGGGAAGAATGTATGGAGATGGACCTTGTTGAGGTGTTTGAGGGGAAGGAGTGGATTAGAAAGATGAGAATGAATATTTAAAAAAAATGTGAGACGTACCTATGTACCTATTGTAAGTGGAGGGAGAGGATCCAAAGATAATGTGCTCTTTTTCATGTCTTGAGAAGGTACAGTCCTTTCCACTATAGTAAATGTGCCCAAAATGGTGGTCGAAGCTGGATGGGTAGAGGCTAGATAGAAATTAAGGAAATATTTGAGAATTTCCTTTATTATTTAGAGGTTACCTTCCCTTTTACCATTGGACTCTCCCTCTAATAAATTGGTTTCTTCTCCTACAGGAGAGGGAGGTTGATCTTGTCCTACTGGGTTTGAAGGTTGTGTTGAAGGCCACTAATGAATTCAAGATCTTTGTACCTTATCTACCATATCATTTACCTATGTCTTAGCAATTTAAGGTTCATAATTAATGTCCTAGGTGATAATAATTAACATTTGATTATCTCTCATATGGGTCCATACTTTTGAGTCATCTGATGCATTGATAAAAATAACATCATGTTCATATTATTAGTGACCATATGTAATAGACACCCAATTATTTTCCTTAAGGGATTGAAGATAATTATTGAATTTTCATTTAGGCTTCCATTCCTTTAATTTTTCCACCTTTAAATTATAATTGGATAAAATTTTCCTTATCTGGTTGAAGTGTGCCCTCACCATAAATTGGAGTTGCCTGATGCTCAAAGGGGTCTTATAGTAATGGGCTTGATGTGTGAGGCCAAGTTATTCATCTATATAGTTGGTGTTCCACCTATTTTTATATAATTTGATGTGGTAAAAAATATAAGGTTTCCATTATTCCTTCATTTTAGATTATGGTATAATTTGGGTAGTACCAATAATCCCCCATTTTGGATCTACTTCATTTTAGATTCTCAGATATTCTAGGCATCTAAGTTCCATGAATAGCTTGGTAAAATTGAGGATAAATTTCCTCAAAAATACTTTTAATCTCATTCTTGTACTTATAGATAAATAAAAAAGAGTAATCTTGATATATTTTATTATTTACATACTCTACAGATGGATGTCATAATTCACCATGGGCCTTATGGATTATCTCAATGACTACATCTAATATATATGACATCATATAAAAAAATTCATCAATTTAACTTTATTCATGTTTTTACATTTGTACCTTTAGTCTAAAATTGATTTTCTCTCCTTTAGACACAATTTTATCAGAAGTAGGAGAATGTCCAATGATGGGACCCTTTCCACTTGTACATAAGTAATGCTAGCAAAACCATATAATCTATTCAAAATGGCCATGTCTATTTTGATACCAGGCTTGAATTTGATGATATTTTTAGAGTAAATTCCCCCCTTGAGTGGATTCAATCTTTAACCCTTCACTAACCACTATTTCAATTTATCATCTATGGTGTTGTGTTTAATCCATACATTGGCAAAGCCTTGATTATAGGCTATATCAGGTTTTGGGATCCTAAGGTATCTCTCAAATACCCTTCCATAAATATATACAATTATATTTTCCCCCTTTATAAGATGTAAATATTCCCCAAAACAAGTACCATTGAAAAAAATCATGAAGATAATAAATACAAGGCATTGCCTTTGGTTTATTTACTGCTTAATGGAGTCCCATGGTATTTATGGGAAGAAGGTCATTATTGTAGTATTTTTCCTCTTGAGATAAATTATTTTGTGTGGAGTATGGTGCTACAAACTTGACTGTGTTCAGGGAAAATTTTAGTGGCCAATAAAAAATGAACTTGGGGTTTTTTAGGTGAACCTGATTTGAAAATATCGAAAATTAGTTTAGAAAGTGGATAGTTATGAAGGATAATCAAGCATTTGATCATGGTAAATTTAGGATGGTGGCATGACACTCAAATGAATATTTTATGAAGAAAAAATGGATTTGTAGATGGGTCAATTACACATGCAAAAAGGTCAACTACACTTACAAATGGGTTATCTACCTCAAAAATTCCCTAAACTTAAATTTGATTGTATATTTGGATTCCTCTCAAAGAGTTATGAAATTTTAAAATAAAATCATCTCAATTCAAGTTTTTATGCAAAATTTATAGTTTATGAAATCTATCAAAACTTATATTGGATACATAGATAACTAGCTACATATGCAGATGGTCATTTACATACATAACTAGTTGGTTTCATAGATGATAATTTACATATAAATCCAATTGGTTGCATATGTCTAAGAAATCTAATATTGGAAATCTATACTGTTATCAAAAACTAAGTATATTGGAGTACCAAACCTAGTAAGTATACTTCCTTCCAAAAATTTGATGACATCTAATGCTCTAAAATTATTTGTGGCCACAAATTCTATCCATTTGGTGTAATAGTCAATGGATATTAGGATAAATTTTTTCCCTATTATATATTTTGGGTTTATCAACCCAATGAAGCTAAGACCCCATTGAGCACAAGGGCATCCTTTGATTACTGATTGTAGAGGTATATCAACATTAAACTCTCTTTTTTATAAATACCTAGAATTCATGGTAGGTCCTAGCATGGTTATGGGTGACTTTAAAGATCATAGGATAGTATTATGTCATCCTCAAAATTTTATGATATGTTTCATTTACTGAGGGACGCCCACTACCTATCTTCTAATGTAGATTATCTAGGATGTCCACAACTTATTATTTTGAAACACGCCTCAATTAGATGCCTTCATAGTTATTCTAATAAATGAATCTTTTATTTATCATATAATGGGTTGATTTGAGCCTAATGGATCACCTCTATTATATTTTTAGATTAGGGGGCATGTGCCCATGACTAAGTAATGGATGATTTGAGCATACCATTCACTACTAGTGACCTGAGTCTCATTGATTTGTTCAATACAAATGCATGGATAAGTCCAAATCATGAGATGGATGATTCTTTGGTCTCTCATCATCTTGGCTGGTTTGATTTCAAGTTTAAAAACCTATAGTTTTATCATCCACTTACCTCTTATTTTATCTAATTCATTATGTCTGAGTGTGAGCTTAACAGTTGGGTCTAGAATGATAGTGTGCATCTTATTTCTTAGAATATAATTCTTGAAAATTCTCATAAATTTGATCAATACATATATATATATATATATATATATATATATATATATATATATATCAGGGAATATTCCAACTCTAAATCCTTCAGATTGGTACTCGTGAAGGAAATCAAATTTTAAATGTCATCTACCTTTTGTGTGAGTACAAATGTTATAGTATGCTTTGACACAAATGAATAAAGGTAGAATTCCTTATTGAAGTCTGGGCTAATCAAAACTAGATCTTGAATAATGGTGGTCTTGATGTTCAAAAAAAAATTAGCCTCTGTTATCCATTCTATTTTTGAATCCAAATGTTGATGCATGACATGATATTGAAACTATAGAGAATCAGAGAATCAAATCCATTGAACCATTAATCTATTAACTTGATATTTATCCTTTGAAGATATAGTTTAATATAATTGTGCCAAATTTTAAACCCTTAGAACTTACAACCTCAAGGCCATGGGGCCATTAGACTTTTCTTAACCTTCTAGGTTCTAGGTTTAAAAAATTATACCATTTGTTAAGCTCTCAAGGCTATGAAAACCCAAAGGATTGGTACCATTAGACTATTAAATTCTATTTGAAATCCCATGTTTTAAGGTAATGTGGTAATACCATGTGGCATGTTCTTGGGGCTTCATAACTTTGAAGGCTTACAATTTTCTTTGAAGTGAATTTTATCTAGGCTAAACATGGTTTTGCCATGTGGATGTCCTATGGTGACCCAAATAATGATAAAGTACAATTTTTTTTACAAACTATGATAAGCTTTGAGTAATTTGGTAGTGCCACCTTTTAGGGTCTTAGACATGATACTTTAGACTTTTGAATCTATTGTATATGCTTAGAAGGACTCTAAATAATGTGATACTACCACCTATCCCAATATTGAATAATAAAGTTAGGGCCTAGATGCGAATAATTTATAAGTCTTTGCCAATAATCCTACAAACATAATGAAATCAAAGAGATGTTAGGACATGATATATTAGTTTCATTAGTCCAAATAAATCATAAATTAAATTAATAATAACTATGAAAACCCAAGGTGTAAAATAAATCAAAACCAATGATGAAGATTTGATTTTCAGAATTCAAACCTCTGTAAATGTATACATTGATGACAACCTTAGTATTTTGCATATTAAAACAAATTTCATGGATATCTAAGTCTTATAGGACCTTGAATAAATATATTCCAACTATAATGGGTCCATATTTGATTTCAAAAAATGGGTGTGTGTGTTAGGGAACAACAAATGGTGACTTAGTGGAGAAATGCTCTTGAGTATTTTTGAACCCAAAATCTTGGTAATACATCATAACAATAGTTTATCTCTAATAATAAAATAATCAGCAAACTAGTCCCTAAAAAATACTCTTATTTCCCTATGCAACATACTATCCTTTTACATTCTTTAGATACATATGTGTGATCTTGTGAAATTTAGTTTCACCTTGTTATAAGAGTTTTAAAAAAGTCCTAGATAAAAACTCTAGGTTTTATTTTGAATTCAAATTTTGTAACCAAATAATAGGGGAAGTTTGGCCATTGTTCTGCTACTAGGCAAGCATCCATATCCCTAATGTAGATACCTATGATTTCACTCTAAGCTTTGATTTATTACCAGCCATATGTCTATAGCCCCAGTATATATTAATTATGTCACCCATATTCTATAAGTTTGCATGAGGTTTTTTTTTGAAACATAGATAAAATAAGGTTTGTGAACCACCATTGGCTCAGTGTATGTATAATAAAACTTATTTTAATCAGTACATCCCATCAGTGTGCATCTATTTCTAATCTTATTATCTCTCATCTAAGTTTTATCATGAAATATTAGAGTTGATCTTTTAAGATGAAAAGTCTTTATAAAATTTTCATGAGTATATCAGAGTAAATCCTAAAGGTCTATCAAACTCACTCATTCTAAGTAGAACCTAATTTAGTCATAACACATACCTCAATCCATGATGCTCAAGCACTAATGGAATAAATTCTTGTGAATACCAATCGTGGTTCCTTTGTATTATCCCTTTGTTTTTTGAAATTCTTTTACAACTCTAGTATATATAATCATTTGGTTTGTTATACAATTTTAGAAAAACATTAATCTAGAAAGCATAAAAGCTAATCTACCCAAAATAAATGTATAAAGCCAGAAATTGCTAACCTAAGAAAATAAGAAAGACTAACCCAAAAAGGAAAAAATATACTCTATAAAGTAGGAAATCTAGTCTATAAAGTAGGAAACCTACTATACTCCTACATATACATCTCCACTTAAAATCATTCAAAAACATCCTTAGTTGGAGAAACCATGAAATAATGTTTCAAAAACTACCCATTGACTAGAAAAGTGAGGTCATTACCTTGGAGGTCCTTCAAAGAGAAGGCATGGTTGCCTAGTATCTAAGATATTTGATTGAATTTATCATGTTATCCTTTCTTCTCTTGTGCCTTATCCCATAGAAAAACTAGGTCTAAAATCCTAAAAGCCTTAATTTTAGATCTCTTTTCAAAACACCTTTTGACAATGTCTTGTTGTTTGTTGAAGCTATGTAGTGTTTCATTTTGTGCATTTCCATCTATATTATGATAAGTACTTTATACTAGATAATTTCATCTTTTCCCATGTACTCTTACATGAACTAGTACATTGGGATTTTATGAGCAATAGGGAATACTAGTTACCACCCATATATTAGTAGAAAAGGTGAAACCCTAAGGGTTTGCTTGTGTCTCATTTTATTTTCCCATAGTGCATACTTCAATAACAGATGCCATTCTCTTGGTTTTTATTGTGTTAAATTGATGGCATCTATAATATTTTTGTTTATATATTTAGCTACTCCATTCCATTATGAGTAGTAGTTTGAGGAAAACTTGATGGTAATTTGTTTGTTATAAGCCCACTCAATAAATTATCTACTCTCTATTTATCTTAGAGGGGAATGTATGCATCAGTAAGTAGTGGATGATTTGAGCATACCATTCACCATAAAATACTATAGTCTCATTGATTTTTTTATAAAAATACATGGATCAGTCTCAATCATGAGCTAGATGATTCCTTAGCCTCTCACTATCTTGGATAGTCTAATTTTAAGATCAAACTCCTATAGTTTCATCATCTACTTACTTATTCTTTCACCCAATTCACTCTATCCAAGTGTGAGCTTGACACCTAGGTCTAGAATGATGGCATACATTTTTTTCTTAGAATATAATGCCTAAATTTTTTCATATCTTTAATTAGTTCATATATTTGTTTATCTATCATGGAATATTTAAACTCTTCATCCTTTAGATTGGTGTTCATGAAATAAATCAGATTTTTATTATCATCTACCTTTTGTGTGAGTATAATTGTTATAGTGTGCTTTGAGGAAAATAAATAAAGGTAGAAGTCCTTATTGAATTCTAGGTTAATTAGAACTAAAGATTAAATAATAGAGGTATTGATGTCCTAGAAATGCTTCTTAGCCTCTATTATCCATTCCATTTTTGTGTCTTGATTTAACATGGTATTTTATGTCTTGACAATCTTTACAAATCCTAAAATAAATTTCCTTGATTTTTTTATCTTACCAAAGAAAGACTTAAAATATTTCTTATTACTAGGAGGTGTCAGCATCAAAAATACCTAAATTTATTTTGGATCAATGGAGATCCCATCCTTAGTGATGGCATGACCTAATAGTTTCCCTTCAGTGACTTTGAAGATGCCCTTTTTTGGATTGAGTGACACTTAATATCTTCTTTACCTATTTAATGCTCTCTGTAAATGATCTTTATTATCAGCTCTATCTTTTGAGTACATTGTTAAGTCATCCATATAAATGATGATGAATTTTATAATGAGTCATTTAAAGGGAAAGTTCAATCCTAATGGAAGGTTTCTCAATCATTGATTAGGCCAAAAAGCATCCTTTTATATGCAAAAGTTCCTCACTTGGTGGTGAAGTCAATCTTCATTCTATTTTATGCTTATACTAGAACTTAATTATAGCCTAAGAATCCATCCAAGAAGGATATCATTTTAGATCCACTAACCATTTGAATTACCTCATCCAAAGATATCAAATAATATTTGTCCTTCTTTAATGCTTAGTTTAAATTTTTAAAGTCAACATAGAGCCTAATTTGCCCATTATTCTTCCTGAATGGTACTAGGTTATCTACCTAGTTTGAATGCATGATTAAGAATATAATATTAGTATCCAATATATTTTATACTTATATTTGTATGCAGGGTTATATAATTGGATTTACTAGCCTTTGTCTCTACCTAACAGGTTTGTACTCTAACTTTAATGGAATGGTATGGGTGATTACCCTAGGGTCAAAGACTTTCAAATAATCATATGTCTAGGTGATCACAACTTTATACTCAATTAGTAAACTCTTAAACTTTTATTTCAAATTTATAATACAAGTGAGGTAAATGTTTACATACTAGGGATGTTAGTTAGTGCCTAGATTTTTCTTGATAAAATTAGAATCAGTTGCTTTAAATTGATTCTTTTGATCTTGGGGATCTACATCAAAAACTCACTCTAGTGAGACCATCCCTATAGGGCTATGGTTTTCCTTTAGCTATAACACATCATCTTATCCATGATTTTTAATTTGTATAGGTTTAACATTATTTTCATCTATTATCTAAGATTTAAAGTCTCTAGAGATATTCATAAATTAGATAATCTATTGATTGTCCTCATTTACATGGAATGTTTCTACATTGTCTTCGATAGAAGGACAAGAAACCAACTCTGTAGAGAATTCCTACATTTTATATTATTATAGTGGTGCCAGATTAGTGATTGAAGTTGTTAGTGAATCTAATACCTAGTTTTTTTCTCTTAAGATGGCCCTAATGTTGAATGCTTCAAAAGATTCTATATGGTCCCATGGTTGGTGTTTTTATTTCTTCATGTAAGTGAGTTTGCATTGATCTTTATTTCTAATCTAGTTAATAACTAGTTATAAATCACTGAAGATTTGTAACTACTTGACCTTTTTCTTTACTGGTAATCATAGACTAAAGATCAGAGCTTCATACTTGTCTCAATTATTGGTGTAAAGGAATTGCATCATGTAAGAAACTAGATATTGTTTCATGTATAGGTTGATCAGGGATATGCCAACACCTAAACCTTTCTTAGATCTATCTCCATCAAAATGGAGAGTCCATAACTAAAAAGGACCTTCAAATTCTTTTTCATGAGGTTCTATCTTGGTAGTGAAAGTGTACACACTTATATGTGAGGTTAAAAAGTCAACCTTTTCATTCTTAGTGTTGTAATTTATGATCAAGTACTTCTTTAGTTCTCTATCTACTCAGATCTGGTTGGATATTATTTTCTAAGGAATATACATGTGTGATAAATCTATAGTTATGTACCCATTCAATGTTTTTGACCAATCATGACTCAACATCAATCTATAGGATTTTTTAATGTCAGTTACTAGAATATCTATGTATTATTGTACACATGGATCAAATGTACATTGGATGTGAAAAAAAAATAGTTTTTCAACATATGGGATGGAAGACTTGTCTAGTTTTAGGACCACTCTTTTTGACTTGTCTAAGGTCAAACCTGTTTTCTTGCGTATAGTTGTAGTCATCACATTGGTTGAGGAACCCAAGTAACCAAATAATTATGCATGTTATTTTCATACATTTTGATGGTCAATAAAAAAATATGGTACCTTAGGTTTGTCCTTATAAAAAAACATGTTTTCATGTGAAGATTTTAATTTATCAGTAGATGACCTTTTATTCAAGGCTTTAAGTAGTAACTCTCTCTACTCAATGATCTGGGCTAACTCTGAATACTTATATTATCTTTGATCTTCTCCATATCTTTAATAATATTTTATTATCCTCTACTCTATGGATCTATACTTTGTAACTGATCATTTATTTTTGTAGGGGGTAGATTATTATTAGTCTTTGGATCTAGAGGAGTGTTAGCACTTTTATTTGGAGGCATGAAAGTAGTAACATGCTTATTGTTCCTCAAATTGTAATTGTTATTTTGGAACTATTGAAAATCATAGATCTCATCAGTATTATACATTGATTCATTTTCATCCTCTACTGGGAATGGGAATTCATATGTCTCAAAGACCATGGTATATACTAGGATGTCTTGGAATAGTAAAGGAAAATGGTTTTGTTACACTTAAAAAACCTTCCTATATGTCCATTTCCTTTTGAAATATCTCAAAGGTAGTAAAAAACTATATGTAGTCTAGCTCATCACATTGTGTTGTGTTATGGACTCAACACCAATTAAGAAGGGTTGCTTCCATGATATTTATCATTGACAACCTATTAGGTGGTTATTACTCTGCATTATTTTTAGGCCCCTTGAAATGCATATTATACCTCTATAATCTAAATCTCTATTTGGTAATATGTCCATCAATGTTTCCCAAGAAATTCTACATGTGTAAATATTGATGCTTAATTTATGGACCATCCATTAGATAACTTCAAGTTCTATTTTTTTAGAATCATAATTAGTACCCTATGTATTTGTAGCATTGACTGGTATCAAGGATTGATTCTTAATTTGTTGGATAGATTCAGACACATAATTGTTTATAAGTGAAGGTGTTGGTTAGGTGGAACATGGGATAAATGTAAATGGGTGTACACCTATTTAAGATTTTGGGTAATAGTATTTTGATTTGCATTTAGAATTAGGATTAAAGATAAAATTTAGGACCAAGATTAAATGTGGCTAAGGCTTATGAATAAGGGTTTAATTGTTTATCAACATTGATATCTTTAACATAAATCAAAGGAAATGTATCAACATTAAACACTCTACGGATAAAGACATAAGTCATAAGGACTAAGGTATTCTTTTACATTTCAAAGTATAATGCCTTAGTAGGTTTAGAAACAACTTCAAGTCTATTCTACATATTTTAGAACCTAGCATTAAATACTTAGATTGGTTAATTTTATTATATTTTCATACTTTAAAAGTGTTTGCATATAACACTTATGTTGATGACATGTCCAAACTATGCCAAAAAGGTGTTTTGACATTCATCCCAATATGTAATTTAACCTTCTAAGATATTAAGAAACTAATCATAGGAAACATCTTACAATGTAAAGGGAAATATTATACACACCATGTATTTGTCGACTACGTTTAATAATCCCAAAGTATTTTTAAAATCCTTTATTTATTATTCAATAATCCTACCTCCCAATAGAGAAAAGGAAGGAAGATACTTTTCAAGGTTTGGGGTAAATCATGCATGTCTCTAGTGACATTGATAATAGAATTGGTTGGCCAAGTTTGGGCCATTGGAAATAGAAGAATATGGGGTCATATATTTAGAGAGTATGATTGAGCCTAGGGTCTTCTTAAGACACCTTAATCTGACCTATATTTTCTATGGATTTTCAAATATGGGTATAATAATTTAGTGTTTGAGGTAGACCTTTTTAATCTTATTAATATATCTAGTACAACTCAAGTGATTATTTTCAAAGAAATAGAGGTGGAGGTCCAGGCCCTTCTTCTAGCACTAGATAAATTCCTACTAATGTGGGTTTTGTTCAAATAAAAATCACTAAGGGGTGGTTAATCAATGTATTCAAAATATTCATGCAATTCCACTTAAGCATACATTAACCATTCATACAAACATAAACATCTAAAAAAGCATATGCAACCATACAAGATCATGAAACAAGATAGCACATTACATATGTGGGAAACCCTCAAGGGGAAGAAAAACCATTGATATCTGAAAATGGAATACAATCCTATATTACAAAAACCAATCTTTATTGAAGCACCAACTCCACATGGAGCACCAACCGTAATTAGTTAAGCACCCACTCAACTAGGCTTGAGCAAGCACCAACCCCCTAAATGACTTAGCACCAAATCAAGCACCTAAAACTTTTGATCACCTTGATAAAAACTTATTTCTGACACAACAAATTATTATCACCTTCTTTATCTCTTCTCACTCTTCTATCCCTCTCAAAATTCCTTATAGGATTCTTCTCTTAACTAGGTCTCTTCAAGATAGATTAGGTCATATAACCTTGATATTAATATACACTACCCATATTATATATTCATTATAATTTATCTACACCCATTTTATGGTATAAAATACCTCCTTCATCTCTTCAATGTGTTATTTCCTTTTCTTTCAATCTCAAAATATCTAACTAGTCAATTAGGCATATTAAGCCTTGTTCTTATACAATATTCTAGCTCACACACCTATTATTTGTATACACACACTTAAACACTTGTATTAACATTAAAATATGTATTATAAAATGTTTCATACATTCATAAATAATTACAATAGGTCATCCACAACTTAAAATACCAAAACCTCTTTTAGGCCTTAAGGATACCTAATTCAATTAGGCCTTCATTAGTACATGTTACCCTTTGATATCCTTAGAACACTTTAAAAATCCACACAAAAAATAAAAAATTCATATATAAGACTAAAATATAACTCCACTCATCTCATCTTAGGTCCATGACACTTTTTATCTCCAACCACCACTTGAAGCACACCATTAGTATTGTTTATATTAGGCCTTCATATACTCAAAAAGGTCTATCTTGAACAATTGAATATAACACATTATTTATCACCAAAAAAATGATAATAAATCACATAAAAATAACCTAAAATACCTAAAAAACTTAACCAAGTGAATTATACTTCATCACATAGGGAAAAAAGACTTAAAAACACCCTTGCGATTAGCTCACTCAAAACTTTCAATTAGACTAAAAAACCAGTCAAGATGAACTTGAATTTAAAAATATTAAAAATGATATATAATTATTAAAAACACATTCACATGATCATTTTTAATCCTAATATAAACATCACATATAAAAGTCATAAGGTCTAATGGAAATAATTCAACTTGTAGACCAAACTCTAGACCTTACTACACACAGTCTCAACTAAAAATAGACAAGCCATTTTAATTTCAAAAACATCAACCACTTTCACTAACTCTAAAACATTATAAAAAGAATTTATATGACATTAAATTACCAAAAAAAACCAACATGTACTCTAATGCATCACTCCTTTATGAAATCAAATCAAAGACTACCTTTTCACACTGCCTAGGTTTTACACTATTCTTCTTCATTAGGCCTGCTAGTGACTGGCCAAATTAGAACACCAAATTTGAAAAAATAAATGTTTTAACCTATCAAAAAAACTTTATTTACATAAAATACATTTCTAAATATTTATCTTCCATCTATTTTCACACTTTGACTTGGTCAACTCTAACTTCTATAGTAAATCTCCTAGAAATTAGCACTTCCTTATAGGGTCTACTTACACACCTAAAAACTCGATAACACTTAGAGGTGTGTGAGATATTTTAATAAAAACTAAAATAACTTATATATCCATACTAATCCAATCGAATCACTCTAGATCAAAATATCCAACATTGGGTCTTCATTAGGGTTTTAAGAGGGTTTAAACACACTTCCACTATTAATGATTATTCATAAATCATATACCCTAAATCCAAAACATAATGCCTAAAATTTTAATATAGGACCATTCCTCATATACCATTAATATCTTAGGTTCCTATGCAGAGGTTTGACAAGCTAACAAACATAAGAAAATCCTTCTTGGGTTGAGAACCCTCCATTCTACACACTCAAGAAACCTCCAAACACATTTTCATGACTTTTTATTCAAACCATTACCAAAAACTTGGTAAAAATAATTGAAAAACATGAAAAAATTATTAAAACACTAAAATATCCATACTTTCCTTGGAAATATAACCTCATACCCTATTAGACCATACTCTTTATCTACACCATGGTCTTCATGCTACATTAGACTTGAAAACACACCTTCATGCAACTATATATGCACTATACACCTCATAAACATGTTATATCAACCTCATACAACTTATCATTCCTCTATTCATCCATATTACCAAGTTACCATACTCATGCCTTCTCACAAGGACTTTATAGACTATGATAGTGTCATGACTAGGCTTTTTAAGCACTTGAAACTTGACAATTGAATTTGAAACACTTATGAAATTATATAAACTTTACTTACATAATTAAAAAATGAAAAATATTCTCTCACAATATTGTGTTCACTTTCTTCACCAAATTTCACTATGCACACCTTCTCATAGGGTCTATACTAGGCTTCTCAAGACACCTTGTACTCAAGAACTAGTACTCAAACATGCTTACCTCAATGATATAAAAAAATAACTCTCTTCATACAACACTCTCACACCACTACAATAATATATTTTTTATCAACATTCTCTCATGACCTCATGTAGACTTGGAGCCTCATAACCATGCTTCAATTCTCACTTGACCACAATACCTCTTTGTTATAATCAAGACTCATAAGATGCAACAACAACCTCAATGACATCAATGACAATCTTAATGACATCAATGAAAACTAAAAACTCACCTTGTCACATACCTCAATGATCACTCACCATGCACCTTCACAATATGCACCCTTTTGACATCAATGACAATAACATGCCAATAGGTTTATGCACACTAGAGAACCTTAAGAGGTAGCCTCTAACATTTTAGGATTAGTGAAGAGAGATTCACTTCAAGTCAAAATTTGTGGGGTATTGGGTTTTTTAAACAACTTGTTGGTGAAATAGGGGTAAGTAAAGTATTTATTTATCATATCTAGTTTGGTTATGGAAGTGAATCTATATTTACTTGAGATGGGTAGATAGATGATAGATATTATGTAAGGTGGGACTAACCAAAAGAAACTCAAGTCAGAGGGAAAGGTAGGGAAGAAAATAAATCCTATGAACAAAAAATATGAAACCTTTCTAAACCAGCTCTTAAACTAGGGGTTGGAAAAGAAATTAGGAACCAATGTCTGTTGTAATCTACTATAATCACACCAATAATAAAACATTTAAAATTCCAAGGAAACTAGAATATAGAAAATTTTAGCATATATAATCAAAGGTTTATTTTGATGTGAGATTGTAATTGTGCATCTATAAATGGATATTATAATTAATATGCAAAAGGAATTCAAATTAGCAATAACATAATATGAATGATTGTATTTAAATTAAAACTCATACACAACCAAAAAACTAAGAATATCATAATGATAGAACTTATTAAAATAGTCACAAGTTTAGATAAGAACCAAATTTATACAACAAAACTAATTACATAACAATCCATAAAATTTATTATTAATCTTAATAACCAAAATTATCCTCCTTTTGGGATAGGGAGGATACACATATATATCATCTTGGGGAGGAGAGGCCTCATCCTCCAAGTGAAGTCTAAATTTTCATCTCTAAAAATATAATTATGTGTCAAAGTCATGAAGAGCATGCATGTACAAAAGTGTTTACAAAAATAGAATTTCTCAACTAAAATATTGTGTGTGTGTGTGTGTGTGTGTGTGTGTGTGTGTGTGTGTGTGTGTGTGTGTGTGTGTGTGTGTGTGTGTGTGTGTGTGTGTGTGTGTGTGTGTGTGTGTGTGTGTGTGTGTGTGAAATAAATTAGGAACCATCGATTTCATATTAACTGAAACATGCAAACACATATTCATATTTATGGTGGTGATAATGTGACACCACTAATCAAGTAAAATGGTTGAGTGATAGGTGTATAAATAAAAATATATGTTGTATCCACTTGGGGAATAAAAAATTATCCCATGAAAGTATGCATGATTACATATCCAAAAAATCAGGGACCCTATGATTATGTGGTAGCACTTGTAGTTGTCTATGTGCTTGGTGTTGATCTTGATGTTCACTCTATGGCTCTGATTTTCAAATCCTATGTGTGTTATCTCAAACTCCTTATTAATAATATCATAATTAGTAGGGTATGCTTGAATATTTTTATGGGTTTGGACATAAACATTGTGTTTTATGTCTCTGAGATATCCAATTTACCTCCAAGGGATTTAAATTTTGTCACTTTATCCTTAGAAAAATTAATCAATTGTAGGATCTCATCATTGATATTGTATATAGCTCCTTCAATTTCCTCTTTAAATATATATGTATCTAATTTAAGGAGTGTCTCATAATTGGGCATGTTGACTAAATTTCCATTAGTAGAGGTTATCACATCGGTGACTTCCATATCTCTCAAAATTTCTAAGTCCTCATTTTTATGGCTTATAAAATATCCTACCAAAGATTTAATCTATGTATGCCAACTAAGGGCACCATCCCTTTTCGAAATTACATAACTAAGGGCCTACTTAGCATATTGGATGAACATAAAGTTTAGATGATTGAATTCACTACTTCTTGAACATTGAACAAAAAAAATTAACCTTTTCTCAATTCTTTCATCTAGTGCCAAAGTTTAAACACCTTTTGTCTCTCAAGCTGAATTTATCCCCTAGAGGAATGAATATTATTCAAAATGTTGAACAGCCTTGTGGCTTCACTCTGTACACTATCTATAATTTCCTAAGGGGAATGATTAATTTATCTCTATATTAATTTTTGGTGTGCCTCCTCTTTTCTCTTATACATTTATTTCATTTCTTATCTAGATGAATCCATAAAAGAACATAAATCCTCTATATACTCTATTAGATCATTAGGGTTCTTTTTACCCTATTTAGCCAAGGGAAATATGATTTCCCTTTGCTTAAACTTGATTTATTCTCCTATATTTATGTTTACCACCTTCCTCATTTTTAACCTTTTTATTTTTTCACTCTACCTATCAAAATGAGTGGAAACTCTTGGTAGTTTATTGATGACCAAATTTTGAATCTCATTTCTTCAACCTTATAGCTCTTTAACCCATTGGGGAACAATAAATTCCCCTTCTTCTTCTGGTTGACTTCAATCTTCAAAGGTAGAGGGTGGAGTGATCATTGAAGGGGGAGTTATTTTTAGAGGTGATAATTAAACACATATTTGAATAGGGAATTGGAGTGGAGGATAAGTAATCCTCTACCATGGTGAGGCTTCCCTTTGTGGGTTGACTTCAACCACATATTTATTCAAGCCTAATATTCTCACAATTATTATTATGGTTGAATTTATAGGTGTGGATTGAGAAAATTTTAGTTCTAATTGATATTAATAATTTGGAGGGACTAGAGGCCCTTTAGGATCAAAAATGTAAACTGAAACCAAAATCTCAAAATAGACTCTTTTCTTTGGAACTTTTATTGGTGTGTATGTTGAAAGAATGGAAGAATAACCTAAACTAGAAAATGGTGGCCTTGAAATGTCTAGTGGAAAATATATAGACAAATTATTTATAATATTAACATAAGAAGCAAGAGAATAAACTAACTTATTGATGCTTTGTCTTTCCTCTTCAGTGAGGATCTATTATCTTAGTGTTCTAGTTGGAGTTTCTTATTCTTGCAAACTTCCTAGGCCATTATTTTAGACTTTTCCAATTTTGCCTCCTCATATATTTCTTCTTAAGCTCCTTCCTCACTTGACTTTATTTTTACTCAAATAATTTCTTATAAATTCTCTTTCTCCTCATCAATAGGATAATCCACTAATGATATTACGTGTAAAGTGGATTACCACTATAGTTGGCAATGAAGGAATGAAAAGTGGAATAATAGTGGTGGAGGGAATAATGGATGGAGATGGACCTTTTTGAGGTGATTGAGAGGAAGGAGGAGTGTATGGGAGAGATGAGAAGGAATATAATAGAAACTTTAGGAGACTTACCTGTGAAGGTATTTTAAGTGGATGGAGAGGAGACTAAGACAATGTGTTCTTTTTCCTATCTTAAGGAGGTACAGTCCTCTCTATTATAGTATTTTTGCCCAAAATGGTAGTAACAACTATATGGGTAGAGGTCAGATGGGGATTATGGAGACCTATGATAATTTTCTTTATGATTTGGAGGTTATCTTCCCTTTTATCACTTCTCTGCCTCTAATAAATTGGTTTCTTTTCATGTAGGAGAGGGAGGTTGATCTTGTCTTGATAGTTCTTGAGGATTTTTTGGAGGCCACTAATGACTCTAGGATATTTATAACTTCTCCACCATATCATTTTCCTAATATTTAATAATGTTAAGGTCATATTTAATGCCCTAGACAATAATCATTGATATTTGATTGTCTCTCATATGGGTCCATACTTCTAAGTCATATGATGCATTCAAAAAAATAACATCATGCTCATATTCTTGGTGACCATATGTAATGGTCACCCCCTTCTTCTCCTTACTAGATTGAAGATAATTCATGAATTTTCCTTTAGGGTCCCATTCCATGAATTAGACCAGCCTTAATTTTTAATGGGATATGTTTTTCCCTACCTAGTTGAAGTGTGCCATCACCATAAATTGGAGCTACCTGATGTTCAGATGGGCCTTATAGTAATGGGCCTAATATTTAAATCTAAGTTATTCATATATATTTTTGTATAGTTAGTGTGCCACCTCTTATTCTAAATTATTTTATGGAATGTGGCATGTTAAAAAATATAGGGGGTTCCCTTGCTCCTTCAATTTGGATTATGGTATAATCTAGGTAGTATAAATAATTCCCCATTTTAGATATCCTTATTTTAATATTCTTAGATATTTTGGGTGTTTGAGTGCCATGAATGGCTTGGTAAACTTGAAGATAAATTTCCTTATAAATCATTGTAATCTCATTCTTTTACCTATAGACAAATAAAAAAGAATAATCCTCATAGATTTTATTATCTACATACTCTGCATATGGATACCATATTTCACCATGGGCCCTATGGACTATCCCAAGGACTAAATCCAATAGATATGACATCATATAAAAGTTTCCATTAGTTGACATTTGTTTAATTTTTTTATGTTTGGACCTTCATTCTAACATTGATTATCTTATCTAGGGCCATAATTTTATCATAATTTAGGAGAATGTCTAATATTTGGACCCATTCCACCTGTACATAAGTAATGTTAGCAAAACCATATAATCTATTCAAAAGGGCCATGGCTAGTCTAATACCAAGCCTAAATTTGATGATATTTTTAGAGGAAATGGCCCCTTGGGGTTCAATCTTTGACCCATAACCAACCATTGTTTAAATTTGGCATCTATAGTTTTATGCTCGATCCATACATTAATCGAGACTTAATTATAGGCTACCTCATGTGTTAAAATCATGAGGTACCTATCAAATTCACTTATATAAATATATTAAATTTAATTTTCCCATTTTATAAGGTGTAAACATTCCCTTGACTAAGTACCATTGGAAAAAATCATGGAACAAATTTCTACAAGGCATTACCTTTAGTTTAGACACCATTTGATGGAGTTCTATGGTCTTGATTAGTAGTAGGTCATTAATGTACTTCTTTTCCTCTTGAGATATATGATTTTATGTAGAGTATGGTTCTATAAAATTTGGCTACATTCCATAAGACTGAGTAATATGGAAACTTAAAATATAGGGCACTCTTGTCAAATATTATGTTTGTGTATTTCATGTTTCTAGCAATGGAATATACAGAAGGTGCTTAGACACATGCTAGTTTTGGAAAATTAATTTTAGTGATTTGAGCTATTTAATTCATTCATAAGCTATATATATTCTCTTGTAGACTCATTGAAAAAAGATAGGTATTTTAATTACTTTGAGAGCTCAGTTTTGCAATGTTTAATTAATGGTGAAGTGACCTTATTTTGCTTAGATATTTCATATATTACCCAAATTTTACACCTTGAATGCATAAATCATGGGACATAAATGTGAATAAAATATTTTGATTTTGTTCATATTCTAAATTTAAATGTGCTAGTTATATTTGGTGGGTTTATGTTATGCCCTTAACCTATAGTGTGTCTAGGGATATGTGTGGCCAACTTGTGGCTTACACACATTCATATTAGCTTATCATATTTCTTGATTTTCTTAGTATGGTCAACCTATGGAATAATCATGGCTAATTATAGTATATATAAGAGGTAGTGGTTAATATTTTATCATCATATTGTGAATTATGTTTTTATTTCATCGTTGTGGAGGTTTCCCCTTTGAAGTGGCTTAGTCATAATATTCAAGTATTATACTCTTTTGCCAATTATTATTGTGGATCTACTTATTCTAATCTTAATTCTACCATATATAATTCTAATATTCTGAATCATCTAAGTAATTTCCTTACAATTGGTATTAGAGCATTGATTTGGGCAAGTTTCCATGACATAGGTTTTTTTAGATCTAGCATTCTAAGCACCAGAAGGCCAAAAAACATAACTTGTGATCTAGGAGGAATTGATTTTTTTCATCATCATAGTTTTTTTCATAAGGTTTTTTAACAAAAAAAGAAAAAAACTTTTTTCTAGGTAAAAAAAGTCTGGTATTTTTTTACCTTGTGCAAATTAGCAGTCATTGGATTCATCTCTACGAGATGACCGTAATGGTATATTCTATTGGTACACTTTTTTAGGTCAAATTTTTTCACCCTTATGCACAATAACAGTAGTTAGATTTATCTCAAGGAGATGATCATAATGGTGTATTCCATTGGTACATTATTTTGGGAGCTAAAACCTTCCTAGGGTTTGTGCATGACTAGTCTAAAGACTTGTAGATGTAGGAAAGTACCAAAAACTCCAAAAACTCCTCATAAGGATAACATAGAATTTGAAACTTATGATCTATCTATTTTAGAGGTAGTTCAAAAACTTAAGTTATAGGAAGGTCATGATGAAAAAAATATGATTTTTATATGGTTTAAGGGGACATTATAGGTTTTAAAGGGGACTTGGATAGAGTGAGGAATCAATTATAATAAATATCTAGGCAATTATCCAATTTGTTAGCTCAGCCATTGCAAAACAATCCTCCACCACTTGAATTTGGTTCTTCTCCTCCACACAATACCAACACCAATTATATCCCTAAGCTGATGTTACCAAAAATGGACCTACACAAGTTTGATGGTAATGATCCACTCACTTGGCTCACTCAAATTGAAAATTTATTTGATCTACAAAAAAATCCATGTTCATAAAAAAGTGGTTATTTCCTCTCTATATATGTAACTTCATCCATTCATTTGGTATCATTAGTTGTGTGATCAAAATAAAAATAAGGGTGTCTTAGTTTCAAGGTCAATATTTTTTGAGGAGTTATAACTCCACTATCACAATAATGTCTCTAGAAACTACTTTATTCAGCTATCGAAGTTATGCCTAATTGGGACTGTCAAGGACTACATTCATAAATTTCATAATCTCTCCTTATGTGTGGTAGACATCATAGAGTAAAATTTGATTGACCTATTTTTAGGTGGCCTTAAATATAGCATCCAATTGGAGGTTCACAAATTTCATCCCAGTTTTGTATTTAAGGCCATACAAAGGGCACACATGGTTGAGTAAAAAGAGTTGATCAAATGAAGACCTTTTACCAATGTTCATGAACATACCTTCCCAACACCATCATTTCATTAGTCTACTAGATTAACACCGTAATAAGTGGAAGAAAAGTGTGCAAAAGGTTTGTGTTTTAGATACAATAGTAAATGAAATAAAAGACATCAATGTGTTGAAAATAAGTTGTTTTACATTGATGGTGCTAATGAGGAGGAAGAAGATGAAGAATCTTTATGGGAAGGGTTAGAATAAAATAAGGATGAATCTAAATATTCTCAAAATATTATTTCCTATCATGCACTTTTAGGCATTAGTACTCCTCAAACTCTTAAGGTGGTGGGGTTCTTAAAGAAATAAAAGGTGACTATGTTAATTGACTCTAGGAGTACACATAACTTCATCAATAGTAATTTGGTTGTTGATTTCAATTGTTTCATTTGCCCAGCTCCAGACTTTTAGGTCATGATTACAGATGATGGTATAGTCAACTATTCTATAAAATGTCATAGTATTAAGTTTGCTATGTAAACTATTTATTAGATTCCCCTATGTTTTTTATTCTCATGGGAGGAGCTGACATTATTTTAGGAGTGTAGTGGCTCACCACTTTGGGCACTATTGAGATGAATTTCTAGTAATTATTAATGAGGTTCCATTCAAAAGGAAGGAATTTTGAAGTACATGGATTACAAGCTAAATCTTTATAACTGGTTAGTTCCTACTAGATGAAAAATATTCTCAAAAAAGGTGTTAAAGGTTTTGTGATATGCTTATTTTGCATGGAGGTTCAACCAACCAATGAGTATACACATATTGATTTGACAAAGATGTTGGATAACCATTCCATTATTTTTGGTGACATGCCAAAAGGACTTCCTCCAAGTTGTGCACACGATCATTCCATCATACTCATTCTAGGAATTACACCACCAAATATCAGACTCTACTAGTGTCCCTATGCCCAAAAGAGTGAAATTGAAAATATGGTACAAGATATGTTGGAGGCAAGAATCATCTAACACGATCAAAGTTAATATTCATCCTCAATGGTCATGATATGGAAAAAGGATGATAATTGGAGGATATGCCCTGAATATAGGGAAATAAACAAATACACCATCGAAGATAAGTTTCCTATTCTAATAATTGATGATTTTATAGATGAATTTCATGGTGATTTATTTTACCAAGTTATAGCTTCACTCTAGATATCATCATATTTGCATCCACAATGAGGACATACCTAAAATAACTTTTAGAACTTATGATGGCCATTATTAATTTATGGCCATACCTTTTGGCCTCACAAAATCACCATCTACATTTTAGAGTTTGATGAATACTTTTTTTAGGCCATTTTTGAGAAAGTTTGTATTAGTGTTTTTTTATGATATCCTTATCTATAGTAAAAATTGGGAAGACCATTTTAAGCATGTGAAACATGTGATTTTAATTCTGGAACAACATCATCTTTATGCCAAACCTTTAAAATGTGATTTTAGTGTCCAAGAGGTGGGTTACTTGGGTTATATTGTTCCACATGAATGAGTGAAAGTTGATCCTAAAAAATCCAAGCAATGATGGAGTGGCAGGTTCTCAAGAACCTCTATGGATTTTTGGGGCTAACTGGTTACTATCATGGGTTTGTCAAACATTATGGTAACATTACATACCCACTCACCTCTTTGATAAAGAAAGACTATTTTGGTGGATTGATTTAGATACCAATACATTTAAATTGTTGAAAATGGTTATGTGCACAACTCTAGTTTTGGCTACTCCTAATTTTTAAAAAACTTTTGTAATGGAGTGTGATGCATCAAGATACAGCATGGGGGTTGTATTCATGAAAGAAGGTAGAGCATTAGCATTTAAAAGTTTCCATTTAAAGGGGAAAATATGGTCAAACCAATATATGAGAAAGATATGATGGCTATTCTACATGTAGTGAAGCAATGGATACCTTATCTAATGGGTCATCACTTTTAGGTAAAGATTGATCAAGATAGCCTCAAATATTGTTTGAAATAATGTTTTTCATCTAAATAACAACAAAAATGGGTGACTAAAATGTTAGGATATGATTTTTAAATAGTGTATAATAAAGGAAAAGAGAATTTGGTGGTAGATACCCTCTCTTAATGGGATGAATCAGTTGAGGAATTGTTATGCACCATGACCATGTGGTAAGCAGATTAGCTAGAGGAAGTAAGATCATATTGGGATAATGACAATGCTACCAAGGGTTTGATTCACAATCTTCAATAGGGTTCTAATGAATCTAAAAAAAATACATGGAAGGGGAATGCATTATGGTATAAAGATAGATTGTACCTTTGTAAGCATTATCTCCTCAAATATAAAATTCTTAAAGAACTTCATGCCTTACCACTTGGAGGTCACTCAAAAAAATTTAAAAAATATCATAGAATCAAGAAATATTTCTTTTGGGAAGGACTCAAAGGGATTTTTATAAATATGTAGTTGAATGCATGGTATGCCAACAAAATAAAGGTGAAACCATTATAACCCTAGGTGTTTTGCATCCTTTATCCATCCCTAGCCAACATTAGGAAGAGGTTTCTATGGATTTCATTATGAGGTTACAATGGTCTGAGGGTAAAAATGTTATCATGGTAGTTATGGATCAACTCACAAAGTATGCTCATTTTTTCTCCTTAGCATAACCATTTATTTCCAATATAGTAGTTTTTGCTTTTCTCAATATAGTTCAAAAATTGAATGGTACTCCAAATATCATTGAAGTGACCAAGATTCCATATTTAATAGTAATTTTTGGACTAAATTATTTTCTTTTTTGGGTATCCAGTTGGCTCATAGCTCATCATATAATCCTCAATCTAATGGAAAAATAGAGGTATTTAACAAATGTATTGAAGGGTGTCTTCATTTTTCATTTCTAACAACAAGATAAATGGATTCATTGGCTACCACTTGTTGAATGGTGGTATAACACTTATTTTCACACTTCTTACAAGATGTCTCCTTTTATGGTATTGTATTGGTATCACCCCCCCATCCATCACTTTAGTTTTGTCAGTGTATCCTAAGGTTCAAACTATTGAGGAACACATTCACCATCAACAAGAGGTGATAGTTTGTGAGAGAATTTAGCAATGGAACAAAATTGAATGAAGTAGCAAGCAGATCAACATTGTAGTGAGTGGCATTGTGACATAGGTGATTGGGTCTTTATGCATTTTTATCCATATAAGAAAATGTCTCTAAAGTAATAGAAAAATGATAATAATCTATCACCTAATTATTATGGCCCTTACCATATCTTGAAAAAATTGGTAGTGTGGCTTAAAATCTAGAATTATCCCCAACCACTTGCATACATCTAGTATTTCATGTCTCTTACCTAAAGAAAGTAATTAGACGTAGAGTCTCCACTCAGATTGAGTTACCTAAATTAGATGAATAATGTCATGTCATTATAGAGCCTAAGGATATCCTTCACATATACACTAAGTAAATATGGACTAGAGCCATTAAATAGTATTTGATCAAATGGAAGAACCTACATTATGAATATATAACATGGGAGGATGAATCATTCCTACAGAAACATCCTGGTTTGATTCAACATTAAGTACAATGTTGTTTTTAAGGGGATATGCATGTTATGCCCTTAGCCTATAGTTTTTCTAAGGATATGTGTGGAAAAATTATGGCTTACACACATTCATATTAGCTTGTTTCATTTCTTAATATAAGTTTCAATTTATCACTCACCAGCTTTTGCTTTGCTATTGAACTTATTTATTCATACTTTGGCCATGCATCTCCTAAATGATGACACTTTTCCTACTTCTCATTTAATCAGGTCTTTAGAGTTAATATCATGCATTATATGTTCTAGGGTTATGGGATGATGTGATTGAGCCACATATAATGTCATTGATGTTGTAAGAAATTGGAGATTTGAGGCCATGGTTATTTGAACCTTTGAATTATGTACATCCTTAAGAAGGCTCTAGGTGGCCTAAATGTTGAAATGTGGTGTGATTTTATCACTATATATACTTGGAGCCATGGAACCATTAATCTATTAACTTTATATTTATCCTTTGAAGCTTTGGGTTCATAAAATTTTGATAATTATCAAACCCTAGGAAATCAAAACCTTGGGGCTATTAAACTTTATTTTAACCTTCTTTATTCTAGGTTTATATAATTGTGCCACTTGTCAAGCTATTAGGACCATGGGAACTTAGAGGATCATGACCATTAGACTATTAACCTCATTTTTAACATCTTTTTTTCTAGGTAATGTGGTTACACTATGTGGTTTATTCGTATGGCTTGATAAATTTGAATACTTATAATTTTCTTTGAAGTGAACTTTGTCCTAGTTAAATTTGGTTATACAATGTGGATGTCTTGTGGTGACTAGCTACTGATAAAGTATGAAACTTTTTTTTCACTATGGTAAGTTATGACTAATGTGGTAGTTCCACCTATTAGTGTCTCATAGCTCAAAAACTTTAAACCTTTGAACCTATTGTATATGCTCTAGAGGACTCCAAGTAATGTGATACTACCACCTATCTTGATCTTGAATAATAAATGTAGGGATATAATGTGAATAATTTGTAAGTGTTTTCCAATATTCTTATGAACATACAAAAATCAAAGAGACACTAAATAAGAACTATGAAAACCCAAGGTTTAAACTAATTCAAATTGACATCCAAGATTTTATTTTCATGATTTGAATATCTGTAAATGTAGACATTGATGACAACCTTACCCTTTTGCATATTAAAACCAATGTCATGGATCTCTAAGGATTATATGACCTTGAATAAATATGTTAAAACTATAGTGGGTCCCTATTTTATTTCATAAAATGGGTTGTGTGTGTTAGGGCACAATAGTATGAATATTCAAGTGATAAAGTGTTGAACTCTAGATATAAGATCTCATCAAATTCCAATATGTTATCAATTTAATCATCATCAAACCTTTATATGTTAATCATATTTTCCTTTCATTTTAATATTTCTTTGATTTTATACATACATATTTCATTTTCCTCAAATGTTTATGAGGGATCATTATATTTCTTATGAGTTATTTTTTTCACACTTGTCTTTGATTCCTTTATATTTATGTGCTCATATTTTCCATCAAGTTGAATATTTATTGTATTTCCTTCATCCAAGAATTCCATGTATTTATTTTTTATATTAATTGTAGTGTACATCTACTATAATCATTTTTTTCTAGTGTAGCCCATATTTGGTCATCAAATTACATGATAAATATTAATGCATTAACAACCTTTGGTGGACAAATGATTGGTGTGTAATATTCTAATCAATTTGTCACAATGTATATTGTGTTGGAATTCATTTATTTATGGCCCAAATATTTTAAGATATAAATATTTATATTATTTGTACCATCTTACTCATTGTTATGGATCTCTCACTAATATTTACAATCAATGTATTTTGTGATAGTCAAGATGTCATTCCACATATTCTTAAACTCTTTACAATATATTTATTTGATTGATTCCTATGAGGAAATAATATATGAGAATCCAAAGTTTTAAATAATCCTAAGATCATATATATTAATTTTGGAAATAATTCCAAGTGACATGCCAAGAAGAAGTCTCAAGGATAGTTAGTTTCATGATTACATGGGGGAGGATGTCAGCAATGGATTCAAATGATTGTATAGTGGTTAACATACATAATGGAGTGTAATTTCATGTCATAATGAGGTATATCTCTCACTTAGGTTACTTAAGACATGGAAAGGGTGAAAATAAATGACATGGTATAGGAGTTTGAATAATAATATTGAAGGATATGTGGTCATACAACCAATTGCCTATAACATCAACTAACAGATGGGGAAATGGAAATAGATTTGAATATAAAAAATATATGAGATTCATGATAGGTAGTTGGGAATAATGTGGATACTAATACCAAGTACCATAAATTAAATTTGAATACATGAGGGAAAAAGTGTGTCTAACTTTAATGGTAGAGGTGAGAGAGAGAGAAGATTAGGGATTTTTTTATAATCAATAAGCTAAGAGTTGTCTATAATTATCCTATTTTGAATTATATAAACTCTATGAGAGATATAAAATATTTGAGAGTGAACTTAAAGCACTTATATCCTATACTTATAGCATGTTTAGAGATATAAGATGACTCCATCATTATAACTTTAATATATGTATTGAAACCTAGAATTCAATCAAGCCACTATTTAATTATCTACATAAAATTGTTTTCATTTTATTGTGGTCTCCATTTAGTATATTTTAGTAGCATGGTCTATTAATTTATTAATTTTAATACCAAGGACTATCCATTACTTCACCATATGGTATCAGAGCTGGTAAAACCCTACTAGTAATGTGGTTTATGCAAGTGTGATAAACTTGGTAGAACACCAAATGAGATACATGTATCTAAGTGTTTTTCTCCACCAAGAGATAAAGATAGGTAAATAAAAATGGCATGAGAAGGGTGCCTACATAGTATTATGAATAAAAGATTCAAAATAGTAAGATTTATGCCAAAATAGGAGCAATATGCCACCCAAAATAATTAGAGGATGTGCATGAAAGTGAACATTATTGAAAGGTTATAATAATTATTAGGTGTGTTTACATAACTAAATGTCATGAAATAATATAAGAGGCATGGATTCATGTAAAGAGAATTATAGATTTATAATAAGGAAGAATAACATGTGAAAGGTGTAATAAGAGAGGATGAGTCTAAAGAGGCTCAAATAGATGCAAGTAAGAGTAGACTACTGAAGGATATTTTAATAATTATTAGATGCATGATGGTTTTTGTGCCTTGTTTATAAGGTTTTTTGAATGTAAAATATCTCATTAACTAGCTTGCATATATGGAGGACTATTTTAGATTTGAGTAGGTGAGCAGTACCCAATGTATGAAAGAGGTGTAAACCAAGTTAAATGGTCATGTGGTGTTATGGTGGAATGAATTATATAATGAGAGGTAAATGAAAGGTAAATAAAATATAAATTTATGGGATTATATGGTTTTGAAGTTGAAAGACAAATTCCTTACTAGAGAATACTAAATGGATCTCTTTAAAAAGTTACAAAAAATAGAAATAAAAGGAATAGAGTGTCAAATAATATAATAGGTATTTATATAAGGTCACCATTAGGTTAGGTTATATTGAGGTGGACCAAGATAATGTCACAAAGTACCTAAAAAAATTGTAACTTGGGATCTTGAAAGTGCTTGACCTAAATAGATTCAAGATACTAGAGAAAGACAATAAGTTTGTACTAAATTCTAAGGAGAAGTTATTATTGAGATAATAGGGTAGCATGTGTCACAATGTAAAACCTATAAAAACATGTATAAAATAGTGTAACACATGATGCAAATACATAATGACAAGACAAAACATCTAAAGATTATCAAGAGAAAATGTGATCAAGCATGTCACACTTTTCAAGAGTATGAGGAAGGTATGCTCAAGGGAAGGGAACAAGATTCCCTATAACTCATTTTAATTGTGGATGATCTAGGCATAAATATTTGAATGGATGAAAGTGCAAATAAAAATAAGTAAGAGGGCATATGTATGTGTACATGTTTCACACATAGACACAAAGTTGGTTGGATCATTTAGACACTTAGAGGGAGATAATCTTGGATACAACTTAATGATTAAGATAACATTATTTAAGAAATCAAAGGAAAAATGCAAACTAGTGTAACAAAGAAACCAATACTAGTGTAGGAGGAGTGTTCAAGGTAAACAAAGAAGAAAATGGATCATTTTCTAGTGCAAAGTAAAAGAGTTGGATAATTTTTTAGAAATATATCAAAATTATTTCCACCAATTTGAATCATTAGCCACCACATAGACCTGATCCTTAGAGTATAAACAATGTATTATATATGAGGATGCCTTAGGAGATAAGGAAGTATAGAGATAAGTGTGTGAGTTTTTGGACTAGGGATTGGTCTGAGAAATTTTGAGATGTACGGAGTACCCATAATACTAGCACCAAAAAAGGATGAATATTGGCACATGTTCACATATTTAAGGGCCATAAAATATCATGATCAAGTATAGGTTCCCTTTTCCATACATGGATGATCTAATAGACTAATTATGTGGGGTGAAGTAGATCTTAAAGATGGATTTGAAGAGTGGATACCACCAAATTAATATCATGGAAGGTGATTAGTGTAAAATACCCTTAAATATGAAGGAAATATTATATGAATGGTTGGTAATGTTATTTAGGTTGACCAACATACATAGAACATTCATGATGTTAATGAACAAAGTGCTTAAGCCATTTATGGGAAAGTATTTCATCTTATATATGGATGATATTCTAGTGTTTAATAAGATTAAGGATGAACACCTAGCACATCTATGGAATGTGTTTCAAATATTGTGCAAATATAATTAAAACTTATTAAGAACTAAACTAGTATACTTGATCTTTTGATATCCCAAAAAAAACTAAAAATGGACCTCAAAAAATTGTAAGAAATAGTGGAGTGTCAATTAGTAAGGAATGTATTTGTGTATATTCTTGAATCTAGAGTTATATGTACAAGTCTTGCACACTTTAAAAATATCACTTAAGGATATACCATTTAATTTTTTACCTTCCTTGCAATTGAAGGGCTCACTTCATAATCTTACTAGGCCTAAATAATTATATTTTAACCCTATTATTCTAATTATCTAGATCCCCTGTATCCCATAGTATATTTAATTTATGATATATATCCTTCACTATTAGTTATAGATCTCCAAAAACCTTTTATCTCCCTAGATACTTGTGTGTAGACTTGAATTGTAGCATCAACTCTACTATCCATTCTCTAACACTAGTGTCCATGCCTTATAAACACTCAAATTTGAAAATATTTTGATATGTATGGGTTGGCCTATTTTGTTTCATTTACACTTCTATGGAAAAAAATTCAAAAGATGTTTTTTCAGAGGTATAATCACTAAGAGTAGGTGAATCAGTGAGCCCAAATAATCCAACTTTAATTCCAATTCCTTCAAACCGTTAATCAATCAATGCATTCATTCATGAAACATACATATCATTCATATTAATGAACAAGAGAGACAATGCAAGATCAATCACATAACACATGACATATGTGGAAAACCCTCTTGGGGGAGAAAACCCACTAGAACCTATAATTGGAATATTGTCTTATAATAAAAAAACTAATTTAGACCAGCTACAACTAATCAAATAACTTCTATCCCTTATTTTAGTGAGAATGCAATCCCACAATGAGATACTACACCTTTCTAGTTGAGCTACCACAATAACTAGACCTTTAGCAAGTTTCACCTTGTAAAGAGGCTACAACCCCCTAAATTTTGAGTAGCCAAAAAACCTAAGAATATAACATCTCCTACACACTGATTTCCTATAAATATTATGGAGATACAATGTATATCATCTCTCTTCAACTTTTCACACTCTCTTTAGTCTTCACACCTTCTCAATGCATCTAAAGCCACATTTTGGATCACTCTACACTTCTTATTAGTAACTTTGTCACCACATTAAAAACATGACTAGATGGTCATATTCACAATTTAAACTTTGATCTACTTCTCAGATCAACCACCAAGCTCACATAGACACCATCTATCATTCATTCATCCATAAAGCATCCAAAACATCTTTTTCAATTAATCTAGACTTATTTTCTCATACTCAACTTACAAGAGCACTACTTTGACACCATAAATATGATCTCAAATTCATACACACAATCCTCAATATACTCTTCTCATCACCCCAACTATAGGTCACACTTACTCTCTTATTTTCTTCACTTCAATGAATACTCCTCTCATACTCAAGCCTAAAAACTATCTCCTTTGGTTTCTCTATTTATAGAGCCTTCATGATTATCACCAATGTGGTCAGCCATTTGGCATGACTTAACCCTTAAGGTATCTATCATACTAATAGATAGATCAATACAATCTTCATAGGTTGTCCATATCATATATGGGTCACTCTTAAGTAGCTACACTTTCAATTAGGGCCTTATAGCCCTTATATGTCTCATGGAGACCTATTCACCCATTTATCACTTTATCAAGAAAAACAAGAAAACATGACCACTTTTAAATACATGGGTCCACTCCTTATGTCACCTTAGAGATATTAAAATTATCATAGTCAAATCTGCTCACCTCTGTATATGGTCAATCAACTCAAACACTAACCTGGTGCACAAGAACATCATGAATGAATGCACAGTCAACTTTTAAGACTTTTTCCATATAAAATATAAATTATTAAAACCTCCAAATATCATACATATCATCCACATGGAGTCTAAAATACTCCCAAATATCTAATTCATCATGAGACATTGAAATACCATTTGAACAAGCTCAAACAACCTCTTTGGGTTACTTGTAGAACATGGTCAAACACACAATAAACTTTGGAGCTCAATAAATTTGAATGTATGAACAATAAAACCATATAACTAGGTTTATTATATGTGGCATGGATTCTTATTCATCTTTTCCTTTTACATCACCTTCAAATTCATCATGGATCAAAATTTATGGATGGAATATTGAGTACTAGTTTTACCCTTTACAAATTTGAATATTCAAATGCCAACGATCATAGTTAAACATTGATCAATTTGATATCATCTCATTATCTTATTTCTTAGATTAAACATGCACCATCAATATTACTTGAATTATCCTAACCTTTACCTTTGATTTCTCACTAATGGATCTTCATCTTAACTATTTAACTTAATGCACTCCATCGATCTCCTATACATAGATCGATCTTTATCTATGTTAAACATTGGAAACTTTGAGATCATCTTGATCAATATGAACCATTTATATATATATATATATATATATATATATATGAACACCCATTTTTCATTAAATCTTGGAATAACTTCATTATTTATCTTTACTTGATGTTAAACGTTGAACACTTGGCACCATCTTGTTGCATCCTGACATCTTAGAATAAACACACTCTATCAATCTTCTGTAATAATATTTAGCTTTACCTTCATTAACCAGTGAACACTTTTACAAATTTGACTTAATATGCACCATATATTTATATTTATTAACTCCCAAAAACTATTGGATCTCCATTTGGTCTTGAACTTTAACTTGTTGCAGATTTGGCTAAGTATGGGAACCATTACAATATGCTTAGAAAGCCAACTTTGGATAGATATATCTTTTGATACACTCAAAATTTGGAACATATTATATTAATTAATGAATTAATCCAACCATGTGTCAAACTAATCCTAAAACCTTCACGTGCATGAGACATAACTCCATTAATCTACTCATATTTTTCTACCATAGAGCCAACTATTTCAAGAACTACCTAGAAGGCCAACTTTACACATGCATATATTTTGATTTCCTTCATTGTATGACCTAAAATTTAGTTCATATCAACTAGGCACAAAAATGAAAAAACCCATATGATCATTTTCTCTTGAAACCTTCACACATGTGAAATATAACACCATCAAAATGCCTACCTAGCTTTTCTTGCCACATTGTAAATTTGGCTAAGTATGGGAAAACATTGTCAAACTACTTAAGATCCCAAATTTACCCTTTAATTTCTTATATTACACATAGATTCATTACCTAAAATTATCACATAGAAGTTAGGCACAAATTTGAACATAACCATATGACCAACTCCCCCTGACTCATCCACATGTGGCAATGGTGATGTCAACAAACTGCCTACTCAAATTTTCTGCCACTAGACCCAATAAGTTTAAATGAAAACAATGATCAACCAGATGAAATCCACTCATGCACACAAACACTCAATTTATATAAAACCTCTTATACTACTTTTTTCACATGATAAATACTTTTAAATCATCCCTAATCATCTCTAAATAGACAAACTTTGAAGATCAACCAAGCCTACTTCAAACATACTAGGATAAGCATATTTCACACTTGGTCATTATCACTTAGATTATCAATACACTTCATCCACTCACCTAGACACTTCCATGTCATCACAATGACATCATTGAAAAATCTCCAAAAATCTCCCCCTTTTTCATTGATGTCAACACCTATCATATAGCTCCCCTTCCTTCTCTCTCTTCAAGTAGTCTCACTATAGGAATTTTATCCCCCTTTGACATAATGAAAAATTGGGCACCAAGTGATCTTGAGGACCTAAAAATAATACCAATATGAGAATACCATCCTATAAATATATTACAAACTCCCCCTTACCTTGATCCTACCTCTTCTTGTCTTGATAACATCCTCTTGCTACATGTCAATACTCTTCTCAAGAAAGCACTAAAACTAATGAAAAATAACACACAAAAGTACTTAAATCTAATGTAACTCACCAAGTAACATCTGAGAGGGACTCCCCCTAATATCTTTGAGCCATTTCATCACTTGAGCATCTTCATATATTCATACACCATAAAGAACCACCATACAGGTTTACTAGCCTTCTATCTCAAACCACCTCAAGGAGCACCAAAAAAACTACATTTCACTCACCAAATAGGAAACATGATATAAAAAAACCAAATAAATCTCTTTGAAACACTCATTCCTTTCACTTTTAGATAAACTAAACAAAAAACACTCTTATTCTCACTAGGCCTATTTGGATTCCTTGTACCCCTACCTGGAACTTGCATAGCCCCCAAATTTCACTAGACATAAATTCAAGACATAAAATTTCATATCTATATCACTCTCATATTCCCCCTAAATCACACTAATTTTCATCACTTAACTCATCTTCTATAACATAATTCCTTCACTAACCTACTATCTTGACAAAAACATGAATAATTTGAAAACCACAAACCTTAAAATATATATGAAGATTTATTTGATAACCCATTTATCCCATTAAACCTATTAAGAATCCTAAAACTTCAAATCATAAGGCAAATAATTTTTTTAGCATAGCCCAAAACCCTAAAATCTTAAAACAAACAAGGTCAACAAACCTCCTTCTAGTCTATGCCCACCTCTAAAAATTCTTGCACACCTAGAGATATCCATCACACACTTATGAAAAAAAAATTGAGCTTCCAAACCTTTAGTAACCCATACATCCTAAAACCCATTTTAGGCATGCTTGTCTTTAAGCCAAAACTGAGAAAACTAAGAGCACTTTAAAATCTCCAATTTGATTTCAACATATCTTCAAACCACAAAAACACCTAGATCATGATATTATAAAATTAATATACCTTTATATGTAGAAATATCATCTTGATAACTTTAAAAATCCTCCTTTTCCTCTTGGAAACCTCCATTCCCTACTTTACAAACCATACACACAACTTCATCTTACCAATCTCTAAACTTCTTGGACCCAAGAGACCTTCATGTCTTTATTTATTATGAAACATAGCCAAGTCCCAACCAACATCCACCATGCTTCCTCTTTCTAAAAACTATATCCTTGAAGCTAAGAGAGAGACACCCCTTTTGACATAGTGAGACTAAAAGTCCCAAAACTTTGGAGACTCTCATATCTCCATACCTTTCTCTGACTTTTAGTCCATCTTGACTTTGAAAGGTTGACTTCATTATTTTATTTAGATTTGTCAATAAAATTAGAAAAAAAAAACTCTTATCTTCCCTTCATATCTATCATGTCAAACAAATCATCTTTGGTCTTACTCTAATCTCTTTTGATAGGCTTAGGTTTCCATACCCATTTGTGACCTCTTCCTTGAGCACTAGGAGCTCCATACACCTTATTTTGCTTTTAGAACTCATTCAACCTATTTTTTAAATATCTATAAATGTGATGAACTTTATGATATCTGAAACAAACAATATCATTCATACATTTTGCTTGATGATGATTGTGATCTTCCTTTTCTATTTGGATAGAAGGCAAATTCTCTTGGCATTCTTGTATCTTCTTTATGTATAATTCCTTCTTTGCTCTTGACTAATCTGACTTATGACTTGTCCATGACCAATTTCTCCTTCTTCTAAGACTCAATGATTGTCCATACTTGACTAACTTCTTTATATAGTCCTTAGCTCTATGACCATACTTACTATATATATATATATATATATATATATATATATATATATATATATATTTAACAATGACCTTGGAATAAACTAGCATACCTTGAACCATTTGGTTGTCTAATAGACCTTTTTACATTATTTTCAAAGCATGAAATCTCCTTGACATACTCAAGCTTCTCGTGCTTCTTTTCCATCTTGTTCAACTTGACTATAACAAGCTCATACTCACTCTTTAATGAGTCTATCTCAATCTTTAGTAGAGTGTACTCATCTTTTCTTTTTTTCAAAGTTGCACTTGCAATCCTTAATTGATCCTTAAGAATATCAATCTTCTCTTCATCCTCTTTGGCCTTGTTTTCCATGTCTTTCAATCTATATGCTTGGACTTCAATAGACTTGATCTATTCTTGATACTTCTCATCTCTCTCAGACTTGCTTAATAAACTTCCCTCGATAGAACTAACTTGCACTTCAAGACATTTGATTGCATACCTCATCTTGTGATTCCTCCTTATGATCTCAACTCCTAGATCCATTTCTTCATCCTCATTGTCATAGAACACTTCTTTATCATGCATGATGTCCTTTTTTTAAAAAACTTTCCTCTTTTGAACTCAAACTTTCCTTAGAATCTTCTAGCTAAACCTTGAGGTCATTGATAACCTTCTCATCCTCTTTAGCATCTTTCTTCAAAGTAAATATATGTTCCTCAAGTGCCTTGATCATAGTCTTCCATTGTTAATTCCCTTTTTTCAATTGCTTGTCCATATTTGTACCTACTTAGGATCTCCTTTAAGTTGTTAATCTTCCTCCAAAGGACCTATTCTGATATGAAATATTAGAGGTACACTTAATGATAGGGGTGAATCAGTGAGCCCAAATAATCCAACTTTAATTCCAATTCCTTCAAACCCTTAATCAATCAATACATGCATTCATGAAACATAAATATCATTCATAGCAATGAACAAGTGAGACAATGCAAGATCAAGCACATAACACATAACATATGTGGGAAACCCTCTTGTGGGAGAAAACCCACTGGAACCCAAAATTAAAATATTATCCTATAATAACATGAACCAATTTAGACTAGTTAAAACTGATCAAGGAACTACCATCCCTTATTTTAGTGAGACTACAATCCCATAAGGAGATATTACACCTGTCTAGTTGAGCTACCACAACAACTAGACCTTTAGCAAGTTTCACCTTTCAAGAAGGCTACAACCCCCTAAATGTTGATCAACCATAACAACACCTAAGAATAGAACATCTCCTTAACATTGATTACCTACCAATCTGATGGAGATATAATGTATATAATCTCTCTTTAACTCTACACACTCTCTTTGGTCTTCATACCTTTTCAATGCATCTAAAGCCACCTTTTAGATCACTCTACACTTCTCAACAACAACTTTGTCACCAAATTAACAACATGACTCGATGGTCATATACATAGTCCACACTCGAATCTACCTCTCAAATTAACCACTAAGTTCACATAGACACCATTTATCCTTCATTCATCTACAAAGCATCTAAAACATCCTTTTGGATCAATCTATAATTCTTCACTCATCCGCAACCTACAAGAGCACTATTTTGACATCAAAAATATGACCTACAAGTCATACACATAGTATTCAATCTTCTTTAATCATCACCCCAATCACAGGTCACACTTACTCTCTTCTTTTTTTTTGCTTCAATGAATACTCCTCTCACAATCAGGCCTAGAAACCATCTCCTTTGGTTTCTCTATATATAGAACCTTCATTATTATGACTAACTTGGTTGGAAATTAGGCATGATTTAACCTTTAAGTCATCTATCATATGAATACATAGCTCAATATAATCTTCATACGTTGGCCATAGCATCTATGGGTCACTCTTAAGTAACTACACCTTTCAATTAGGCCATTGTATCCCTTATAGGTCTTATGGAGACCTATTCACCCATTTATCACTTCATCAAGCAAAAAAATAACACAAGACTACTTTCAAATACATGGGTCCACTCCTTATGTCTCCTTTGACATATTTAAATCATCACAGTCAAATCTACTCACCTTTGTGTATGCTCAATCAACTCAAACACTAACTTGGTGTACAAGAACATCATGAACAAAAATATAGTCAACTTCTAAGCCTTTATTCATATATAATATCAATTGGTTAAACCTATAATTACCATACAAGTCATCATCATGGGGTCTATAATAATCCCAAATAGCTAAGTCATCATGAAACATCAAAATACCATCTGAACAAGCTCAAACAACGTTCTCAAGTCACTTGTAGAACATGGTCAAACATAGTAAATTTTGGAGCTCAATAAATTTGACTGTATGAACAATTAAACCATCTAACTAGGTTCAATATATGTGTCATGGAATCCTCTTCATCTTTGCCTTTTACATCACCTTAAAATTCATCCTGGATCAAAAATTATGGATGAAATAATGAGTACTAGTTTTACTCTTTATAAATTCAAATATTCAAAAGCCAATGGTCACAGTTAAACATTGATCATTTTGCTATCATCTCATGCTCTCACTACTGAAATTAAAATGCACCATCAATATTCCTTGAATTAGTTCTACCTTTACCTTTTATCACTCACCATTGGATTTGTTAGAGGTATAATCACTAAGAGGGGGGTCAATCAATGAGAACAAATAATCCAATTTCAATTCTAACCTTTGTAAATACTTAATCAGTTACTAGAAGCATTTTTGAATCATTGTAATATTCATAGCAATGATCAAGAGAGACAATTCAAGATCAATCAAATAACACATGGCATATATGGGAAACCATCTTGGGGAATAAAACCCATTAGAACCTACAATTGGACTATTGTCCTATAATAACAAGAACCAATTTAGACCAGTAAGCTATTGATCAAAGAACTACACTCCCTATTTAGTGAGACTCTAATCCCATAAGGTGCTACCACACCTATCTAGATAATCTATAACAATGACTAGACCTTTTAACAAGTTTCACCTTATAAGGAGGATACAACCACCTTAGATGTTGAGTACCCACAACAACACCTATAAAACAACTCCATCTTTGAATTGATGTCTTCAACACCTGATGATGGAAATTTGATTATCAATCTCTCAATGTATCTAAAGCCACATTTTATATCACACAACACTTATCAGCAATAAATTTGTCACCAAAACACTCCCTAGTCATCAAATCACATTACGTACTTGGACTAACACACAAAGATCAATTAGGACACATTACATATCCCAGTTATCCCCACTCTTCAACTCTACACACTCAATGCATCCTTCACATCAACTACTTTGTCATAGATTCAATAACATGACTAGATGGTCATACACACTATCCACACTCTGATCAATCTCTCAAACTAGCCACCAAGATCTCACAAACACCAGTAATCCTTCACTCAATCTGAAGACATCCAAAACATCCTTTTGGATCATTCTAGACCTCTTCACTCATGCTCAAATTACAAGAGCACTATTATTCCATTATAAACATGACCTACATGTCATACTCATAGTCCTCAATCTATTTTACTCATCAACCTAATCATTGCTCACACTTGGCCTCTTCTCTTATTTGCTTCAACACTCACACCACTCACAATCATACAAGTCTAGAACCCATCATCTTTGGTTCCAATATTTATATTACAATCTTGATAATCACTAACTTAGTTAGCCATTAGGCATGCATTATCCCTCAAGGCATCTCTCACATGAAGATATGGCTCAATACAATCTTTATAGGATGTCCATAGCATCTATGGATCACCCTTAATGAACTATACCTTTTGATAATGCCCTTGTGGCCCTTATAGGTCTCATGTGAACCCATTCACTCCTTTAGCACTCCCTCAATCAAAAAAAAGAACATAATACCACTTTAAAATACATGGATCCACTCCTTATTTCCCCTTCAACATCCTTAAATGATCACAATCAATGTATTGCATATGCTCAAATAACTCAAAGATTGACCTGGTACACACAGTCACCATAAACAAACATAGTCAACTTCTTAAGCATTATTCATACTCAACATAGATTGATCACACCTCCAAAATCTGCATAAAACATCCTCATATAGTTTAAAACATGTTCCAATATATAATTAATCATGATACATCGAAAATGCATCAATACAAGCTTGAATATCCTTCTTGGGTCACTTTCAAACTAAGCACGAACACATAGTCAACTTCTAGGCTCAATATCTTTGGTTTCACTCACTTTTAGATCTTCAAATTAGGTTCATTAGAAGAACCATAGATCCCTCTTCATCTTTTCTTTTTAAAACACCAATAAATTTGACTTATATCAAAATTTATTGATGAAATACATAACTTTGGTTATTCTTGTGTTAAATTTAAATATGTGAATAGCAAAGGTCACAATTAATCTTTGAATATAATGCTCGAATCTCATAGATTTTCATCTCAAATAAAATAATCTTTGTTTAATATTGTCTAAGATTTAACACATAGACCACCAAATCCATATGTTAAACATCAATTATGTTGACCTCATCTTGTGTAATCTGGGAACTTTGACTCAACATGCTCCATCAATCTTTGTAGATCAACCAAGTCAATAATGATCAATGCTCATCATTGATCAATCTGTACGAATGCCCACTTGCCATTGGATCATTATCATGTGCCTTTACTTAGTCATTAAATATCATGCACTTATCATCATCTCTCTACCTCTTGACTTCTTAGAGTAATTTGCATTGTTTATCTTTCTCAAGCTTTAACACTTTCAAAAATGACCAAGTATAAGGACCCTTTCAATATGCCTGAGTAGTGATTTTTAAATCTTAATAACTTCTTATGTGCTTACTTGTAAGATCTCAAATTTTGACTAGATGATGTCCTCTCATAGGAGAATATAACCATGTGACACACTTCTCTTGGAACTCTCATGTATGTGAGATATAATTTCATTAAAATTCCTTCTCAAAATCTTCTTATCACAGAGTCAACCATGTCCAAATATACCTAAGAGGCCAACTTTGAGCATCTATTACTTTTGTTGTGATTCATCAGATGATCTCAAATTTAACACAATTCATCTATGCTCAAAAATAAAAACACATATTATTAGTTTTTATTTACACCTTCACATGTTCAAGATATAACAACATCAAAAATCTCACTCGGCTCTTTCTACCTCATTTCAAAATTGGCTATGGGAAAACATAGTCAAACTAATTAGAAGCCCAACTTTGTATATGTATATATTTTAATATGCTACATCACATGATCTAGAAATTAGTGTAAATAAACTAGGTCTAAAATTTAAAAAACCTATATGATCACCTTCTCTTGAACCATCCATACGTGTGAGATATTCCATCATCAACATGCTTACTTAGCTCTTTCTGGCCATATTGCAAATATGGATATGGGAAAATAGTGAAATCTATCTTCAAAGCCAAATTTTCACCCACGTATATTTAACTGCACTTTGATGCATGACTTGAGATCTAGTGAAAAATAACTAGAGACTATTTTTATCACAACCATATGACCAACTCCCCTTGACTCATTCACACATGACAATGGTCATGTAATCAATCTGCCTACTCAAATTTTCTACCACTGGACCCAAAGTGTCTAGATGAAAACTATAGACAACTAGATAAATTCCAATTATGCACACAAGCTTTCCAATCATATATAACATAATAGGTACCTATTGCATATGTTCAATCACCATACTCATCCCTGAACATCTTTAACCATGTCAACACTGAAGATTGGCCAAGTCACTTTCAAGAAGACAATAATAAGCACATTACACACTTTATCATTGTCACATAGACTATCAAATCTCTTCATCCACTCAATAGGACACCTTCATGAAACCACCATGACATCATCATGACAAATCTCCAACAATCTCCCCCTTTGTCATTTATGTCAATACCCATCAATATAGCAATATAAAGCTCACCTTCTCTCTCTTTAAAGACTCCTACAACAAGAAATTTCTTCCCAATAGGAATTTTCTCCCCCTTTGACACAATGAAAAAGTGGGCACAAACTAATCCTAAGGACTTTAAAATACTATTAAAATAGGAAAGGACCATCTTATAAAGATGATACAAACTCCCCTTACCTTGAGCCTACCTCTTCTTATCTTGACAACTTCCTCTTACACCAAGCAAACATTCTCTTCAATCAAGCACATCAACCAAGAAATAAAAAACACACATAACTAGAAAAAAATTGATGGAACACATCAATACACATCTAAGAGTGACTCCCCCTAAGATCTCTACGCCATTGCACCTTTTGAGCATCTTCAGATCTCCACACACCATGAAGAACCATCACACATTCTAACTAGCCTTCTCTCTCAAGCTACCATAAGGAACACCAATATAACTTCATGCCACTCACTAAATAGGAATCCTACTCTCAATAAAAAATTTAACTCACCTTGAAACACACATACCTTACTCTTTTGGATAAACTAAGCAAAAAGCACTTTTCTTCAAACTAGGCCTATTTAGCCTCCTGTAGCCCCACCTAAAATTTTCATAGACCACAATTTTTAGTAGACACATATTAAGGACCTAAAACTCCATATATATATCACTCTCATATGCCCCTTCAATCACACCAATTTGAATCACCAATCTCATTTTCTGCAACATACTTCCTTCACAAACTTACTAGCCAATTAGCCCTCCATATTGATAAAAGGTTGAATAACTTGAGAACCAAAAACCTTCAATTATATGTGAATCTTTATTTGACCACCCATTTGTCCCATTCAACAAATTATGAATCCTTAGACCTTAACTTGTAAGTCAAACCACTTTTCTATCATAGCCCAAAACCCTAGAATCTTAAAACAAACAAGGTCAAAAAACCTCCTTATGGTCAACACACACCTCTAAAACTACTTGCACGCCTATAAATACCCATCACACACTTCTATACCAAGATTTGAGCTTCTAAACATTTGGGAACCCATACATCCTATAACCCATATTAGCCCTGATTGCCCTTATGACTAAGAACTGAGAAAACTAAGAGCACTTAAAAAAACTTCAATTGGAACATAAATACCTTTGGACCTAAAAAAACACCTGAATCACACCACAAAGAAATGCATAGAACTTTTTGAGCACTAAACAATTCTTGGAATTTTCATCAATCTCATTCAACCACCTAGAACCACCCATTCTAACTTTGTATTATATCTACTTCATAAACCTCTAAAACAGGCTCATGAACTTGTTGTTCTCCATTAACAAAAGACCTATGATTGGAATTATCATCTTGAGCACACAAACTTGTTTCTTCACTGAAAGGAGTCCCTTAAGAATCATATACAAAGACCTCCTCTACACCATAATGCTCCACCATGGTGTGAAACTAGGAGTTGCCCACAACTTCTCATAGTCCTCCTCTTCGGTCATCAAATACTTATAGTTCTTCTTCTTCTTTGGCTTAACTATGACACCTATTTCCTTTTCTATATCACTCTCCTTATCTTCTAAGATATAATTGATAATACATGGTGACATCACATATTCATGACATATATTTTCATCTAAAGAATCCACCCTATAGTTTTAAATATCATTACTAGATACTGATAACTGATGTTCTTTACATGAAACTTTCTCAATAATATCAAGATGTTCACTTGGATCTATACACACTTTAGAACTAGCCTCATCTAGTACCTTGGTCTTTTGTGTGAGCTTGGTCTCTTTATTTTCAACATGAGTAGACTTTTGATTTTCCTTTTCTAACTAGATAGTTGACACATTTTCTACTTTAGACTTGTCAACAAAAGTTGTCAATAAAAACTCTTGACTTTCCTTTATTTCTAATTCTTTTTATACCTTGGTAAACAATCCATCAAGACTCTTAGACTCAATAGAGTTAGTCTCCTTAGTCTTTACTACCTTAGGTATCCATACCAAAGTTTGACTCTTCTTATCTTCTGAAACCATCTTACCTACTTGATCCTTGAGCTTATCCTAATTTGTAGCATAACCTTCTAAAGCAAATTTCTTATCAACCTTATGACTAGAAGAATTGGCAATGATTACCTTTTGTTTCTATACCTAAGTTTGTCCTATCTCAAACATTCCAAGAGATCTATATCATTTGAATACTTGGAAGACCTTTTAACACCATTTGGATAGAATCTAGCAATATGTCCACTCTTATGACAACTAAAACAAATAACATCATTCAACATACCTCTTGACTGATCTAAGTTATGATTTCTCCTAGACCAATTTCTTATTCTTACAAGGTTCAATGAGGATACATTCTTAAATGACTTCATTTTATAGTCCTTACCTCTATGACCATACTTATTACATGTATAATAATGACCATGAAATAAACTATCATACCTAGTAGCATTAGGTTGTCTAATCGACATTTTTAAATTACTTTTCAAGTTTTCAATCTTCTTCACTTTCTCAAGCTTCTCATGATTCCTTTCCATTTTGTCCAACTTGACTATAACAAGATCATGCTCACTTTTTAGTGACTTCATTTAAACCTTCAGTTGATTACACTCATCTTCTTTTACTTTCAAATTTGCATTTGTAATTCTTAATAGATCCTCAAGAATATTTATCTTCTCTTCATCCTTTTTGACATTGTTAACCATGTCTTTCAATCTTTGTGCCTATACTTTAATAGACTTAAGTCTATACTTTAATATACTTAATATGTTCTTGATACTTCTTTTCTTATTTGCGTTCTTCTCTACTGTTATGGCAAGCTTCTTTATCAAACATGATGTCCTTTTCTTTTAAACATAAACTTGTCTTGGAGTCTACTAGCTGAACCTTGAGATCATTGATAACATTCCCATCCTCTTTGGAATCTTTATTCAAAGTACATATATGTTCTTAAAGTGCCTTGATCATAGCTTTCCACTATTGAGTTTCTTTCTTCAACTGCTTATCCATCTGTGTACCTACTTAGGATCACCTTTAAGTTGTTAGGTTTCCTCCAAAGGACCTAATCTGATACTAATTATTAGAGGTAAAATCACTAAGAGTGGGGGTGAATTAGTGAGCCCAAATAATCCAAATTCAATTTTGATCTTTAAAAATACTTAATCATCTACCAAAAGCATTCATGAAGTATATATAACATTTATAGCAGTGACCAAAAGAGACAATGTAAGATCAATCACATAACATATGACATACATGGGAAAACCTCTTAGGGAATAAAACCCACTAGAACATGTAATTGAACTATTGTCTTATAATAACAAGAACCAATTTAGACCAATAAGCTACTGATCAAGGAGCTATAATCCCTATTTAGTGAGACTCCAATCCCACAAGGTGATACCACACCTATCTAGCTAAGCTACAACAACAACTAAACCTTTTAGAAAGTTTCACCTTGCAAGGAGGCTACAACCACCTTATATATTGAGCACACACAACAACACCTATAAAATAACTCCACCTTTAAATTGATGTCTTCAACCCCTGATGATGGAACTCTAATTAATAATCAATTAATGTATCCAAAGCCACCTTTTATATCACGCAATACTTCTCAACAAAAACTCTATCACCACAACACTCCCTACTAATAAAATCACATTACATACTTGAAACAAAACACAAATATCAATTAGGACACATTACATATCCCAACTATCCCCACTCTTCAACTCTTCACACTAAATGCATCTTTCACAGCAACTACTCTATCATAGCTTCAAAAACATGACCAAATGGTCATATACACTATCCATAATCTGATCAATCTCTCAAACTAACCACCAAGCTCTCATAGACACCAAAAATCCTTTTCTCAATCTTAAGACATCCAAAACATCCTTTTGGATCATTCTAGGCCTCTTCACTCATGCTCAACCTGCAAGAGCACTATTCTACCATCATAAACATGACCTATAGTTCATACTCGTAATCTTCAATTTTATCTACTCATCAACCCAATAATTATGCATACTCATCCTCTTCTCTTCTTTTCTTTTATACTCACACAACTCATAGTCATACAAGTCTAGAACACATCATCTTTGGTTCCACTATTTATAAAGCAATCTTGATAATCACTACCTTAGTTAGACATTAGGCATGCCTTTGCCTTTAAGGCATATCTCACATGAATACATGGCTCAATAAAATATTCATAGGATATTAAAAGCATCTATGGGTCACCCTTAAGGATCTACACCTTTTAATAAGGCCATTTGATCCCTTATAGGTCTCATGTGAACCCATTCACTCCTTTAGCACTCCCTCGAGCAAAACAAGAACACAAGACCACTTTAAAATACATGGATCCATTCCTTATGTCCCCTTCAACATAATTAAATGATCATATAAAACTTAGCTTACCTCTACGTATGCTTAAATAACTTAAACACTGACCTGGTGGACACAGTCACCATGAATGAACACATAGCCAACTTCTTAAGCATTATTCATATTCAAGATAGATTGATCACACCTCCAAAATCCACATATCATCCTTATAGAGTCTAAAACATGTTTCAATAGCTAATTCATCATGATACATCGAAATAGCATCAATATAAGCTCAAATATCCTTTTTAAGTCACTTGCAGAATAAGCACAAACACACAGTCAAATTCTAGGCTCATGATCTTTGACTGTACTCACTTCTAGATCTTCAAATTAGGTTCATTAGATGCATCATGGATTCTTCTTCATCTTTTCTTTTTATAATACTAGTAAATTTGAGTTCTATCAAAATATATGGATAAAATATAGAGCTCTATTTTTTCTTATGTTAAATTCAAATATTTGAATAGCAATGGTCACAGTTAACCTTCAAACATAATGATCAAATCATGTGGATTCTTAGTTCAGATCAAATATGCTCTATTTTATCTTGTCTAAGATTTAACACATAGACTACCAAATCTAAATGTTAAATGTCAGTTATGTTGATCTCATCTCATGCAATCTAAGAACTTGGACTCAATGTGCTTCATCGATCCCTGTGGATTAACTAGGTCAATAAAGATCAATGCTTACCATTGATCAATATGTAGAAATGTTTGATCACCATTAGGTCATTATCCTATACCTTTGCTCAATCATTAAACATCATGTACTTGTCCTCATCTCACTAACTCCTAACTTCTTCAAGAAATGCACACTATTGATCTTGCTCAAGATTTAACACTTTCAAAAATGACTAAGTATGGGGACCCTTTCAATATGCTTGAGTAGCCATTTTTTAATCTTGATAAATTCTTTTGTACTTACTCGTAGGATCTCAAATTTAGACCAAATGATCTAATCTCATAGGAGAATCCAACCATGTGATACACTACACTTATAAATCTCATGCATGTGAGATATAATGCCATTAAAATTCCTTCTCAAAATATTTTTATCATAAAGCCAACCATGTCCAAATCTACCTAAGAAGCCAAATTTGAGCATCCATAAATTTTGACTTGCTTTTATGGATGATCTCAAATTTAGCACAAATTATTTATGCTTAAAATTAAACAAAATCATATGATTAGTTTTTATTTACACATTTACATGTGCAATACATAAAAACATCAAAAATCTCACTCGACTCTTTCTACCTCATTGTAAAATTAGCTAAGTATGGGAAAACACAATCAAACTACTTGGGAGCCCAACTTTGCATATGCATATATTTTGAGGCACTACATAACATGATCTAAAAATTAATTCAAATAAAATATGTCTAAAACTAAAAAACCCATATGATCACCTTCTCCTAAACCATCAACATGTGTGAGATATTCCATCATTAAATTTCTTACTCGGCTCTTTCTTGCAAATTTGGCTAGGTATGGGAAAATAGTGAAATCTATCTTAAAAACCAAATTTTCACCAACATATATTTGATTGTGATTCAATGCATGACTTAATATCTGGTAAAAAATAACTAAGGACTACTATGATCACAACCATATGACCAACTCCCTTGACTCATTCACATGTGGCAATGGTGATGTCATCAATCTGCCTACTCAGATTGTCCACCATTAGAACCAAAGTGTCTAGATGAAAAATATAAACAAATAGATAAATTATAATTATGCACACAAGCTCTCCAAGCATATATAACATTTTATGGACATCTTGTATATGATCAATCACCATACTCATTCTTGAACATCTTAAACCATGTCAATACTAAAGATCAACCAAGCCACCTTCAAGCATACAAGAACAAGCACATTACAGACTTTCTCATTGTCACATAGACTATCAAGGATCTTCATCTACTCAATAGGATACCTCCATGACATAATCATAACATCCTCATGAAAACTCTCCAATAGGATCTTCATCTTGACTATTTGACTTAATGTGCTCTATCGATCTCTTGTATGTAGCTCGGTCTTTATCTATATTAAATATTAGACACTTTAAGATCATCTCACTCAACATGCACCATTGATATATATCTATAAAAAAACACCCACTCACCATTATATCTTTTAATAATCTCAGTATTTATCTCTACTTGATGTTAAACATTGAACACTTGGCACCATCTTGCTACATCCTGACATCTTGGAATAAACACACTCCATCAATATTTTGTAAGAAGCTTGATTTTACATTCATTAACCATCAAAAACTTTGACCCATTTAACTTAATATGAACCATATATATGGATGTAAAAACTCTCACAAAATTTTGGATCTCCATTTGGTCCTAAACTTTAACTTCATGCAGATTTGGCTAAGTATGAGAACCATTACAATATGCCTGGAAGGCCAACTTTAGATAGATATGTATTTCATTTTGATCAAACACATATTCTAAAATTTGGATCATATAATATTAATTCATATAATAATCCATTCATATGTCAAAATATTCCTAAAACCTTCATGTTCATGATTTATAACTCCATTAGTCTGCTCACTTAGATTTTTCTACCACAGAGCCAACTATGTCAAGAACTGCCTAGAAAGCCAACTTTTCACATGAATATATTTAGATGTGCTTCATCACATGACCTAAAATTTAGTTCATATCAACTAGGAAAAAAAATTCCCCATATGATCATTTTCTCTTGACATATTCACATGTGCAAAATATAACACTATTAAAATTCCTACTTAGCTTTTTTTGCCACATTGCAAATTTGGCTAAGTATGGGAAAACACTATCAAACTGCCTAGGAGCCCAAATTTTCACTTTCATATCTTATGTTTTGTTTCATCACATGACCTTAAATTTAGTGCATAAAAACTATTAACAAATATTATCACAACCATATGACCAACTCCCCTTGACTCATCCACATGTGGCAATGGTGATGTTAGAAAACTACCTACTTAGATTTTATGCCACTAGACCAAAAAAGTATAGATGAAAAAAATGATCAACTAGATGAAATCCACTCATACACATAAGAACTCAAATCATATTAAACCTCTTATAGGACCCCTTTCACATGCTCAATATTCAAACTCATCCTTAATCATCTCTAAATATACAAACTCTGAAGATCAACCAAGCCTACTTTAAGCATACAAGGATAAGCATATTTCACACTTTGTCATTATCACTTAGACTATAAAGACACTTCATCCACTCACTTAGACAATTCCATGACATCATTCACAACTCTCCAACATTTTTATAAATATAAGTTAAATTGAGTTAATTATTCATCTAGAAAATGCCAATCAAGCACTATTTAAGCTTATTCAATCAATTGCATAATTGAGTTCTACTTCCTTATTCTTTCCTATTTCTATATTAATCATAAGAGTAGTCATATTATAGGTTTGAATAATTCAAAAAGTTGACCATGAGCCATATTTATCAAGTTGCAGATAATTACATGCCCTTATATATAGCATATTTCACCCTTGTACACACGTAATACCACATTAAGGGAGAACTACATATGTCTAAGCCCCTCCTTGGAGTATTGGATATGTAGGTAATGTTCATTGATAAAGGATTCATTGAGGTCATCTCAAATTCATGAGTCCACTAACCTATTTTTTGAAAGGTGTCAAGCCTAAGAGGAGGATCTAAGGCTTGAGTTATATTATGATATCAATATCCTATGTACATGATCTAAACATAATATGAGAGGTGATAGAAAACTCAGAATGTCTAGGTGGAAGTTTCATTTAACATTCAATACTCTATATATGATATATGTGTTGAATCATAGACAATAACATCGATGCAAGTATCCAAAGGGTAATGTAAGTGTTTATGTTGATAGAAAAACTAATTTTTCAAAATCTAACAATTGGATCTGAATCATCATACAGTCTATTTATACACCCACATTACTTAGACCTATATGCACATTAGTGTATAATCTAAGTAAAATTCATCCTTCATATTGTTATCAAAGTTTGTACTTTTTATATTTGGCATATGTTTAGATTCAGTATTTCTTATCATAATATCAATAAAATCTAAAATCATTCATTGGATTGCTTTTATAATATCTCATTCATTTTATATTATGTTATTATTCCCCAAACCTTAATACCAAAATGGTTTAAACATTTGGTGAACTTGACCTCTTAATCTTCTCACTTAAATCCTAGCTTGCTCTAGGGTTTTCAAACTTCTAAGGTTTCTACTTATTATATTTATTCAAATTTATTCTATCATTTGTATGAAACCTATGCATATTCATATATTAGGTGGTGTTCCTATTAAACATCTTTAGCTACCCCTTGGGACACCTAAAATGTATCAAGCTAATACCATGTTAAATTCTACTAATAATGAGAGTGCCTATACTAAAAATGAGCAAAATAATTAAAAAAATATTATAGAAGATGAATCTGATCATGAGGATAATGAAACACATGAAAATAATGAACACTAAAAATTAGATCAAGATAAAATTAAATATATTTCTTTAATTCAAGAGTCCATTTGTGAAAATCTTAAATATCTCCACAAAATCATTAATACTATATTAGAAACAAAAATAACAAAAGGTGGTAGTGAAAAATCATTGCTCTCTATTGATAAAAATATTGGGGCTATTGGATATACCTATCACACATCCATTCCAATATCCCTCCCCTCAAGCAAAACATTGCATACTACATCTATTTAGGTAACAAGATGTGTTTTCAAACCATTATTCCCTAAAGGTCAAATAAATATTGGCACATCATCCATGGTAAAAATTAATACTTCAACTCAATTACCAGTTTTAATGCCTACATCAACACAAGTGGTTTTTTTGTTCCCTTTGGTGACTTATCAAATATTAAATCTAAATCTCAATGGGTCTATTTTGCATACTCTTTTACAATTTATTTAGTATTTTGAAGCTAAGGTTACTAACACTAATAAAAAATCTATAAAATTAACTCGTTTTATTGATTCATAAGATATATTGCATAATCCTCTAGCATCTGAGATATATTTTAACCCTTTAACAACTAGTTTTTTTGCACCCAAGTTCACACTTTATAATGGTAATGGTGATCTTGAACAACATATTTGATCTTTTAATGTGGCATCTCTTGACTATGCTTATAATGATAAACTTTTGACCAAATTATTTCTAATAAGTTTAAAGGACTATGCTTTGAGATGGTTTTATGATCTACTAGTACAATCAGTAAGAGCATTCAAGCCTTTTATGGATCAGATTTTAGCATATTTTTCAATCAAAATTACTAAAAATATTTGACATACACAATTTTTCAAGATCAAACAAGGAACCAATGAACATATTAATGAATATTTCATCAGGTATAAGACAAAGTGGGCCTAAATGAAAAATATAATGAAAGATAAAGAGCTTCAATATATCTTTAAGAAAAAATTTCTTGTTCCATTACATAAGTCTATTATTTTCAATAAGTTCAAATATATTGATAACTTATGCCATACTGTTTGAGATAGAGAAATGAAACTTATTTCTTTAAACAAGATTAAGTATGTATCAAACACATAGACTACATCCAATAACAAGTTTCATATCAAACCAAGCTATAAGGTCAAACCTATTGAGGCTAAAAATTAAACTCTCACCATGGTTAATATAATGTCACAAAAATAAAATCATCTTATCTTATCCAATTCACCTAAGAGATAATTTACATGATTGCCCTAGTCTCCAACTTCACTACTTATAAATCTAGTAGAGTTTCATCTCATATCTCTCCCTCTTACTATAGTGATTGATATGAGTCAACCTATACCAAAAGGATATAATTCTAATGCTTATTTTTACCACCATAAATGTGTGGGGAATTCTATGAATATATGTTTTAAAGTACAACACAAGATACCATATATTATTGATAGTGATCTATTACCTTTGAAGATTGTCTAAAGGATTTGGGATTACAACCTAATGATCATCAAAATAAAAATATATTAAACAATCCATTTCAAGATCATTCTAAGGGAATGTCAAAAGTGAAAATGGAATATCATACACATCCTCCTCCCCCATATTATGGGCACTCATTTTCTAGGATTATTAGTACCCTTATATGCAAGATACCTCATATGGTTCATAGACATTCTATTTCATTTGATGACAATGAGATTATGGATGATGACTCAGATATTCATTCATTATTTTTTATGCCACATATTGATAATTATCCTATACATAGTATTATGGTTGATAATGGTTTGAGTAATAATATATGTGCCATTATATTACTCACACATTTAGGATACACATAGGATTATTTATTCCCTTCCAAAAAAATGGTCAAATCATTTGAAGGGAATAAATAAGTTTTTAGTGAGATTGATTTACCTTTACAATCTGGTCTAGCGTATATTACCATAAAAATTTTAGTTATACCACATACAAAAGTCTTTTATTTATATTTGGAAGACCTTGGATTCATAAGCTTCATGTGGTACCTTCCACAGTGTATGGGTTTCTAAAGTATATTCATGATAACAAGGTAATTATAGTTTCAAGGATTTGATATTAATATCCTTTACAAGTAGAATTTATTTCATGATAGATAATTATACAACCTATTAAGGTTAATCAAGTGCGATAGGGTAAAAAATAGGCAATCCCCTTTTCTAGGTAATCAATACTTGAGTGTCCATTACATCAAATATTTACATTGGACTCTTTGAGATCCTCATTTACGCTACATAGAATATCCTATTATTGATAATAGATCACCATGTTTTAGAATTCATAAAAAAGACCCAATATTACACCAAATAAATCACATAACATTAGACAATGGGTTCCAAAAACTGCTACACCTTCTACTATAGTTCCAATCATAAATTCCTATGAGGCATACATAAAGTATTATAGATTCTTTAGTTCCATAGTTAGTACATATACATGATCCTTGGTAACATGACCAGTTTACTATACCATATTTAGAGTATAGAGCATCTTATGAGCATCACTTAGATGGGATAATTGGTTAACACTCTCTTTAAAAACATATCAAAAAAATCACAAAATTCAAAAATTTTAAAAAAATATATATGGAATAAAATATAAAAACATTCAAATAAGTAAAAAATACAAAAATATTTAGCATTTCACATATTTACTAGATTTTTCATATGTTGTTTAATTTGTGTTAGTAGATAACATATCATTTTCTATAAATAAATATGTTTCACATGTACTTGAGTGTGATATAAGCATACATCAGATCCATGATACATGAGCATGAAAAAGTTGGACCTTTCCTCTTCCCTCATGACACACTATGTTGGGGGAATCTTGCTTCTATATGATCATGTTTGACATAGACTCTATTATTTTATGATCATTTCCATTATCACATTGAGTTTATAAACTAAAATTTACACATGCCTATACTCATGTTACTATCTTACAAAGTGTACGTGATATGATATTATACATGACATTTTGATAACATATGTATCCATGGACTAATATGACATGATTATGCTAGTTTCTTATATTTCATTTACTTTATCTCTTCACATGGATTACTTGAGTGTGCTTCTTGTTTGCTTCTTTGACTTGCTTGTATAAAATTTGAACATGTTCCTTGCTTGTTGGTCATAATGCCTTGAATCTCATTTTTTCTTTGGTGTATATAAATTTTCATATGTCCTCCCATTGAGTATATGTAATTTGAATATTCCACTTTTTTTTAGTCTCCTTAGACCCCTATTTGTGTGACATTTGAGTATTCTTGTGTGTGTTATTTATTATTTGATGATCTTGTTATCTTCTAGACATTTCCATGATTTAAATTATGAATCTTATGGCTTTTTATGTATTCATATTATGAGTTTCATTGATATATCTACTTTGACATGATACTATATGCTTATTTACTACATGATTCACATAAATACAACATAGTTGTCTTATCCTTTTGAGATAAGGTGACTATCACTTTTTCACCCCCCCCCCACCTTAAAATGGGGGAATATTAGTGGGGTCATGACATAAAGACATGAATCCACAAACATACAATGGAAAAAATTGGTAGAATTTGATTTAGTCTAAAGGATTCAAAAATACACTTAGGACAGAATATTCTACATTTAACACAATTTTGGGACAATGTTTTTAGATTTGTGACACATTATACATAATTTATAGGGTAAATGTTAGATTTTGATAGATAATTCAGGTTGAGACACATTTTGAGATGTATATGCCATGTAAATGCACTAAATTATAGATACACATTTAGATTCATATATGTATATTCATGCATTGACCCTAACAAAATTTAACATTTGAACTTATATTTGTTATAGAAGTTAGATTATTTGATTAGTGCAATTGAGATTCAACACCCTTGATGGAATTTGAAATATTTTATATTATTATGATTTAATATTATTATACCATTTGATTTAGGTGAAATTATTTATATTATAATATACTACAACTATGTGATTGAGATTTTGAGCTCTTGATGTGCTTGGCATAACTCATGATCACATCAAATTGAATGATCACCCTTTAATTATATTATTCACATCTCTAAGTCTTATTTGTGAACCTATCTCCCATACTTCAACTAGGAAGCATCATTACTAAAAAAAACTATAAAGGGGAAACATAGTTGCATCGACAAATAGGTGTATTCCTTCCTTGATCTCTTTTCCTTTAATCAATTTTTAATTATTCATTTGTAAATTATATATACTAATTACACTTGTAACATGATCTTAATTATAGTTCATACACATAAAAAATTCAAATAGGGATCAAGAAAATCAAGGTGTCTTGTACACACCACATTATGCATTTATTTCCTTTAAACTAGTCTTGTACACTTGATAAATAACTCTCAAGGCTCTACCTTTTAGTTATTGATCTTATTTATAGCTGAAAAGCTTGTGTTCACCATCTCACTAGGCCTAAATGCTTATCTTATAGTTTGACCCTTTTATTTTTATTACTCAAATCACTTGTATCCCATAGTATGATTAATTTATAACACATATCCTTCACTATTAGTTATAGAGATCCATAAAGCTTTTATCTTCTTAGATAATTATATTTAGACTTTGATAGTAGTGTCGATGTTATTTTCCATTCTCCAACATAAGTTTTTGTGCCTTTTAAACATTCAAAATTTCATACTTTTTTATATGTATGGGTCAAAATATTTTGTTTCATTAACATTTTTGTGTGAAAATGTTCAAAAGAGGTGGTATAAATATAATTCAAATCTAACTCATTATTCATCTAGGAAATGCCAAGTAAGCACATATTTGATCTAATTAAATGAATTGTACAACTAATTTATACTTCCCTATTTATTTATCAATCATATGAGCAGTCATATCATGGGTTTGAAGTAGTCAAAGAGCAACCCATGAGTCATATTTAACAATTTATAAGCTAAATAATTTCATGCCTTTAAATATAACATATTTCACCCTTGTGCACACTCAAACCCACACTTATGGGATAAATACATATGTTTGAGTCCTTCCTTGGAGTATTGGATATGTAGGAAACACTCATTAAGAAATGTGTCCTTGAGGTCAAATCGACTTCATGATCCCACTAACCCATTTTTGGTAAGGTAATAAGACCTAAGAGGAGGATATAAGCTATGAAATATATTTTAATCTAAGAGCTTGTGTGTGTGATCTAAAAACACCATCCAAAAGGTGATATAAAACCTATAAATGTCTAGGTGGAATATTAATCAACATTCAATACTCCATATAGGACAAGTGCATTAAAGAATAAAAAATAACATCGACACAAGTGTCCATAGGGAGATGCAAGCTTTTATGCTGATAAAAAGGTTAATTTTTAGAATCAAATGACTAGATTAGAATCATCATACAACTATTTCCACACTTACATTAATCAGACCTACCTACACATTAGTGTATAAGCTAATTATAATTCCTCCCTCATATTGATATTTTTAGAATATTAAATGTTTTACTTTATATATTTGGCATATGTTTAGATTCAGTATTTATTATAAGAATATCAATAGAATATAAATTTATTCATTGGCCTAATTTTAGAGTAGCTTATTCCTCTTTTATTAAGTTACTCTTCCCCAACCCTTATTTATAAAAAAGGTTAAATAATTTGAGGTAGGAAGTTTCTATGGTCTTGAAATATTTTACCATAAGTTCATCAAAAACTTTATTTCCATGAATTTAAGAAGGTGGTAGAGAATTCAATTTTAGTGTTTCCATACTTTAGTAAGGTTTTTCAAGTAGACTTTGATATAAGTGGCATATAATTGGAGTGGTGTTGAGGTAAGAATGGAGACTCATTTCATAATTTAGTGAGAATTTTAATGATTCTAATAGATAATACTTGGGATAAGACCAAGAATATTATGTTATTTTGTAGATATTAAATAAATCGAATCATTATCTATTGCCAAAAGAGTTCATTTTATACATAGATCATCAAACACTATAATTTATCAATAGCAAAGGAAAAAAAACTAGTGCCACATGAAGTGCATTAAATTATTGTAGAGATACACACTTTATCTAATGTAATGGAATGGGAATTTATAAAAGGTTGTTGATGTACTAAGTATAAAATCACTCATTATGAGCAAGATGCACATAAAAGTCACAGGCTTTGATTACATGAAGGAAATGTATGAATAAGACATTTCATTTTGTCATGCATGGAAGGTGTGGATTAAACTAGCAAAAGAAAATAAAAAACCATTGTTGGAATACCTTATACAAGATGGGATGTTATTTAATGGTGCACAGTAGTGCATACCCAATGGGTTGATGTGCGAGAACTTAATTAATTAGAATTAAACTGGGGGACTTGCAAGACATTTTGGTTGTAATAATACATTAGTATAATTTGAGAAAGTATATTTATATTCAATGATAGGTACATATGTGCATAAATATGGGAAATTTTCAATTTTGTCATATGGATAAAGGAATGAGCCAAAATACAAGGTGATATCAACCCTACCTATTTTAGAGAAATTGTGGGATGACATAAGCATGGATTTTATGATAGGATTTCCTAAGATTTAGAGGGGAAATTATTCCATATTTTTAGTGGTAGACATGTTCTCAAATATGTCACACTTTATTTCATGCAAGAAAATAAGAGATGTGATGAATATTTTCAATTAGTTCTTCAGAGAAGTAGTGAGGCTACATGGTCTACCCCATAGCATAGTGCCTAATTGGGATAAGAAATTTATGGTAGATTTTTGGTATGCATAGTGGAATAAGATGGCTATATGAATGAATTTTAGTTCAGCATATCATCCACATTATGATAGAAAAATTAAAGTTGTAAATAAAAGTCTCAAGAACTTGTTACGATTTCTCACTAGGGAAAAGTTGAATTAGTGAGGCATGGTGTTAACACAAGCCAAGTTTTTGTTTATCAATTCACTTAATTGGATCATTAGAAAGACACCCTTTTAGGTGATGTATGGAAGTACCCTGATGGGAGTTTTAGATTTTTGAAATGTGAACATGGTTCAAAAAAAGATCACATGGTTCATAAAAAGATCACATAAGTAGAATACTTTGAGAATATATGTGCATATTTCACTTAGAGGTGCATAGAAAGAAAGAAAAAAGTAGTGCATTGTATAAGGCATAATTAGACAATAAGTAAAAACATAATGAGTATGAAGTGTGAGATTCAATAATGGTATATTTATTTAAGGAGAGTTTCTCAAGAGAAACATACAATAAACTAAAGATGAATAAAATCAGGTTATGCAAGATAGTGCACATGTTTTTAGTAAATGATTTTGAATTTAAATCACTATAAGACTTATATTTTTCACCCATATTTAATGTAGCATATATATCATTTATATGAGGCACATGAATATGAAAAACATAAGATAAGGAAATTATACAAATACATGACTATAAGGAACATGTATCAAAGAAGGAGATAGGGGAAATAGAGGCCATAATGGACTTTAAAGTAGTAAAAAAAATGTATGGGAAGGAATATAATAAGTATCAAGTTAAGTAGATGAAATAAATAATGGAATAATCAACATGGATGGACCTCACAATGATAGGATGATATGTCCATAAACTTGAAAATTTTGACTTGTGATAAGGGAGTCACATTTCTAGTTACCTAGGGTGTCTGATGTAGGAGCATCCTAGGTTATAAGGAATCTTAAAATCATATATATGAATATTTTAAATATATTTTAGAGACATGAAAAGAGTAAGGATTAAGGATATTTAGTTGAATGACTGTGCAGGGAAGGATGTGTGCAATGGATCCACATGATTACAAGTGGTGAACATGCATAGTAGAGTGGAATTATATGAAATATTGAGGTTAAAATCTCACTTATTTCACCTAAAGCATGGCATAGGCATAAATAAATGACATGAAAAATTAATTGGAAGAATTTGATTGAAGTATAATTGTTATATGACCATTTACCTCTAAACCAAGACATGGGAAAAATGGAAATATATTTGAATCCAAAATTAGATGAGACACTTGATAAGGATTTGGGAATAATCTAGAGACTGATGCCAAGTGCCAAAATTCAAATTTTAAAATGTGAGGTATCAAGATCACTATCATTAATGGTGGAGGTTATACCAATATAATGTGAAGTGAAATAATCCTATAGTAGACGCATTACTATAATAAGGGAATCATAGTCCATAATCAAAAGAGAAAATAAATATAGATTTTAGGGAAGAGTGTTAAAGGATAAGAATAGGGAATTTTTTTCCAATCAATAAGCCAAGAATTTTCCATAATTAGCCTATTTTTAGTTCTATACACTTTATTGAAGTTATTAGAGAGTTGATAATGAACTCACAATAATTATATTTTGTAGGTTTAGCATGTTTGGATATTTGAGATGACTCCATTGTTATAAATTTAATCTATGTATTGAAACCTAGAATTTAATAGATCCAAATTCTAATTTTCTTCATTAAATTATTATTGTTTTGTTGTGGTGTCCCTTGAGTGTATTTTAGCAAATGGTCTAGTAATTTATTCATTTGAATCCTAGGTATTTTCCATTAATACACCAAGAATCACTTTTGGTAGCTTGTGTTGTATCTAAATTATTGTGATGATCCATTCATCCTTAAACTTTTGAATTTTTTTCAATGTTACACAATTATCCATTTCATACCCTATTATCATATTATAACTAAGAAATTATTTCCCCTCTTAATTGGACCACTTATTGTTAATGTATTATGTCACAAATTCATATTGAAACTAGTAATTTCATTTGTATATTTATGAGTATCTAGATGGAGTGCCTTTCTTTTATCTAATTTAGTATTGTTCATCACTTTTGAATAATCTCAATACTTTCCTTGACCAATGGGTGTAAAATTTATATGAGACATAAACTCATCTATGCTCTTTATAACTTAATCATCTTCATTATCATTGAATTAAATAAATAAATGATTAGGATCTTATGATTAACTAATATAGGAAGATCTAAAATCTTATCTTCTTCTCTATCCTTCATTTTTTCTTGCTTCATTGATATATCAAGAATAATCTATTTTTCATTATTTTTAATTGAATCCAAAATTACATATGTGCATATTATATTAGGTGGTATTATTTATTATGGAATTATTATGGTTTACCAAAAAGTATTAGGGTGCGGATTGCATCCACTACTAGGTTATGCCACTGTACATTATTTAAAATTTTGATTATATACATGATATGTGCATAAATGTCCCTTAGGTATAAATTGTATTCATCAATGAAAATTAGATGGTAGATATTTCATTGCATGAATCCACATTCAACCTAAAAGTAGGTTTTAATTAAATTTATTTAGAATCATGTGAAACATGCTAAGTAGTGTCTCAAGGCCTACTCTAACATCTAAAATAATTTATCCTAGTTCTTGGCAAGAAACATTTTAAAATCCTCTAATGTTGTTTTTATATTTTTTAAATAGCGTCTATATTGACACCAAATGTTTGTATAAATGTGATGTTTTAAATATTTAATCTAGATCCATTTTTTACCAATAAAAATTTGATTCCCTTATTTAATATTTTTACTTGAATGAATAATGGGATATTTTAAAATATAGTATGTTGATTATGCAAGTAATCCTTCTCAAAATATATCATTTCTTCACTATTTTTAAATGTATTGATTAAGGATACAAAATAGCAAGGTTACACATCATTTGGTAAATTTATCTCACACGGTGATATGTATAAGATATCCTTTAGATAGTTGACCTATTGAGTATCTTTTGTATAGATATATTAACTTGGGTATTCTTGAGTTGATTAATGATAGAATACCCTTTAGTTGAATTAGTTGGCATCATGGGAGGTAATGGGGGATGATAAAGGACATTTTGATTACTTTCATTATGTTGTGTATGATGGTTAACCTTACCTCTTCTATTTATAATAACTTGGACCATGGAAGAGAACATAATCCTAGGGTGAATAATGGGGGAAATACGATAGTTATCATGACCTTGAGGTCTATGGGGGGATGATTGAAAGGGGTCATATATTCCCTCTAGCATTAAATGTGTTGGGTGAATATTTTTTCACCAGCTGACCAATGGCAAAATGGTTACATCAACCATAGCATAAGGAGATTTATTTGGCAAAATGGGTGTGGTGACCACAGGCAGAATGAGATAATCTCTCTTCTCAACAAGGGGAGGTTCCCTATAATATATATATATATATATATATATATATATATATATAAGCTAAAAATAGACACAAGGGTGAAATCATACCATTCATCTCTCTTTTTTCAGAGACGATGTTCACAGAATAGAGGATAATTCTTGGGTAATTGTTGAAGGTACTTATCTTCTTTTAGAAATGGTATTTAGCAAATAGTAGGAATTCTTCTTGGGTAGTAACTATAACCACAAGAAACCCACTAAAGCACAAAGTCTTTCATTGCTTCTCCCACCGATTAAGACAAAGTAACACAGTAGAATGAAGTGTAGCACAAAGTCTCCACTTCAACTACAACAGAGTAAAAGATTACAAAGGATAAACGTAGCTCAGAGTCTCTCCAATATCCTTTGCAGTAAAACACAAAACACACAACAAACTAAAGACAAGTATGGTAGCACAAAGTCTCTCACAGTCAGCTTTAAGACACCTTCTAGGTTATTTCCACTAGTTCTACTTATTTGACTAAGTGGACAAGATTGTATTTAGGAAAAAAGACATAAGAACAATTTCCTAGATAACACAAGCTATTTCAACACAAAGTTTGAAAGGTCACTTGCTTTCTCATTCACTTGATAAAATATGATTAACAATCTGAGATTAAAGTCTTAGGAATGCCCTTCAATTTGGGTAGATTTTCACTTCTAATAATAGAGAGATCTCTCCTATACAAAAATGAGAGATTACAATATATAGCATCACAAGAAAGACTTGGGCACTTATTTTCATGAAAATGGCCCATGCTGAATTGAATACATTGAATATCTATGAAAGGGCCATGATGGAATAGCTCATCATCCTTGACTTTCGCATTTTGAATCATCTCAAATGTATCCTCCTAAGCATGGGCAGTTTGGTCTTCTTTATGATTCTTACATAGCTATCTATTCACCTTTATTTAATGCAAAAAAATAGGTTGCACCTTTGAATGTTTTCTCTTTCTGATGTCCACCTAGTGGACTATTCCACCTATTGGAATAACTCTTTTACAAATATTTCTATGATTTTTGTAGTCGTTCCCTCCTTCCTTGCCATTTTTTGTCTCTTCCTGGTGATCTGAGCTCTCAGGGCTATCTTCTCATTTTCAACTAGCTTCTTTAGCGCTTTTCTTGGCTGGTCACTGAGTTTGTTCTCAGGTCTTTTGAAAATCAATAGTTATTCCATCACCTTTAATTTTACATCCATAAGTATTTCATTGGTTGCTTGAACCACTTTAAACTTTTGAACCTTAAACTCTTTTGGTTCAAAGTTTCAATGGTTTAATAGTTCAGCAACTCAATGTTTTGTAAAGGGTTGTGTTCACTTGGTTTTCTTCTTCGGTTGAGCCATTTGGTTGAACCTCTTTCTAGAATCTTCTGCTTCATCTATTCACTCAAAGCTTCTGCTCAAACTTTAAACTCTTTTAACCCTTTGAACCTTTGAACCTTTCAAAGTTCAAGGTTCAACAGTTCAATGGTTTAGATCTATTTCTTTGAATCCTTTGAAGCTTCAAACTCTCTGGATCCTTTCATTCTCTAAGTCTATTGAACTCATTAAACTCATTGAAACTTTAAACCTTTCAAAGTTCAAGGTTCAATGGTTTAATCTTAACTCTTTAAATCCTTTTACTTTTTAAGTCCATCGAAGTTGTTAAACCTTTGAACCTTGCAAAGGTGGGGTTCAAAGGTTTAATGGTTCAATGGTTCATTCCAATTATTTGAATCCCACCATTAATTCTTTTGATTAAACCTCAATGTTGAACCATCCTCAAAACACTAAGGAAATACCTTAAGTGTTTTGAACTTCCCTTTGAGAAAGCCCACTTGTTGAACATGTGACTTCCTTAGCTGAAAAGGCTTAAATATTTGAAAAACTTAACTGCTCAAAACATTTTGAAAGAAATAAAGAGACCATTTTGGCCTACAAGACCAAAATGATCATCATGTTGTCCATAAAAACAAGTGATAGATTTTGGGAACTACAGCTGGATCCAATTGGGGAACTTCCATCGATTGAAATTTTGAAACAATCGCAGGGAGTAGAATCTAAAATCTCAATGCCTTCATCTATGCCATTGGGCTATGGATTCATGCTACCCAAAAATAAAGGCACCAAAAATAAACAAAAAACACAAAATAAATAAAGACTATACATATATATAAATAGACTTATCTGATACTTCAAGGATTGAAGTGCTTCAGATGCTGCCCACTATGAGGTAGAGTAAATGGCATTCCATCTTGATATTTTAGCAAGAAACTATTTTCATCATTTAAATGATGAATGGAAAATGTGCCTCTCCATAATGAATCTAATTTTCCATGCATTCCTTTTGGTTCTCTCTTCTTTTCCCACAATAAGACCTGATCTCTAACCTGAAAATCATAGATCCTTGCTTTCTGGTCGAAGAGTCTCTTCACTAGACTTTGATGCACAGCAATTCGATCTACCACCATAGTTCATTTCTCATTAAGTTTAGTCAAGCACATGATCCTCTTATCGATGGAACTTTCAAAAGTTGAATCTTCTACTACCTTTACCAACTTCAATTCTGGTAATTCTAGGGTGATTGGTATCTCTACATTCATACCATATAGAAGTTGAAATGGGGACATACCTATCACCCTCTTGGGTGTAATTATGTCTGCCCATAAAGCATCAAGCAATGCTTTATGCCAGGTTCTTTGATTATCATCTACCAGCTTTTTGATAATGGTCACCAGGTTCTTATTGCTTGATTTTGCTTGACCATTTCCTTGCAGATAATAGTCAAAAGAGTGGGAGAGAATAATCCCATAAGAGTAGCAGCATTGGGTAATCTTATGAGAAGAGAAACAAGCTACATTATATGTTATAATCTTGGTTGGGACCCCAAACCTGGAAATGATGTTTTCTTTGAGGAAATTACATACTACTTCTAAAGTAGCATGCTTGATTGCAATGGCTTCCACCCACTTGGTAAAGTAGTCTATGGCTGTGAGGACATAATCATGTCTAGCACTCAAGGATGGATTTATGGTGCTAATGAAATCAATTCCCCATTGTTGAAATGGATCTTCTATCACCACAGGCTTGAGAGGTAACACCACCAAATTGGGTTTGCCAATGAACTATTGACATAGCTTGCATCTACGTACCCAAGTGTATGAATCTTGAAACAAAGTAGGCTAATAGTACCTATCTCTTAGAATCTTATGGACAGTCACAGGTGTATAAAAATGTCCTCCACAAGCCAAATTATGGAATGACTCCAAAAGTTTGTTTTATTGCACCTTATCCACATAATGAAGGAACACCCCATCAAGGCTCCTCTTATACAAACCATTGTCTCATAGGACAAAGTTGGTAGCTTTAAACTTAATAGTCCTCTTTTATTTATGAGATAGGTGGGCAAGACACTCATCCTAGGTAAGGAAATGAACAACATTGGAATACCACTCATTCATAGTGGTGATAAAGAGAACTGTAGGCATGTCTTCAACCTCTATTTCTTCCTACCCTGCTTCTTCTAGTAAGTTACTAGCATTTAATTGGCAGAGACCCCTTCCCCATACAAGCTTCATTGGTTAGATAACAAGATCAAACTGCTATATTTTAGCAATCCAATTGCCCCTTTTAGTTCCAAACTCCTACTGAGTTAAAATAAACTTTACTATTGTATCAGGAACTAGAGAAATAGTGTGTGAGTTCAAGATGTAAAAATGAAATTGCTTTACTACCTTTACCACAGCATAAGCATGCTTCTCCATGTTTAAATAATTCAGCTCATGAGCTTTGAGAGGACAACTCATGAAAGATATAGGGGACTCCACACTTTCTTTGTTTTGTTGAACCAAGATGGCTGAGAGCGTATATTCAGAAACATAGCTGTATATCATGAAGTCTTTGGTGTAATCAGGACAAACCAAGATTGGGGCATGGGCAATAGCTTCCTTGATGTCTTAAAATGATGATTTTCCTTCTTTAGTCTAACTAAAAGTAGCTTTACCCTTCATCATGTTGATAATGTGGTGAGTCTTTTCTATGAATTCAAGAATGAACGTTCATAGAAAATTTACCTTTCCAAAGAAAGAATGGACCACAGTCTTACTGGTAGGAAGAGTAATCTCTTGGATGGATTGGACTCTTTCTGGGTTAATCTTTATTCCTTCTCGAGATATAATGTGACTGAGAAGTTTACCTTCTGTAACCTCAAAAATTGACTTCTTGGGATTAAGAGAAATACCATTTTGCTGACATCACTCTAGCACTTGTTGTAGATGATGCACATGATTAGGATGATGTTTAGAAAAAACTATCAAGTCATCAAGGTATACCATAATAAACTTCTCAATTTCATTTCTGAAAGTAAGATCCATCACTCTTTAGAAAGTGGTGCCAGCATTGATTAAGCCAAAAGGCATTCTGCAATATGCAAAGGTGCCTCAAGGTGTTGTGAAAGTAGTCTTATGTTGGTCTGCTTCACCAACTTCCACTTGATTATATCCTAAAAAACCATCTAGCATGGATAACATCTCATCACCATTCACTGTCTGTAGATGCTGATCCATGATGGGCAAGGGATAATTTTCTTTTAAAAATGACTAATTTAGATTTTTGAAATCAACACATAGGTGAATTTCTCTATTATTCTTTCTCATAAAGACTATGTTCACAATCTAGGTGGAATGATGGATTGAAAAAACAATTCTTGCATTCAACATTTTTTTTATCTCAGAAAGAATAGTACCTAATATCTTGGGGTTATACTAACTTTATTTCTACTTGTGAGGCAATGACCCAACCTTGAGAGGAATTTTGTGCTGGATTTCTTCAAGTCTGAGAGATTTCAGATCATCATAAGAGTATGCCAAAACATTAATGTAATGGTGAAGTAGTGTGATAAATTTGAGTTTTTCATCAAGGGTACAACAATTCCCAATGTTGACTATTTTGGGATTATCTTTTGTGCTCAAATCTATTTGATCAAAATCTTTGGATGATTTTGAATCCATTTATGGCTTCTTGATATACTTATCATGCTTATCAAATAGCTTCTCAAGAGAAACTAATCCTTTGTAAATTTTATTCCCTTTGAGTTGAAGGAACTCTTCATCAATTTCTAAATTTGTTTTGAGAGATAATTCTTTTGGTGGAGATTCATTGCCTTCAAAATGAAGCTTTTCAAAGATCTCCACCTATTATAGAAAAGTAATGATTTGGTTGTCACCATTAAATACCTACCAATGTTCTACATTATCAGGTACATTTAGTCAAAAGACAAAACCGATAGTGTACCTATCTTCTTTGAAATCTTGGTGAGGGACTAAGAGAGTTACAGAGACGGCCAATGAATCTGCTCAACTATTGAATTATCTGAGCATGGAAAAAATACTAAAAGCATCAAAGCTTTCCATGCAGTCCCACACTAGATTGTGATAATGTCACAATCTCTCATTCTTGGTTTGATACAGGTTTCTCACTTGACAAAACACTAATTCAGTGTCTCCTTTGGCATGAAGATGTTTAACACCTTTATATTGAGCAAATTTTAATCTGAGTAGTAGTGATTCATACTCAGTAGTGTTGTTAGTTTTGTTTAACTATAACTTATATAAATATATAAAAATATCTCTTTGAGGAGATATCAAAACAACTCTAGCTCCAAAACCAGTAGAAGAATTGCTACCATCAAATTCAAGAATCTAGACATCATTAGAATCTGATCTTTTTTCAAATTTTTCTTCATCAAGAAGAGAATATCATTTTTCATGTGTATTGTGCCCTACCAATTCTTCTAATGTCTTATCTAAATTTTTTTGATTGTCACCTATGGAATTTTTGTCTGCTAAAATAGGAATGTCTTTAGTATATAGAAATTAATTACCCATTCCTGAAGACTCAAACATAATTTGATCTTTAGATGCTAATGTTTAGGTGACAATTTACTTTGATTCCTTCTCAAGAATTAGCCTTTACATGATTCCCTTGATGGGATCCTCACCTTAGATGGGTCCATGCTCAATTCTCCACCAATGTCCTTACAAAAAATTTGCCCAAGCAGAATGCCATAAGAGGCTGGAATGTCAGCCACTAGGACTATCATTTTAATTCTCTTATTTGGGAAGGCCACAAATGCAAATTGGGCATATTTGATTTTTCCTAGAAGTGGCACTTATTTTTTTCTATGGAGAAAGATCTCCCAAAGGTTTTAGTCAGTGTGAGACCAAGAGATTCTACCACCTTGGCGAGCATCACATTGTCAGAAGTGCCAGAATCTATAATGTAATTGTTCAGCTAATGATAGTTTATCAATGGGGAAACATAAAATAGTTCTATCTTTCTAGGGGTAGATGGAGGAGTGATGACAAGATTATTTTAGGTGGATGCGTTCTTTGGGGGACCAAGAGTTACTTTCAAATTTTCTTGTCCTGTAGAGACAGTTTTATTTTTGACGCATTGAACTAACCTTCCAACTGCTCAAGGTTGGATTACAAGAATTCAAACTCAGACATTTGAATTTTGGTCTTCTTAGCATGGTCAATTATATCAAATGACTAAAAAGAACTAAGAATAGAGGAAGGAAGTCCATTCTAGGTTTTACTAGGTGTGAGACTGGTCTATGAAATTGAAGCAGAAGGTGTAGGATTGTTTGAGGTACTTACTTTTTTATTGCTCACCGGGTCCTTTAATTTGAAAGGCAGAGAAACCCCTCATTTAGCTATTGAAATTACTAGTCAAGATTCTTCCTTTATTTTCCCCTTATCAGCTTGTTGAGTTGAATAGTTCTGGGACTTGGTAAATATAGTGTATGATCCTTCAAACACTTCTCCTTTACTTCTCACTTTATCTTGGTAATTCAGGAAACCAATGTTGGAGTCACCAACTGATTATTCTTGGCCTTCTACAAAGAGATCAATGTCATCTTCTTGGTTCAACTTAGGTTGGAAAGAAAAATTAGATTCATTTTCAAGATAACCAACTATTGAGTTAGCTAGTGCTGCTTCAATGGCAAGCTTCCCTGGTAGGGGAGGAAGGTGATTTAGTTTCCCTTGATTTTTGGTAGCATTGCCCTAATATGACTAGTTAGGAAACATCCTCCTTGGTATATCTCAATAAGGAGGAGCATACATCCCTTGTGCCATTTTCTTTTTTAGAGCTAGCAATTCATTTACTAGCTTTTGCACCATAGGATCAGTGGTGCCTGTAGAATAATATTTAAAAGATGAAGAAGATTTACTTTTATTAGGATCTCTTCTTATCTTTCCTACCAAGATAAGATAATCTTCAACCTCAGTGGCCAAAATTTGATCTACAACAAGATCTATGTGGCTAGCCCACCTCAACAGGAAACTCACTTCAGGAAGTTGAGAATTGATGAAGAAGCATTTGAAATTCTCAGGTGTCAGTTGAGTAATTATGGGAATCTTGTTCCTCAACTTATCAAATTTAGCAATGAAGTCTCTCATGGGTTCATGAGGCTCCTTCTTCATTTGTGTAAGCTAGGCTAACAGGGCATGTGCATCTTCTACAAGTTTGAATCTAGCTCAAATTTGTCCTTGAGAGTGTTCCAGTTAGTCAATGTTTGGGCTTGTAGATGATCAAACTAGTCTGCAGCAATACCTTGCAATGTTTCCACAAATAGTCGTATTACCATGTCTTCATATTCAATTAATTTCACACCATAGTCTATGTAAAAGGTTGTAATATGTTCATTGGGATGAACCTTCCCATCACCATAGAAGTTGGGAAAAAAATTCTTGAACTATGGGGTAGTTCATGTAGGGGTGGGGTCAGATTCAGGGGACCAAAAGTATTACCCTAGGGGCCTTGAGCTACCATGATATGGTTGTTAAAATGATGGATAATAAATCTCTGTGGGATATGTATAGACAAAGCTCTACTAGCAAAGAAAAGAGTAGCTTTGCCTGGTATTGGGGACCTGATGTTTATAAGAGGAAAACTCCTGGTTCACTGAAGGTGAGATGGTGGAGGAAAAAGATCAAAATTACTTACCTGCACCAACTCAAATACAAGGTCAACAATACCTTGAGCTCTCTGACTTTGCATGTATGGTGGATCTGCCAGAGTGTAAAATGAAAGTGGAAAAGAATTAGAACTACTTCAATTTTAAGCTTGAGGATTTAAACTGCTTGTTTTTCCCTAGTGGAGTCACCAAATATTGTTGGGTGAATTGTCACCAGCTAAATGAAGGCAAAATGGTTACATCAACCACAGCACAAGGAGATTTATGTGGCAAAATGGGTATGGTGACCATAGCTAGAATGAGATAAATCTCTCCTCTCAGCAAGGGGAGGTTTCCTATAATTTATAGTATATATATGAGCTAAAAATAGACATAGGGGTGAAATCATACCATCCATCTTTATTTTTTTAGAGATGATGTTCACAAAATAGAGGAGAATTCCTAGGTAATTACTAAAGGTACTTCTCTTCTTTTAGAAATGGTATTCAGCAAATAGCAGGAATTCTTCTTGGGTAGTAACTATAACCACAAGAAACCCACCAAAGCACAAAGTCTTTCATTGCTTCTCCCACTAATTAAGACAAAGTAACACAGTAGAATGAAGTGTAGCACAAAGTCTCCACTTTAACTACAATAGAGTAAAATATTACAAAGGATAAACATAGCTCAAAGTCTCTCCAATATATTTTGCAGTAAAACACAAAACACACAACAAACTAAAGATAATTATGGTAGCACAAATTCTCCCACAGTCAGCTTTAGGACACCTTCTAGGTTATTTCCACTAGTTCTGCATTTTGATTAAATGGACAAGACTATATTTAGGAAAAAAGACATAAGAACAATTTCTTAGATAACACAAGCTATTTCAACACAAAGTTTGAAAGGTCACTTGCTTTCTCATTCACTTGATAAAATATGATTAACAATATGAGCTCAAAGTCTCATGAATACCCTTCAATTTGGGTAGAGTTTTGCTTCTAATAACAAAGAGATCTCTCCTATACAAAAATGATAGATTACAATATATAGCATCACAAGAAAGACTTGGGCACTTGTTTTCATGATAATGGCCCATGCTGAATTGAATGCATTGAATATCTATGAAAGGGAAATGCTGGAACAGGTCATCAGCCTTGAATTTAGCATTCTAAATCATCTCAAATGTCTCCTCCTAAGCATGGGTTGTTTGGTCTTCTTTATGATGCTTACATGGCTATTTATTTGCCTTTACTTAATGCAAAAAAATAGGCCACACCTTTGAATGTTTGCTCTTTTTGATGTCCACCTAGTGGACTATTCCACCTACTAGAATAACTCTTCTACAGATATTTTTAGACTTTTTGTAGTCGTTCCCTCCTTCTTTGCCATGTTTTGTCTCTTCTTGGTGATCTGAGCTCTTGGGGCTATCTTTTCACTTTTAGCTGGCTTTTTTGGCTCTTTTCTTGGCTGGTCACTAAGTTTTTTCTCAGGTCTTTTTAAAACCAATGGTTATTCCATCACCCTAAATTTAACATCCATGAGGACGTCACCGGTCACTTGAACCACTTTAAACCTTTGAACCTTGAACTCTTTTGGTTCAAAGGTTCAATGGTTTAGCGGTTCAATGGTTTGGTGACTCAATGTTTTGTAAAGGGTTGTATTCACTTGGTTTTCTTCTTCAGTTAAACCATTTCTTTGAACCATTTGGTTGAACCTCTTTCTAGAATCGTATGCTTCATCCATTCACTTGAAGATTCCACTCAAACTTTGAACTCTTTGAGCCCTTTAAACCTTTCGAAGTTCAAGGTTCAACGGTTCATATTTATTTCTTTGAATCCTTTGAAGTTTTGAATTCTTTGGATCCTTTCATTCTCTGAGTCCAAGGAACTCATTGAACTCATTGAACCTTTCAACCTTTCAAAGTTCAAGGTTCAATGGTTCAATCTTAACTCTTCAAATCTTTTTATTCTTTAAGTCTGTCGAAGCTGTTGAACCTTTGAACCTTGCAAAGGTAGGGTTCAATGGTTCATTCTAATTGTTTGAAGCCCACCGTTAAGTCTTTTGATTGAACCTCAGAGTTGAACCATCCTCAAAACACTAAGGAAATGCCTTAAGTGTTTTGAACTTATCTTTGAGAAAGCCTACCTATTGAACTTGTGACTTTCTTAGCTAAAAAGGCTTGAATATTTGAAAAACTTAACTACTCAGAACATTTTGAAAGAAAGAAAGAGACCATTTTATCCTGCAGGACCAAAATGATTGACATGTTGTCCACAAAAACAAGTGACAGATTTTGGGAACAATATAATGATGACCTAAATCATCTTTAATTAGATATTTATATGATATAAGTTATTAATGAGGGTTGAGGATTCTTTTTTATTAATTTCAGCCTTAGTTGTTTTGCATTATTTTGACCCATTTCATTACATGATTATGAAAAATATTATGTATTTCAAGGAAGAAACATGCCTAAATTAGATAACATAAACTATGTATATCCATTATATCTATGATTTATTTATTTAGATAAAGGGAAATCATAAATAATATATATAACCATAACAAAGAAATATGAAACCCTAAGGGAAAACTAGGATTTTCCACTCTTGAGGAATGAAGGATTCACTATAATGTTTTAACTTGTTTTGGTTTTAGTGATCTAAACAAGATAAAACTATTAAATATTCAAATTTTATATTTAGATTTTACTATAAAAAGTAGAGTAATATTAACTTATTGCACTTTTTATGAAAATGACCAAGAGGATGGAATCCTTAGCTTGTTTCTATTATATTTTTTATTGTGAGTGTATAATCAACAAAAGTGACCTCAAATTGATCTAAGGTTATTTGGATTAGGAAGTTGACTACCAAAATCTACTTGGATGGATCCAATAATGTGAAGACACCTATGGTACTTGGAAGTTTTTTTATCTCTATTAAATTTATCCCTATGAATTTTTTTGGATTATTTCATCATAATTTGTTTCACTTACCTATAGATATGTTTTTTACATAATTTTAGAGGCTCAATATAATACAAAAGTATAAATTTGTATTATTTCCCATTGATACACTATCTCCACTTTCAATACTTGATTTTATTGTAAAATAGGATAAACAAGATAGGTTGTACAACTCAAACCACCCCCACTTAGTGGATGAGCATTTCCTACATTCCAATAATTTAAATATAGTCTAAATTTTGCATAGTTATCTAACCTAACTATGTGTGTGCTTGATAGTGATCCAATAGTATGAATTAAAACTTGTTTGGTTTTTGACAATTAAAAACATGTGATTTTGACCTTACAATAGTATTCAAACTTGGCTTGGTGACTTCATTTTTTATGGGTTTTCAAATTTAGATGCTTTAGGGTAGTGACTCAAAGATGTGTAGATGTATTCCTTAGTGTACCAATACAATGATATATGCTTTCTAAAGTAAATATTAGATAAGAATAGGCTTAGGATTCTTGTATATATAGGATACTCTTTGGGTCATTTCCCTCCAAACTGACATGTGAAATATGTGATCTAGACCAAGATAAGGGTTTGAATTTGAAATTTAGTGTTAAGGATAACTTGGGGCACCTCTAACAAAGTTATATGCTACCAATAACTAGTACCATATGAATATTTTTTGAATTTTCAAATATTGAGAAGGAAATGATCTAGATAATAATGATAGTATTCTTAGAATGATAAATTCTTTGGGTACAAATTAACCATATCCTTGAATGAAGACAAGTTAGGTTAGTCGATCCAATAGATATAAGAATGGATAGGAGAGAATGTGAGAAAGATTTTTTGCATTAAAAAGACATATATGTTAAGGACTAGTAAAAAATAAAATCATCAAGTGTCTAATACCAAATTTATGTATTTATACTTTCATATTTTTTAAATGATTCCATGTCAAAGAGGGAAATTTTTTAAGGGTTGCCAATTTTGGGTCACCTTTCCCACATGTATATTAAGATATTTAAAATGATTGAAAATTAAAGTAACATTAGGGTTTATCTGTATCCCTAGACTTAATGAAACACATACCCCTTTTTAAAAAGTATTGACTTAGACAAAAATTATAATCGAAATCATTTTGAATGTAATAGCTAAGTACTTGGTCACAATCCAACTATTGATGGAGGTTTAGTCATGATGGTCCTTGACTAACCATCATCTCATTGAGTGTTATTAACTCACCACCACTAGTGGCCATCATTATATTAACACTAGCCTAGAGTTTATCATAAAATCATCACCACCACAAATTCTATTTGTGATCTATCTAATTTGTGTGATTGTTTCCCACTTTTCCATCGTAGCCTCACCATTCTTCCTAGACCCCATTAAACAACACAATAATTCCACCATCACCACCACCATGAGTGGATATATATCACCTATGTTGATAGATATGAAACTCCAAAAATCATAAACATATTCCCTTTTACCCACTTGGTTAGTGTTTAAACTTAACAAACTTGGCCATGACTGAACCCTACACCCTCAGCCCATAATCATTGACTACAAATCTGAAATTTGTGTGGTTGTAAGGCCACCTTGATGTCACCCTATTTTAATTTTTCCCACCCAACAAGATAACAAACCTTAACCAACACTAAAACTTACAATAGTTAATTACTTTTCATAAGGAAATTTATGGCTCAAAATAAATGATTGGCCTCTAAAACCCATAATAGCTAGTAGTTATAATGATGACCACATGTATATTGTCAATGTTTAATTGATCATTGACCCTTTTGTTATTTATCTATTTATTTTAACTTATCACTATATTTTATTGTATGGTCGATCAACCATTAACAGCATTTATCCTAATCTACAAAATGGTTCACTACCCTTCAATCCAAGGGACCTACAGTAGAAATAGCTCTATGGGGTACTCATCTTCAAAAATTTATAATAAGAACCAGAAAACTCCATAAATTCTAAATTATCATAAAGTCATGAGCTTAATTATAAAATTTATTTGGGCCCCTTTTTACTTTAAAAATATGTGAATTAATTGCTTGAAAGGATAATAATTGACTTAAGAATAGGCCATAATGTAAGTTCAACTTTAAAAAAATCAAATATTTTGTTTCATTAATCCTAAAATTATTTTTAAATTATTTTAAAAATTGTGGGAAAATATAGATTATAAATAAATTTTATTAGGTTATTTAAGTAGTGTTTTACATATATAAAAATTACAAAATGCAAAAAACATCTATAGGGCCTTAAGCTCTATAAGATATTTCACTAACTTTCAAAGCAAACTACCAAATAGTGTTTTTTCCTGCATAACAAAACATGTAATTGTTGTGAAAACCATAAATACATTTTTTTTAATAAATAAAACCTTTATTTTCAATGGATAACTCATTTCAACTTGCCTTGAAGAGATTTACATGAGAGATAATTCTTCAGACTTGTACCAAACACTTATTACACTTTTCCTTCGATTATTCATAATATAAAATAATTAAAAAGCTTTAAAATAATTTTACAAGTGTACATAATGATTTTAAAATATTGTGAGATAAAATATAATTTTTTTTCCTAATAAATTACAAGATTCAAAATATTTTTTTAGCTCCACATGTATATCTATAAGGCCAAGACAAGAAAGGGCTTTCCTCCCATTCTATTGACATCATCAAGTAACTATCCTAGAAACCCCTGAGCGAAGGACTCCCATAAATATTTATGTATATTAACATTAAAGTTTTTTAAGTTATGTATGATGGTTTTATTTACATATAAATCAAAGGTATACTAGGAAACACCTCTAGATTAATGTCTCTTCCTACGAAATAGGAAACACTTCCTATGTTTGTGCCAAAACACACACACACATCTAAACAAAGAAAAAATAATTCACAATGGAACATAATCAAATAAAATAATAAAAGAAAAATATATCCTCTTGGATAATCTTTCACCATTAACTTCCAAGGAATGATAAGAGGATGGCTCAAGAAAAACCACTCATCCTTTGCTCATTGTACCACAATAATATAAGCCAATATGAATAACTGTATATTTTAAATAATCAAAAGTGATAGTATAAAAAACCATGAGGGATAAAAAACTTCCCAAACATCATTAATAGGGTCTACAAAAATAAGTGACCTTATAACCAAAACATGTATAAACAACTAGAGGATTACAATCCAAAGGCCTTACTGACCCATAAGAAGTTTACAATATTTCAAGGAGGATATCAAAAGATTGTTTTTAAAATAAAAACATAAAACAAGAATTATTCTATTTAAGTAATACCTTAACTATTTATTTATAGGTAAAAACCTTTCCTCTAAGGCTTAGCTTCTAACTAACATCCCTCTCCCAAGGTTATCTTTTAGTCTCTCCAAGACTGAACTCCAATCCCATCTTAAAAAATCACAAAATTTTTGCACAAAGATGGATTCCTATTTATTTATAAGGTTATCATTATATAATTGAAATATGGAAAGGTGATACTTGTATCTTCCCATGACTTTTGACTCATGGGATGGCTTCCTATTTATGAGATCAAATAGAATTAAATATCTGAAATTCAATGTATATGACCCTACAAAGTTGGATTTCCAATTCCATTAAAAATTTTATAAGTGGTAACATTATGTTGACTCCATTTTCATCATTTTTAATTCCTATATATTTTAATAAAATTATATGGATTTGGTAGAGAGGATGTGAATAATATTAGTTAGCTTAAAATTTATAAAAATTAAAGTAGCAACTAGAACACATTTATGAATATAATTTAAGCTATGTGAATAGGGACACATACATTTAATGAATGGTAAAATCCATGAAAACTTTAGTCCAAGATCACTCATTTTTCCACCTGTAGTCTTGTACATTAATGCACATATAATATTTATATATCATAGAATATTTGAAGTGATTAAACTTGAAATAATCTCAAGCAATAGGTATAAACAGATAGTGAATACATAAAAGCATCATAAAAAGCATAATATCTCAACATATCATATGAATTAATAATAGATATCTATGTATCCATATTATTAAATAAAATAATATTAGTTTAATGATATAATATATTAAAATAAATAGGAAATGTATAAATTGGGCCTTATAAGTTACAAAACTACTCATCTTAACTAGAGTAGCTAATTTCTGAATTTTTTGATCCATTTAAAATTTAAAAAATTCCCTAATCATGCACTTGAAAACTCTTTCTAAATTATGGTTATAAATATTTTTCTCCCTTTCATTTAATTTCACTTATATTCTCTCCTTCACTCCTCTTCATTACTTTTTCCCACCTTCAAACCCTGTAATTTTGTCTAATAATATTCAGATGCATTTACTAATTTTTTTGTTTCATTTCCAAATTAATTCAATAAATGGTCTCTATATTTATTATGACATGGGATTTTGTTAAGGTTTTGATATTTTTAAGGATAAAAGGAAATTGGGATTTTTAGAGGGAATTTCTAATTATCATTGAGGATTGTTTAAGGGTTACAAATTTATTTTCATCACCATATAGATGCTATATTCTACAAGGGTATCATGTTAATTATTCCCTCCATGACATGATTTTCAAGATTTGTTCCCTCTTTTCTTATTTCACCTCCATAAAAATCTTTCTAGGTTATTTTTATTAAATACTTTAGACTTTTAGTTGATTCAAACTTGCCCTTTCTCTTGACAAATTTTTTCCTTCTATAATATTTTTCATGGTATTCATACTTAGGAGACCCTACACTCTACACCTATTTTGGGTTTTAGAGTAAGTTTTCATCAGGTTTTTTTCTCATATTTATCTTCTTATTCACAAGACCCCAACATGAAGTTCACATTCAAAGGGTGCATACCCATTTTAACATTAAGTAGAGTATTGAGAAAATATCTAACATGGAGTTAGGACACATTGATCTTAATGATTTTCATTATAAGATAAATGCCAAAAACATGACAACTCTGGTTATTCACATGTATGATAGTGGGTTGGATCAAGTAGTGGATTTTACATTATCAATTCAATACCCTAATATTATCCTACCATGTGAAAATAATTACAATATATAATCCATATAAGTCCTAAATTCTGCATGATAATTTGTTGCCTAGATTGACTCTGATTATATTGATCACCTCCTTGACATATCTCAACATGAAGATCAAGTTCATATTTTTAAGGAAGAATATTTGGCATTATCAATTTTTAACCCATATGAATTTATCAACAAAATAAAAAAATGTTATATAAAGATAAGGAGATGAGGAATCTCAAAAATATCAAAGCATATTAAACAAAGTGATTTCCATAATGATTCATTACACATGATTTTCTTGCTCAATCACATGGTTAAAAAATAAGTTCAGTGGGTATTTATTTTTTGGATATACTAGATGATTAAAATAATATGCTTAGTAAAATAGTTAATTCAATAGGAAATTTTGATCAATAATTACATTCACAATAAACTTTATGGTTTTAACACTACTAACATATTCTACATGACTTCCTTTAGTGGATAGGTGGAGAACATTTTTAGGATTGAGTAGGTAGAGCACCTTGAGCCCTAAAAATAGGGTATATCAATATTACCCTATAATAGAGATTAAAAAATAGGTAACTCATTTCAAGTGCATTAATGATGCAACTTTTTTATATTTCCAGAATGTTGGAAAATGACTATGGGAAAAAATATTTAAATAAGGAAATTTCACTTGGGGAAGTTGGCTCATCTAATTCCCAATGTTCACATACATTTGGGTGTGTTGTATTGATGGTATATTATAGTATCTTCCTTAATATGTGAGTAAAAAAATGTTATTGATGGAGTTTGACAACTAGTTAGGGTTCACAAGTTTTTATCTTCCAAGCACAATATTAGAGTCCATTTCAAAATTTAGATTGGACATTATACATGAAATAATCTTACTACCACTAGGTTGTTTGAAAATGAGATGGATAATTAAATTTTAATAATGGAAAATGTGTTATCCTAATAAAAAAAGATAGAGTTTACTATGGATTCATACACACACACACACAATAATAGGTTGATTTCTTTGCAGAACATAATTTGGATGTTTATTTTTAGGTAAAATTCAATATTTATTCTTTGAATGCCAATTTTGATAATAATGTGAATGTTAATGAATATCAATTTGATTATTTGAATGATGATGAAAATTATTGATTATGAAGTTGAATTATAAAATCAAACTAGAGATTAATCAATTAAAACTATTAAGAGCTATGGTTTTTTTAATCCCCTTTCTCATGATGTTACTTCAAAAGTTCCTCCTATCCTCGTGCATGTTTCCATTTTACCAACTATTCCATATTCTCAAAAATATGATCAAAAATTTTCCTCCTTGTATATACTCTGCTTATATTAATGGTGTAAATGCTTCACTTATTGCTTATTAAATTATTCAACCATCTCAAAATGTTTCCCAACATTTATTTCATATTTATAATTTTAATAATATTCCCAATGCTTCCTTTCTTACCTATACTACCACCACTTCTCTACCAAATCCCAAGGTTACCACCTTATGTTAGCCTTGTGTGATATGCAATAGAAATTTAAATCTATTTTTCAATGGTATCAAAACCAAACTAATAGGGTAACTTCTCATGATATAATTATGAAGCCTTTGATTTACAATGTAATTTCTAATCCTTTTCCAATTGGTTTTATTTCTCCAAAATTTTCATTTTATAATGGAAAAGGAGACACCCTTCTCACCATATACAATCATTTTATGCTTCTTACTTATACATTTCTCACTATGATATTTTTTTGACTAATATATCTCTCATAAGTGTAATAAAATATACATTTGGTTGGTTTTATATCTTACCATCTAGTTCCATACATTACTTTTCACTTTTGGTTGATGATTTATTAGTGCATTTTAAAATCAATATATCTCATAATGTCACACTTTTATAACTATTTAAACTTAGATAAACATCCAATGAATATATCCATTATTATTTAATTAGGTTTTCAACCATGACAACCAAGATGAATTATCAAACACTAGTTAGTAAGCTTGAAATAAACTTTACCAAATGTATACTATTAACTATCAAATGTCAAATACAAACTAACTTTCAACACTTACAGATATTATATTGAGCTTTGTCATGTAATTAGAAACCTTGATATCAAGATCTTAGAAGAAAAAATGCTTAAATATGAGATGTGAATTCAAAACATTCTATCATCCAAAAAACCCCAATTTCAATGTGTTGATTCCTAAAAGTGTATCACAGGTGGTTCTTAGTGTTTATGAACCACTACTCATTTATGTATTCAGAGAATCCAATTCATTAGTTGTAGATTATGATAATCCTATTATCTTTGGTGGAATAGAGGCAAAACAAGTGGACTATTTTATAAAACTATATTAATTGGTGGTTGGGAGCCACCGTGGCTTAATAGTTGATCTTTAATTTTGAAGATAGACCATGCTATTTAAATTTAAGTATGATCAAACCTAATTCTAAATCTAAACTAATATGAGTATTCACAATGAAATTAATCTAGGTGAATTGAAAAAAAAGGGAGCAAAAGGAAGGGCAAGTCAGAGAAGGAATATGTTGTTGATCTTTAACCCAAACATCCTAACAAATTTCAAGTTTCATTTGAACATACATTTAACCAATATATGACATGAAGTATCATAAACTCAAATCCTATCACACAATAGGCAAACATCTAAGGATAGTATGAAATAGTGCAAGTAAGGACCAATTTCACTTTAAAGATTCACCCCTGCAAGCAAACACCATTATCACATATGGAAAAAAGGTAAATAAAATGAAGTAAACCTTAAAAATTTCAACTAATATATCTTTAGCACAAATTATCAACTTTACACTTAAATATGCATGTATATAATTCATAAGAACCATTCAAATCTAAGATTTAGACTAGACAAATGAGAGATAAGCCATAATAGCAATTCACACAAGCAAATGTGGACAAACTTTGTAGAACTCCTTACTTATATTTATTTGCTCAAAAGTTATAGAATAGTTTTTTCCTCCAAAAAACTCTCTCCTTTTTACAATTGGAAATACCACTTTATATAGACAATTTATGAGCTATGTTAGTTGGTCATGTCAAATATTAAGGATAGCTATCATGTTACAATTATTTGAAAACCTTTTAGACATTATAAAATGACTAACCTAGAGGAAATGTGCTATATAAGTTTCACATGCCTTTAAAAAAATAATATTCTATTTTCAAATGTTATATAATATCCCTAAATAATAGAATATCCTAAGTCAACTAGCTTTACTTTTAGACCCTTGTGTTGTTGTAGTCTTTTTCCTTCCCTACAGGATTTTCATTCTATAATACTGCTCATTAATAAGCTAGAGGTCAAAAATAGGCCTCATGAAGAGTTCCTTTTCTTGGTCCTCTGGGTTCTTGATATCCTTCTCCACTCTTTCTAATGTTTTCTTGATGTTTTTAACATTTCCTATCTTTTCTTTAGATGATAAAAGTAAGCCCATGATATTCTTTTTATCATCCCTTGTCTTCCCTTGTCCTTGATTTCTTACTTCCTACATGAATTGAGTAGTTCTATGCTTGAACTCTTCATCAGTTATTAGACCCAAGGGACTAAGTGTGGTAGGCTCTCTGATCAAGTTATCTAATATGTGCAACATTGTATCTTCTAGTTTTTTTATGTCCTTAGAAACATCTTCCATTGCTTGGACCAGTTGCTTAGAGTTTTGATCTTATCCACTAATATAGCCATAGCCAAGTTTAGGTGGGTTAGGCTAACTATTCTAAACTTAGGTATTTAATCCTTGGTCAAGGCTTTGATCAAATCTTTCAATTGATAGCTTAAATCCTTCTATTGTCCATCTTGGCCTGTAGTCAGAGTACTTCATTTATTTACTACATCCTACCTAGCCCTGACTATCTTTAAAGAATTAAAAAAAATCAACCATGGCACCTTCAAATTGCTTGAACTTATCCTTTGGGATTGATAATATTTATTTCCCTTCTATATTCTTCTTTTATTGCAAGACACCTTTGATCATTATTTGCAATTACTCTGACTAAGCTTGAATTATTTGAAGAACATTTTCTTCAAATATTTGGTCCTTTCTAGGGTTTTGTCCTCCAACTAGAATTAATCCAATAAAAGGTTCCAATTTTTGGAAAGTGAACTCCTCTCCACTAACCATGGCCTTCTTCTTTGAAAACTAGTAGTTGTTAGGTCAAATTTGACACCAACTAAAGATTGTGTTACTTTTGGAGATGGAGTCTCCATTTGTGCTCCACTTGATTCTCTTAGAGAAATCATTCTTCTTTCATCTTCCTTTTGTAGATCTAGGATACATGGCTTGACTTATTTATGCATTGGGATATTTATGGCCTTCATCATTTCCCAAGGGTGTTGTGCAGTAGGTGCTTTTTGTAGTTTACCATAGATGAACCATTAGGGAATAGCTAGACCGTGAATCAAATTTTCTTCACTAAAGAGGTTAAATTCACTCAAAGGAGGAGTGCAAGTCACCGTTGCCTTCTTATCCTTCACTATAATAATGGCTAATTCAACTTTTATTTTGGAGGAAACTATAGGAAATAGATCCAACATTTCCTTTCCCTTGTCTTCCTTTATTTCCTCCATTTATTCATCCTCAGAATCATAGGCTAATGACAACATTTTTAGGGCATCTTCAATGTTCTCATCAGGATCCAATGCTACTATGTGAACCTCCTCCACTGGTATTCCTTATTCCTCTATTTGGACTAAAGAGGATTCTATCTCACCAATCCTTCTCTCTTATGACCTATGTTCAACTTGTGTCTCTAATTGGGAACTAATTGTTTGAGTTGGTAGAGGCATAGAAGGTGCACCTCTCAGTAAATGGTATTGCCTTGGCCCCAATTTCATTTATCATCTCCTCCCTTTTACTCCCTCTACATCTTAGACTTTAGATTTATGTTGTGCCTTTTTAATCTAATGGTGAACTCTAAGAATGAAATTTTTTTTGTGTATATGAGGTCAAAAGGATCAGGCTAGTGATCATAAGGGACATTGATTATTTTAAATTTCAAATGTTCTTTAACTCTTCCATGTGGATCCTATTACCTTAGTTCATCAATTTGTATATTGAAGGATGTTTTATGTTTAGAGGTTGCTTCAATATTATCCCATAATGCAAACACATTCCTACCAATGGTTATGTGAAGGGTGTAAAGTAGTCCCTTCCTTTTGGTCTTGAAAATACCATCTATTCTATTGCATATTTGATAAGCCACTTCTTGCTCTACTAGCTTAATTGGTACATGCACAGGTAACCTAAATGGGGTGAATTTGGCCCCTTTAATCTTGATGATTATACAATTAGGATATAACCATATGTCCCCCATGGTTTCAATAGTCTTCTTTATTAGTGGGTTGACTCTCATCATTGGGATCCTTGTGATGGCTTTTGTAATAATTGGGTAGACACAATCAAATATGAATTGGATGTGATCCCTGTACTTAAAGATATGTAACTTGGAGTAATATTGTGAGACCACCTATGTTCTATCAAGGGACTATTCCCTAAGGTTGGGGATATTTATTTTAGAAAGAAGGGCATCTGAAAGATATGACATCATGTAGAATTGAGCCCTACTCCTCTTTTTTATTACATAAAATTGTCTACTCAAACAAGTGTTGATTACTTCACCAAGTGGAGGGGTGACTTGTTTAACAACCATAAAATAGACTACGAGGACCCAAATTTTATCAACATATGTAGTGGTTGAGTTCCCACAACCTATTCATCATGGTCATGATCATCCTTATTTCAGGTCTAAATTGACCAATAAGGATGTTGTTATTGAAGTTTGGAAACACTTGATTCCCATAATATAACCATAGGGCAAGGGTGCTCTTTAACTCATTTTCTTTAGCTTAGTTGTTGATTGTAGTTATATTTGTTTAGGTTTTAGGAAATTTTTAATAGTTCTCAAAAGCTATGAGAAAAATGTAAGCAATATTACTAAAAATACATTCATGAACAATCATGCCCTTATCTATTTTTACATCTTTAAAAATTAGATCAAGGATGTCTATGTAATATAGTACCTCATATTTTATAGTTTTGTAGTATAGGCCTATCATTTAGATGGTGACTACATCATAATACCTTCTTTTTGAAGACATTTTCTTCTCCTCCTCTCTTGTGATGGGTTTCTAGTTCTTAATGGTCCAAAACAAGCTCGACCAATTATTATCCCCTATATTTAGAATAGTGGCATCAAACTTTGTGTCTTTAAAAACTCTTCCTTTTACATCTAAGGTCAAATATAGTTCCACATCCTCTCTAAAAAAACTTTTTGGGCTACCATGGTCATGAATTTTGTTAAATTATTCATTAGTGGATTGTATTTTGGCTCTAGGTTGAATTATTCTTGCATAGATGATAATTCAATTTTCTTTGGCTTGATTATAATGAGAATAGGGTTGAATTAGGGTTATTTCACTTTATAAGGGTTTTTTGAAAGTTTTCTCAATGCTTTAATGGTGGTTAGTTAGTTTAAACGATGTGAATTTGTGACTTAGATTTTCTCTGGATCAAGCATTTATACCTTTGCATTTCCTTGGGTCCATGAAATCTTCAACTTTTAATATCATGCTTATGTGTCTCTGATGTGGAATCATCATGGCACCTTGATCATTAATATTTAAAATAAGACCTTTTATCACTTTTGGACACATGTTAATATTTTATTGGTTTTAGGTCCTTGAAATTTTACCTTGTCTTGCACCATTAGATATATTTCTATAGATCAACATGGTTCATTGATCTCGATCTAAGAAAGCAATTGCCATTAGTTGATTTTCTATATTCCATATGGTTGTGACACTTTTCACCTCTACATTTGTTATGACCTTTGTTGAAATGTCAATATTGATCTTACACCATCAGATCATCCTCACCTGAATGAATGCACTCTATTGATCTTGATCGATTAGATCATGTTTTTTGATCCATGGATCATCGATTAGAATGTATATGCTTATATACATAATATCAATCCTTAAAATATTCTCAAGCTTTAATTTGTGTCTTACAGTTATGCCACTTGTCATTTCCATGTTTTTTCTTAGGTATTTTTGACTTTTCAACATTCATCACACACCATTAGATCTTTTTGGTCAGATCAATGCATTCCATAGATCCTTTTCTATCCTTCACTCTATTCACCATTGGATCTTTGGTATGGTCCCCATGATGGTGATACTTTTCCCCTTCTCACTCATCCAAGGATTCATTGAAGTTTTGACTCAATACATATCATCAATCAAAATGTGTATGCTCAACCTCATATCATCGATCTTTGGGGACATGCTCAAGCCTTAATCATCCATTATGGACTTGACACTTGGCATCTCCATGTTAGTTTTAAGTTCCTTTGAATCATTAACATTGATCGCATATCATGAGATCATCTTCATCTAATCAATCACATTCTGTTAGATCATCTTTTACTACGTACCCTTAGTTCTTTGGCAGGGTTCCCATGATGGTGAGACTTGTCACTTTCTCACTTGTTTCAGGGCTCCATTAAACTCTTAACTTAAAACATGTCATTAGATCAATATTTCTCAATAAAATGCATACCATTGATCCTGTGGTCAATAAAATAAAACTAAGTCAGGTTCAGGGAATATAGGGAATTTAGGTTAAATATATTAGAATAAGGTTTTGTCCATGTTGATAAACATGATAAAACCTTAGGATAAAAAATTTATGCTAAGCTATAAAACATAACAAAGGGGACCCTATGAATAATAAAAGACATGTCATAAATTTTTATCCTAGGGTTTTTTTTGTATTAATAACTTTAATTAAACTTTATGGTAAGGCTTTAGGCTAAGTTTAAACATAATGAAAGGGACCATGTGGTCAGTTAGACCATGCTAATAATAAATAATTAAGAGGGGCTCAGGACATAAAGAAACCAAGCATAATATTTTAATACTAAGGTTTGGTCATGTTAAAAAACATGACTAAGCCTTAGGATAAAAATTAAACTAATTCTATGGCACAAATAATTATTCTCACGTAAATTATTCCTGCATAAATTTGAATTTGATTCAAAAGGGACCTAGCCTCTTAGGTTAAAACATTAGACTAGGGTTTTATCATGACTCAAAATAGATTTAATTAATATTTGACAAATAAAAGGCTAGTAAAATATTAACTTATCATTGAAACATAAAACCTGAAGCATTTTCATTCCCAAATGAGATTCCATCAAACCTACAATACATAAACATAGGCAACAATCATTAGTAACATTAGAAGGGGTAAAACCATGATCAACTGAAAGCATGTCAGTTAAACCAAATGAGAACTAGGTGTGGATGATCTTCAAATCAAAATAATGTGCAAAAATTCTATTGGTACTTTGATCATGTGAATTTTAAATTTTAAGGTACAAATTTTCACAATTTAAAACAATGATATCCATTTTTCAGAAATGGGGGTATGTTGACCTCAACACAATGCTATACACAATGACCATGATCCAATATGTAATAAATAATCTATGAAAATGGTCCATGTTATAGAGTAACCATAAAATAAGTTCTTGGCACCTAAAAAGTTAATAGGAAATTCACATATCCAAGTGAGATTTTGTGGACTGTGCTTTAAAAAGTTCTTGAATGTAACATGATTACTTTATCTCCAAAAATTTAATTTGATACTTCATTATCATTGCCTAAATAATTTTATGCCAATACATATTGTGAATTCAATAGGATTCAAGTTAAATATACAAGTATCTATATCACTTTGAAATACTAGTTTCAATATTTAATTGATAATGGTACAATTCAAGTGGATGATATGAATTTATTTATGTGTTGTAGAAAAGTTAACTAGGTTGGTTTAATTGCTTGGTCATGCACTTATCCATAAAACTAAGTTAGTTATAACCTTGGTGGAGCTAGGAATGAGGGTAGTAAGGTTTAGAGCATGATATTTAATCACGCTATGGCACCAACATTAGTTTCACATAAGGCACAAGCTTTGTGTACTCACCTGAAGCACTATAGCAAAGGGACCGAGCCCACATTGGGTTAGTTTATTCATGGTGAAACTCAAGGTTCAAAGGAACTTATTCATTAGTCAAAGGGGTTCTGGTGGCCATCCATCACTATGTTATTCATAGAGAGGTCAATAAGCATGATTCCTCTTAGTGGCCCAAGCCTTAGGGTGCAAGTCCATACTTGGAAGGACTAGACTCTGAGGGGAGTAAATTGTGGGATTAACTAGTGGATTCATTAGAGTGCTTGTGCAAATATTGGGGATGGATTGGCTCAAGGATTTATTCTTAGGGTAGCACTATAGGTGTGAGTTTTAGAACCATGGTACAATCTATTTCTTCTATTTATTCACTGCATAGGTAAGCTGAGGTCACTAAATAGCATGAGGATGCCATTAGTAACCAAAGTTCAACCTTCATATTCCACTCTATTATGTAAACCCACTCAAATCATAAAATAAAATAGCCTATAATCATGCCATCATGTAAATCATAAAACATAGATTAATAATTCATATTCATTCAATAACATTATTTATTAACTTGTAATCTATCAATAAAGTTCAATACAATAATAGAGTGTAAGCTCTTCCTAACTATATTCATACCCAGCAGCTCATATGCAAGCTTGGGCCATATATTACAATTTCTAAGATACTATGTGCATATTACTAAACACTATTAGTTTACTCCCTATTTCACCAGAGATATACTACACTTAATCACACCCCCTTTTCTTCAACTTCAAGCCTTATTGTATAGGTAGATGGTTGCTTCCTACTAGGTCAGATGGGCATGTGCTAAGTGCTAAGTTATTGCTTGTCCATTGGCTCCACTACATTATCCAAGGTAGACAATTACATGTCATATGCTGATCTATCATTGAAAGGTTTCTATTTCATCTAATCCACTTTTTGACATCCATGCTTCTTGAGCTACCACAACTAATTCCTAGCATTGGGGTCTTTATTAAATTTGGTGTTATGCAACTACCCACTAGCTAGCATGAGATCCACAAGGATTCCTCCAATTGGTTCCAAAATTTATAACAAGGGGAGTGACTACTCTAAGAATCACCTCTTGTTTTGATTAGTCTAGTTGGTGTATTTTATGTACTTTTTCCAAAGAGGGGGCCCAACATTACCCCATATAAAAAATTTAGTCCACCTTGGACTAGTCTTTAAGTGCCTTAGGTGCATAGAATTCAGGTGCACCCTACCTCAAGTCTTCCTTAAAATTTTCAAAGAATTGGATGGCACCCCTAATATCTTCAATGGAACCATCCACTTTAGTGGACATGGCCTTTAAGGAAATCACTTTCATGCTCTCCAATTCCCTCATAAAGGCTTCCAGCATTTCCTTTGTTTGCTTCAATCTGCCATCTAATATTTCCCCTTGCTCACTAGACTTTATTTGGAAGGCATAGAAAACTACCTCCAAATCCTACTCTTGAGTCTTCAATTGAGTGATAAGGTATATTAACTTGGCCATCACCTACATGTTATCAGCACTGGTTACTATGAAGGAGTGTTCGAATATATCATCTTTCTCTTCCTTTTCCTTTTTGATGTGCACGTCAATTATGATTGCCTGATTAGTGAAGTTATCAAATATTATGTTAGCTTCCTCAATTCCCTCTTTAAGTTTAGTGAATATGTCTTTGACAACATCCATATTTTTGTTTAACTCACCTTGTAAAGCCTCACAGGGGTTTTTTTCTTCTTCAAGCACTAGCTTCATCCTTGGTAGCATCTGTTTGATGAGCGCATAGACATAATCAACCTTCTTCATTCCAAAGATATATACTCCATCTAAGAGGGATGGTTCCACTTCTTCCACATGCTCTATTAGTTGTTTGAGCTTAAGCTTTGTTGCCTCAAGATCCTTCATTGTGTCCTTCACTATTTTTCTCTAGCTACTGGCATAAACATCATTGATGATGTTCTTGCATGCCACTGAGGATGCCATTTTGATTAGCATATTTATAGATCATATGGGCTTTATATCTTAGGGATTTAATAGGTGGTAATAATGCCCTTCCTTAGGCTTTTTGGTGCATCAAATTTCCTTTATTAGAACCTCAAACTCAGGCTCATCCATATATCAGTCCAACACCCAAGAGACCTAGTGGCATTCAAGGTCATAGTAATTCTTAGAGGTATGCACTCCATGATATAGAATTCATCATCCTCCTTGAATTATTTATAAAACCTTTCCCTATTTCCAAGATCATGCTCTTCATCTTCACCCAGATCTTCTTGCTTGCTAGCACTAGTACCTGATCCTATGTCTTCATCTTTTTCACCTTCTTCTTCTCCTTCTTTCTCATCCTCCCCCTCTCTTTCTCTAATGCTAGACCCATTTTCGTGTTTCTTTTATATGGGTTCTTCTATGGACTTCTTCCCTTCATCCATATTTTTCTATCATGGCCCCATTTCTTCCATTCACTACTCTGAGGTGCTAATATCACCTTTTTTTTCTTTAGGTTCCCCTTTAGAGTCAAGGCATGCCTATTATGTGGCTTCCTCCATTATCTTAGTGGAGGTGCTAGGTGTCATTTTTGGTAATTTATCTTCCCTGGGTCCCAATCTAGTAGAACCCTTCTTTTCTCTTTCTTATAACATGCACACCCTTTCTTTATGAGATGCTTCCTCCTTTTTCTCCTTATTCTTGACCTTCTTTACTTTGGCATTTCTTGCTACCTCTTCTTTCTTGGCCCTTTCTTTTTTGGCCTTCCTCTTCATGGCTTGCATAGTGCTTTTCTTTTCTCTCTCTTACCTCTTCAACCTTTATCCAATCAATATCAACTTGGTACATGACCCTAGCTTTCATATCTTCATGCCCCTGGTGTAATTTTAGTGATGCAATAATATGGCCTTAGTTAAGTCCCATGTCTTTCCATCAACACTATAGCTCTTCTTCCATTTACACACTTGAGTGGGTTACCTCTTTGAGCCCCTTACCAATTTATCTTTCCTAAATTTCTTCCTCCACCATCACCTTGTGCTCCTTCTCTTTCCTCTGCTCTTCAACCTTCACCATCTAAATGACCTCCTTTTCCACCCCTACCTTAGCCATTCCCTCCTTTTGTTCTCATAGATCTAGTATCCTCTAAACTTCAGCCTCACTAGAGCCAAGTCTCCGCAATCTTTTCCTAGGATTTTCTAGCTTGATTTGAGGTGGAGGGGAAGGGGTCTATTCACTTAACAAGGATTCCTCGTCCTTGGTTATAATAAAGGTGTCCTACTCCCACTCTTCTTCCTTAGAATCCTCTACCTCCTCTTCTACAAATATAACAATTTTTGGGCATGGGGGAGGGAGCCTTCCCTTTCTTTTTCTCCTTTACACTAGAGGGCGCTTTTAGTAATGAAGTACACATGCTTTTTATATAACTCTGAAGTAGATGCTTCCCCTTTTGAAGTAATTTTTAGCTTCTACCTCTCCTTGATATCTTCTAAGGTCTCCCATTTCTTCTTCTTTAGGGACTTATTCTTTTTAATAGGCGTTTGGCTTCCCTCATCCTCAATCTAGATAGGGGGTCATTTTTCCACTTAGCACTAGACCTGATATTAGAATCGTTGACTGAGATGTCCATTTTTTCAACATTTTGGATTCAATGAAGCACATCTTAGAATTATTCTATTGAGAAGGTGAAGGGAATATTCAACTATCTCAACCTATTCTTATCCTTATTATAAGTACATAATGTAGTAATACTAAAACATAGCAAAATTTACCATCCTAAACATGATCATGGGGAGCCCCTAGGGTATACACCACTCCAGTCTAAAGGTTTTGATATACTACTCACAGTAATGCATTATGTGAGTCTTGTATTTTGGGCTAAAGGTAGTGGGGTAGGTATAGTCCTTGAATTTCTATGTTGGGGACTCATGGTATTATAGGAACACCCATAGGTTGTCCTCACTTCCATCAAGGATCTTTATCTCCTCTATTATGATTAAGATGAGGATGGAGCCCCATTTGAAGGTCCCTTTGGTGCTATGACACTCAAGCACATTCTTGGTCAATTTTTTAGCAATGAATTACATGATGTTGAATTGGACACCATATGCCATATGATAGGCTAGGTAGAGATATGCCTTAGACACATCTATCCACCTGTAACCAAGACATAACTTCAAGCTCATATGGCACACCACTTCCTTCATGTTAGGTTCTTCATACTTTTTGATCAAGAATGTATAGCCCCCATTGAAGTAGTTTAGCATCTTTGTGACTTTCTCTACCTCATCATCATCATCCATTAGCTAATGGATATATCTACCTATGTTTGAGAGCCTAGTTATTCATCTTATCATCTACATCAAGATCTTTATGCATCATCCTATGAATTATACATGATCCTCATGGATGCATGACAGAAGGAATTGAATGAGCTCTTTAAGATTTTTGAAGCATGGCAACTCATAGAGATAAGTTGCATCTATTGCCTTTAACTTATCTCAAATTGAGACATCAAAGAGAACGTCACCTTTGAAGGTCTTATGCCCCATATCTACCATCCAATCTTGTGTCAAATCTTAGAAATGGTTTGATGTCTAATGATTTTATTATTTCGATTGGAATACATGTGTGGAGTCCCATGATTCTCCCATTAATACCTCTAGTGGAAATTACATGTATTGATAGGATTTTTGTAAACACCTCAATATCCACCACCATAATGCTAACCACCTCAACTATCTTCACTTTTGTCTTGGTGGTAGATGATTCCTCAATAATCTTGACTTGCTTGGGTTCTATATATGTTTCTACAGAGCTTGATGCCTTTAGCTTCTTCACTATTCTAAATTTTTTAGAATTAAACCTCATGAGGTGTGGCTTGTCAAATCCTCTAATGATGGTCAGCACTCTTGTAGTTACGGAATCTTTACCTGTATGTTGGGCTTTAAGCTTTTTTGGCCATTAATGGTAGCTTGGTGATAGCTTCCTAGCTGAAACTAGTTCTTTGTACAAACCTTTCTTCAATCATGCACACTATTTTTTAATGTGAATGCACTCTCTTTTTCTATGTCTTCATTCACTCTGAGGTACTTGGATTTCTTGAATACTCATTGTGATGTTTTTTTCTTACTTCAGCTCTCTAGTTTTTTGCTAAGTTTTCACTAAGTCTTGGATTAGCATAAATTTGGTAACCTTAGTAAGTCTACCATTTGACATTGTATACCCTTCTTTGTCAACCACCATTATTAATGCAAGATTAATGGTGTAGGCACCTTGATCTTCTTGGAAAACATGAAAAATTCACAAAATCTTCAAAAATATCCTATTTTATATGCATTAATTATGTATCTATATGCCAATGTCATCACCTCATTGAATGCTCCTAATGGATTTTTTGGTGAAGTGACATGTGGTCCAAATGGTCACTTCCCATTCTTTCTTGGGTAGATGCTAGCTGTCTTGGATGAATTCCTTCTATGTGTGTATCCTTTGGCATGACCTTCACCTTTTTTATGACTACCTAGGCAAAGGAACTCACATGCATGCAACTCAACCTCCTTGGTTCCATATCTTCTCTATCTTCACTCTTCTTTCAAGTGCACTTTTATTTTTTAGTTGATTTTTTACACGTCATCTTGCCTTGGCCTTCCTACACCATAAAAATCCCTTACACTAGCCCCCAAGTGCTTTGTTTTTATCCTAATGCTCTTACATACTTTTAGTATATGTGTCTTCACTATCTACCATGTGCTCAACCAAGTTGGGCATCTTCACTTTTTGATTTTTGGCTTGATTTGGTATTAGATAAATTGATGCACCTCCTTATGATTTTGGTGAAAAACTATCACTAGAGTGGTTTGATCTTAGGCCCTTAAGGGCCTTATACTTCCCATTTTGCACAAGTGACACTCTTAGCTACTTCTAGTCACACTTAATAAACTTCACATGTGCACTACTTAGATGTTTAGCCTTATTCACTTATGGGCACAAGTGCTCAACTCATCTGATTGGAATTATGCATAAGTGTTGACATAAAAGTTTTTGTGTCCTTTACATGCCATTACCTTTATACATTGTATAAGGGATAAAAGAAAGAAAAAGGAATGGTTTGGCTTGTGCCAAACATTATTTTGGTCAGCTCAACTCAAATCAAATATTGACCAAGAAGTCAAAGTTTTCATGGCATGGGATCTAACCTATTGTCTATATGGCTTCCTGTAGTTGTCATTGAAATGCCTAGGGAGTATTTTATTGGACAATGTGTACAAATTACATGCACCTATTTCCAAGATGTGGTGGATGATGTATGGACCCATCTACTATATTTTCAACTTGCCTAGGTGCTTGAAGTACTTAAAATCACAGAGTAGTACCAATGCTCCTTTAGTTAGCTCCTTATACTTGATGTACTTATTATACCACCACTTTTGGCATGTTTTCTCAACCTGTTGACTCCATTTTTATTGGATGCACTTCTCATCCAAGCACTCCAAGTCTTCCAACCTTATGCTTAAAGAATCCTAGTCATCTAAGTGGCCAATTTTTGTAATGCACAAAGAGGGAACCATGAACTCCATGGATAAAAATAATTTAGTACCAAACACCAGTTGAAATGGTGTAGCCCCGTTCAAGTGCTTGTAGGTCATGTAGTATGCCTAAATTACCACTAAAACATGATCATCCTAGTCCCTACAACTAGTGTCACATATCTTTGTGAGTCATGCTCCTAGGATTTTGTTAAAGGCTTTAGTCATGTTGTTGGCTTATGGATGATAAGGGGTAGTCTTGTGGTGTGCCACCATATATTTAGTCAGAAGGATGTGCACTATTTCATTGATGAAATGAGTTCCCCTATTACTATTTAAACTCAATGGGTACCCATACCTATTGATGATGTTCTCCCATATAAAGTGTGTAGTTATTGTGGTTGTATAGTCTTTGGTTAGTGTGGTTTAAGGCCACTTGGTGAAATAGTCAGTGGCCATTAGAATGTATCTAGAACTAGTGCACCATGTTGTGGGAGTGATTGGCCCAACAAAGTCAATGGCCCATTTTTTGAATGGAAGCTAGGTGAGAATGGGAATGAGAGGCATCTCATCTCTATGGTTGGGCTTTCTAGTGTGTTGGCATACATCACATGCCTTAGTGTACCTTGTGGCATCTTGGAATAGGCTTGACCACCATAAGCTTGACTACAATACCTTATGCATTATTACATCACCAGTGTAATGGCCTCTTATAATCCCTTCATGTAATTTTTGGAGGATATAGTCATATTCATGTTCCAAAACACACTAGTGTAGGAATTCATCCCTACCTAGTTTATAGAGCTCCCCCCAATAAGATATAATAGGGTTGTGCAGATCATGATTTGTTTATTTTCCTTAGAAGACAAGGTCTCGAGCACAAACCTAGAAATGAGGAAGGTTTAAATCTCCACTAGATCTTCAAAAATGTGTTAAAATCTATATATTTTCATGTCTAACATGTTGTCCTTAATGGGTGCTACCACATTGCTAAAGTTGATGTAGGATAAATGGTCTAGCCCTAAGTTTTGCTTCCTAGATTTGATAACTATAGAGAGCTCAAATTATTGGAAGAGGAAAATCCATATGCATATGTTCTCATGTAAAATAGGCTTATTCATGAGGTACTTGAGCACCTCATGATCTATGAAGAAGATAATTGGAGTTATTAGAAGGTATTGCCTAAATTTTTGTAAGGCATAGATTATTGCCAGTGCCTCATGCTTGGCAGTGGTATAATTTTGATCTACCTATATCAATTTTATACTTGTGAAGGATATGGGGTGGTTTTTCTTGACTTTTCCTAGTTTTACTAGTATGGCACCAATGGTAGAGTTTGAAGCATCAACATTGATGTGAAAATGAGTCATCCAGTCAAGAAATTATAGAATTGGCACATTGGCCAGCTTTAGCTTTAGTGTCTCAAAGGCCTCCTCTTATGACTCACCCTAATAAAATGGGCCATCCTTGATAAATAGTTATTATAAATGCACCATAATTTTTTTTATCTCTAAATGAACTTTATGTAGTAGCCATAATGGCCTAGAAAGGTGTACATGTCTTTCTACATTGAAGGAGTCTAGAGATAGATTATTATGGCTATATTTTTTGGATAAATAAGTAAAGTATCCTTTAAAATTATTTTCCCAAGTAATATCCCAAATGTATTTGCAAAGATGCACTTCTTTAGGTTTAAGGAAATCTGGATTTGCCTGCACCTTTCAAACATGAGGCACAGGTTGTCATAGTGGTCTCTCACAAGACCATACATCATCCAATCATCAAGATACACTTGGAGTAAATTATAGATAAAGTCCTTAAAGGTTTTGATCACCACCCTAGATAATATATATGGTGTATTATTGATTCTAAAGGGCATCATGTTATAGGTGAAATAACCCCATTTAGTCATAAAGGTTATTTTGGGCTTATCCTCCTCTTTGATCTACACTTGATGGTAGACCAAGAACCCATCAGTGAAAGTTTGGATATCTTAACCTATTACTCCATCTAAGACCTCATAAATGAATGTGGTCAAGAAGGGATCATTAATGTAAATGGCATTTAACATCCTATAATCAATGCAAATCTGTATATGCCCATATTCTTGATGTTGATGACCATTGGGCTCACCCACTCAAATTTTTGTATCAGGTAAATTATGTTAGTAGCTAGCATCCCATCAATCTCCATTTTTACCTTAGTAGGGAGATTAGGATTCATTTGATATGGGTGCTTCTTGACTGACCTTATGACATCCACTAGCTTGATGCTCATTTTCCCAAGTGAATAGTGGGTTCCCTTCATGTCCTTATAGCTACATAGGAATAGGTCTTGAAATTATTTCAAGAGGTCTACAATTCATGCTTGCTCTGATTTAGACCAATACATGCCTATAGTGGTGATCTTTGGCTCACCTTCTACGTTGATGTCTACTTTGGTGGCTTTGAGTGGTGCATGGTAGGGTTCATTTCTCTCTTGATGAGAGTCTTCAACTTACCTTTTTCTCTCTATTGTTTCAATTTAAAGATGCATTAGATCTTCATCTTCTAGGGTTCTTTCATCCACAAGGCACATGATATTTTATCTACCTATTAGAGCCTTCTAATTTTGCTCTTTCTAGGTCTCATCATATTCTTCATTGGAATCACTATTGAGCATCATTTCTTCAAAGAACTTCAAGAGTTATATTCCTTTCTCCCCAAACATTTCCCTTAGGTGCTCATCTAAGATTTTATTATCCTTAAACACTACCCTGTAGATGACTTGTAATCTTTTTGAAGAAAAGGAGAAAGTGTGCATGAACCTCTCTTTCATCATCTCCCAATTCCTTATCTCATGATGCATCTTGTTTACAATGTACCACACTCATGCCCAAGTCTTCAAGATCCTATAAAAGGCATGTACCCACACACCTCTTGGTGCAATTTCACCATAGATAGTCCATGTTTCTTCACACATTTGCATATGCACGATTGGGTAAGAATCACTGGTATAAGTTGGTATGTCTAGATCCTCATTAATCTTTCCAAACTTGGTATATATCATTTCCTTTACATCCTACCAAGTTAGTAAGTTGGGTCTATATACTACCCACTAATAGGTGGCAATGTTTTTCAAGGTATGCATTAGTGTTCCAATTTGATCTATCTCCTTTAGAATGTAGGATTCAATGTCTTAGACATATTTTTCTATGGGTTGGCTCCCTTCATATTTTGGAAGTGTTACAAGCTTCCCTTTACTGAGCTAGAGGACCCTTTTCTCCATCCTCTAAGCATGGGGGACCCATTTTTGTTTGAGGTGCTCAATCCTGACCAACCCTGTCCTAGTTGGTCTTGACCCATCTACACATACTATGTGGCATCTTTGACTAGTGACCTCATAGACCTATTCAACCCATTATTCATAGGCTATGTTAATTATGTCAAAGGTTGATTGTCCATCATTCCATTCAATCATGCCTTGGTCATTAGGGTTGAGATTCTCAATGCCTTATACTATGATGTTATAGATGTGGTTGATCTCATCCTCAAGATCAACACTTTCTATGTATGGGGGTCCTTGATCACTCAAAAGAGGGATCACCACTCTTTCCTTACCATTATCTAAAGTCATATATCACTTATTAAAATTCATGTATGCATTGTTATCAGAGCACCATGGTCTTCCCAAGAATACTTTATAAATGTCCTATTATGCTAACTTGATGACCTTGAACTCTACATGGAACTCAGTGCCCATGATAAATAGAATGGCATCCTTCAATATTCTAATAGGTTGCACTTGGGATTTTTTATCCATGAACAACATATGAGGTGAAATTTAAAAGAGTGATCACCCCATCTTTTCCCAGATGTTTTGAGTCAAAATATTGACCTCAAATCTTGTATCAACCAGTACTTCACAAACTGATCACCCATTGATGGTGGCATATATTAATAACTCTTGGTTATACTCAGCATTCTAAGTATGCCTTACTTCTTGCACCTGTTCCATATGTGGTACATCAACTTTAATTATTTGAGGTACAACCTCTATTTATAGTTTCTTCCTTGCATGCTTTATCAACAAATCCTTCAATAAGGGTAACATTCCTTTAGTTTGTAGGAGGTATAGGATCTCGATTACTTCTTGCACTTTAGCCTCCTAGTGATCTTGATTTATACAAGAAGTAGTGGCATGTGCCTCTAAATATATGGCTAACTAAATTTCACCCTATAAGTTCTATATCACACTCATGGCCTATTGTAGGATGTCTTTTTACCATATAGGGTTAGGATATGGCATATATTTTGGCTTTGGCCACATTACACACTCAATGCAGCTTGATTTTCCATACTCCAGGTATAGATTTTGATTTGGTGTAGTGGGTGGTTGAGTGGTGAACCCACTCCTTATTGTGGGATATACCTTATGTGGCTCTTTATGATCCTATTATGGCTTGAGAGCCCACCTTTCCTCTTTATATGCACACCTCACCATTTTTGCACCTCTATTTGCACCAAGTTGACCTTGAGTTATCTTATTGTACAAGTCTAGGCATTTTTTGACTAAATATGGTCCTCAATAGTACCCACACATTGGGTGCATAGGGAAATCGCATTGATAGTGTTCAATCAACCCATACTTATAGCATGATCAAGGTGGGAATCTTCTCCCACCATGACCTCCTCCTTGTCCATTTTTATTTCATTAGGTGCCATACACCATATTGTTTTAGCCATATCCTTATTTTACTTGGCCCACCTGACCACCATCAAATATCATCACTTGCCTCACACCTCATTCCATGTTTTGGCACATCTCATCGATGACTCTATAGTCCATTATGGAGTGCATATAGGCATCACACATCTTGTAGTAAATAGTGGTATTTACTTGGCTAGTGTACTATAACAAATGATAGTTTCATGAGTCATATAGTCCATAACAAACCTCATAGTTGATAAGTAGGGCATAGACATTTCTTCATGGACAATTATTCTTGTTCTACCCCTCCATCTCATAGTCAGTGCACCATAACCCATTATGAGTGTCATATGTTGAACCAATGGTTAACTTATATAGCTAGGAGGTCATTGGCATAATTTATGCCTCTATGAATGGGCTGATCTTGGTATCTATGTTACCTACTTCCTTGACCTAGAGTGTAGCTTCAAGCACTTTGTGGGGGTTTATGAAGGTCTTCATAGACAACACTCTTATGAATGGTACCAACAAGCCTCCAATAAACCATTACACATGATGGGAGGGGTAAACATCATATTAAAGCTTAGATAGAAGAGTTTTAAATTGTGCATCATATAGATGCACACTCTCAGATAACCCTTGGCTAATTTTATTAAGCACTATGATGATCTAATACTTGAACTCAAGGATATTAAACTCTTTCAAGAATACTTCGTTAAATATATTATAGTCAACCATAGCCTAGTTTGGATCAAATTTTTTATACTAGATATGGGCATGATCTAGCAGGGTGGTCACAAATTGGGTTACCTTGTGTTTCGGCTTAGTGATGCCCCAATCACACCATTATAACTCACACTTTAGCAAATGTTACATGGAATTTTCAACTCCTTGATACTCAAGAAAGTGTATCACCATCTCATAGTAGATCTATTGAGGGGGTGGTGCTAGGTTCAGAATCACTTGTCTTCCTTAGGCTTGAGTTGGAGGTGTCCCTCCCATGCCTCCACTTATTGGGTTGAGCATCAACCCTGATGGATTAAGCTGCACTACTAAATTTGTCAGTGTAGTACTACTTATTGGTGGTGCCATGTCACTTCCTGTGGGCTATTTCCTAATTATCATAGCTGACATTCTCTACACTAGAATGTTTACACTTGTGTTTAATGCTCCTTGGTTAGCACTTACTATATTTTTAATATCATTACTCAATTATTCATAAAGAATTACTTGCTCAATCATAAATTCTTGATCTAAATTTTAGACCTTATCAAAGTCTATGTCGATAAAAAATTTAGTTACCATTATTCTTTCTTTTGGTGGAGAATCCAATGCATGAGCTTGTGATTTAGGTTTAAAGGAGGTAAGTGATTCTATCACATTCTTGGGCACAATTGTAGGAACCCACCACATCGTGCACCCCACTACTGAGTCTAGTCTCCTATTTCCTATGCTCTTTCTTCATGTTGTTGTAGTTTACATTATCTTTTCCCATGCCCTTCCTACTCATTACAGATCCTCAAAGCACTTCTAGGTTTTAGATTTTCCATTAGCCTACACTTTTTCTTACTATAATTTATCCTCTAGAGCTCTCAGGTGTCATTTTTTTATTCTTCTTCCATTTCACCTTACCTACACTTCCCCTTTTCACCCTCTATACTTACTCATATGTGCAAGTACCTTAGCCTTCCATCCTTATAATTTCTATACCATAATCCACCAGAAGCTTCTTCAGTTTGGTACCAAGCCCTCTTATGAATACACCCCTTGGTTCACAAATAAATTCGTACTATGCTTCTTTTGGGCATGAGAAGGTTGACACTACGAACTCCAACACATAGTTATTCAACATGCCACTCCACCACTTATCCATAGTGTGCATCCAAACTTCATCTATGCTCTCCATTCTCTCTATGCACTTTATGGTTGACTTAAGGTGTTTTCCATAGTTTCACCTCATAGTACTAGTGTAAGTGACCAACCACTAGTACACATACTCAGGTAGCTCATAGAAGAACATTTTATATAAGGCATTGTACAAGTTGGCTTGTACCCATTTTTTTAGCTTCTACCCTTTGTATGTAGATGGTTCTATGTGAAACTATCTTCCACTTACTTTATCTAGTGCTTAATATTCTCAAGTGATAGTTATATCATCACTCTTATTATACCATTTTAGTTATGAAATTCAACATGTATCCTAGTAATGGAACCAAAATGTTGTAGAAAAATTCACTAGGTTGGTTTATGTGCTTGGTCATGCACTTAGCCATCAAACCAAGTTATTTATAACCTTAGTGAATATAGGAGTGAGGATAGTAAGGTTTGACACACAAAATATCAATCATGATATGGTGTCAGCATCAGTCTCACATAAGGCACAAGCCTTGTGCACTCACCCAAAATGCTACAGCAAAGGGATAGGGCCCGGATTGGGTTAGTTGCTTCATGGCATAACTCAAGGTTCAAAGGAACTTAGTCATTGTTGAAAAAAAATTTGGTGGCCATCCACCACTAGGTTTTTCATAGGGAGGTCAATAAGCATGAGTCCTCTTAGTGACCCAAGCCTTAGGGTGCAAGTCCATACTTGGAAGGACTAGGCTCTAAGGGATACAAGCTATGGGATTAGCCAATGGAGTCATTCATGTACTTGTGAAAATATTGGGGATGTCTTGGCTCAAGGATTCATTCTTAGGGTAGAATTATAGGCACAAGTCTTGGAAACTTGGTATAATCCAATTCTTCCATTTAGTCACTACATAAGTAAGTTGAGGTTGCTAAATAACACAAGGATGCCATTAAAGACCAGAGTTAAACCTCTATATTTCACTCTATTAAATAAACCCACTCAAATTGTAAAGGAAACTATCCTATAATCATACAATCATGTAAATCATGAAACATATATTAATAATTCATATTCCTTCAATATCATTCTTCATTAAATTTTAATCTATCAACAAAGTTCAATACAGTAATAGAGTGTAATCTCTTCTTAACTCTATTCACACCCAGTGGCTCACATGCAAGCTTGGGCCATACATTTCAATCTCTAAGATACTATGTGCATACTAATAAACACTACTAATTCACTCCTTATTTTTCCAGAGCTCTGTTACACTTAATCATACCCCCTTCTCTTCAATTTCAAGCCTTATTTTATAGGTGGATGGTTGCCTCCTACTAGGTCAGATGGGCACATGCTAAGTGTTGAGCTATTATTGGTATATTATCTCCACTACACTATCTAAGGTTGATAAACATATACCGTGTGTTAATATATTATTGAGAGGTCACTATCTCACCTATTCCAATCTCTTACATCCATGCTTCTTGAGCTACCACATCTAAGTCCTAGTAGTGGGGTCTTTATGAAATTTTGTGTTATGGAACTACCCACCAGCTGATGTGGGATCCATGGGGACTCCTCCAAATAGCACCAAAATGTATAACAATGGGAGGGGCTACTCCAATAAATTCCTTGCATTGATGTTTGTCTATTTGGTGTGGTCTATGTACTTTCTACAAAAAGGGGGCCAAACATTGTGACATCTAAAACATCTACTCATAAGGATCCATCAACTGATCATATTAAATTACATATAGTAGAAAAATCAAAGTAAAATAATGTTCCCATGGAATAAAAATACCATTCACTTGATGTTTTTATTGGATAAATTGATTCAATCAAATAAAAAGACTTATCTAGTCAATTGTGTTTACTACAAAAGATATACAAGCATTTATATTTGATAAAGAAAAAGATGACATAATGGTTGAGAATGATTCAAAATTGAATATATGCACTAAATAATTTATTTATAGTATTTTATATAGTTTTTATTAATTTTATTATAATTATATGGTTATTATAATACATGGTGATATTAAAATGGAACTCCTTGGTTGTGTTATTTTACTTACTAAAGTGGGACTAAAGACAATCCCAATGTTATTTCATGTGGTTCCCACTATTGAATCATACAATGCTTCACTTAATTAGTTATGAATACATAAAATGCAATAAATACCTTATAATATACCTTAAGACTTAAAATTTAGACATCAAGGTCAAGTTATTCAAAGAGATACAACATTTTACAAAGTAAAAACTAAGGTCACAGAAATTCATAAAAGAAAACCACAAGTTTTAAGTTGGTTGCCTAAAAATAATTGAGGTATCAAATAAAAACACATAAATCAATTCCAATGAAGATGTAATCATCACATGGTATGTCACCACAAAAAATTGAAGGATAATATGTCACAAAGACAAAAAATGATTGAAAAATAAAATAAATGTATGAGAGTCATTGATTATATACTAAATAATATTAAAAATAACTAGGATGATGACTCATTTTTTTACATTCACAAACTTCCCCAATACCTATTCATGATATTATTAAGTCACATGCTTGAATTTTGCTATCATATGATTATTCTCTTGGGCATTCTAACATCATCGGTTAGCTTTGCTTATTGACCTCTTATTTTGGAAACTCAATGTTCTTTATTTGCTTGATTATTTACGTGTTTGTTTGCTTTCATTATGTTTCACTTATGATCTAAAGTATTTATTCTAATATCAAGTTTAATTAATGTTGAAAATGTAAAAATTCAATCATACAATAATAAATATTACCTCAAGAATAAACCAAGCCATAAAATTTGAGAAGCAAGTTTTGAAGTGGGAAACTGTCAAATACATAAAAACCCATGTATTTATTAAGAAGGCTTACGAAAAACTATTTTCATAATACAAGCATATAACCAATAATAATAGATAAGAAGATAGATTAAAGTGTATAAGAGAGGATAGGGATCTTTAAATAAACCTAGAGGAAAGATTAGGAGTTACAAATAGTCTCATCATGACTTTAAAAGGCCTATTTAGTGTGTACCAAATGTTTTTATTTCTCCAAAAGGTGAGGAAAAGTGTGTCCCAAGTGTGGGGAGAGTTAATTATGAAAGTAACTCCAATATTTCCTACAAGATGACAAGAAAGGTGTGAAATCTCATGAAATACATATTTATGTGAATTAAAAATCCACTAAATAAATAACTACACACACCTAAAAAAATTAGGATAAAAAGATTAACCCAAATAAAGGGCAATCCTAACACTAACCCTTAAAAATTATTTAGGGTTTAAAAATATAAAAAGGAAGGGAGGAAACATTATTAATACTCCTAACCTTGATGATAAATTCCTTCAATCTTAACCTATTACAAAATATTACAAATTTGTCTTTACATAATGGCTTAGTTAAAATATTAACCAGTTGCTCTTGAGAAGGATAGAATGAGAGAAGATTTTGATTGTCTTAAATAAATTCACATTGGAAGTGATGTTTAATCCTAATGTTCTTGGACATTTAATATAAAACTAGATTATTCACTAAGGCAATCGCACTTTGATTATTACCAAAAATTAGATTAAGAAACATTGGAGGGTGGCCCAAATCTACAAGAAGTATTTGAATGTAAATGGATTTCTTGGAAGCATGATTACATGATTTATACTTAACTTCTATGAAATTCCATGATATAGTACTTTGATTTTTAATATTCCATGAAATTGTGATGGAACTCTAAGAGTAACAATATCCACTTGTATATCTATGATTATTAAGACTACCAACTTAATTCGAATTGGTATAACCTACCAAATAAAAGGTGTTATTTAAGGTATACTCGATATCAAGAGTTAGAGTACCTATAATATAACTAATAATAATTTTAGCAACTTTAACATGAATAGATTTAGGTTTTCACATCAAACTATAAACCAATCCAACATAAAAATCAATGGAAGGATGAATATGAGTAAGATAATTCAAACTTCCAACTAATTGACTATATAAAGTGGGATCAACATTTTCAATTTCTATGTCATTAAGCAATTTTACACCAAGTTCAAAAGGGGTAGAAATGGGTTTACAATCCAACATATTAAACCTATCTAACAAGTGATATGCATATTTGTATTGAGAAATGGAAATGTTATCTTTTTCTTACCAAACTTAAATGCCTAAAAAGTAATTTAAAGGACTTAAATATATCATTTTAAATGTATTTTTTAAAATATTTGTAGTGCAATAAACCAATGAACTATTACTACCAATAATTATCAAATCATAAACATACAAAATTATGATAAATATTTCATTATATATTTTTTGACAAAGATATTAGGATCATTGTATCTATGATTAAAGCCTTGAGTTTAAAAAAATTGATAGATTTTGAAATACCATTATTCAAGTGATTGTTTCAAACCATAAATAGTTTTGTTTAAATTATAAAAAAGATTATCATTAGCTTTATTTATAAAAACATGAGTTTGAGACATGTAAATTTATTCATCCAAATCACCATTCAATAAATCACTCTTAACATCTATTTGATAAATAGACCAATTCATATGAGCAACTAAAGTTAAAATAAATTTAATTGTGGGCATATTATCTATGGGTGAAAATTTCCATTATAATAAATTCCTTCAATTTGAGAACAACCACTAATAACTAAACTACCTTTTTATTTTTATATTCTTGATTATTGGAATTGAACTTAGTTTTGAATAACCATTTACAACTCACTAAATTGTGACCTTTAGGGAGAGGGACTAATTCATAAGTGTGATTAAAGATGAAAGAGTTTTATTCATCATTCATTGGTTTTTCCCAATGAGGGTCACCTTGAGCTTATTTAAGTGTTTGAGGTTCATTATTGTTCATAATTCTAGACATTAAGGCGTAGTTGTAAAATTGTTGCCTAGTTCTACAAGTATCATTAAGATCTGCATCAACTCTAGAAGCTTCAATAATTTTCTTTTCCCACTTAGGCATAGATTTAGTTGGAGAAAGAATAGAAGATGGAGTAGGAACACTAGGAGTAACAAAATTACTATTCACAACATCAATTTCATCATTTATTGAATCAAAAGAAAAATAAGCATAAAAATATCAAGAGAATCTAAATTAGAAGCACAATCAAGTACACCATTTTCATCAATAATAACATCTCTTTTAATATTGATTTTGTTAGTTTGAGGATAATAAACTATTTAATATTTATATGATTCATCATAACCAACAAAGATAAAAATTTTGAATTTTGAATCAAACTTCTTACATTTTTTCTTAGGAATATGAACAAATACATCACAACCAAATAACATGCAAATGTTACAAGTTAGATTTTTTGTCACTCCAATATTCTTCAAGGGTGATGTTTAAAACAAATTTAGTGGGAGTTATATTGATGATATAAGTATCACAATACATAATTTAAACCTAATATTTATAATTAATATTTTTACTATGCAACTTACACCTAACCATTTCAATGACGGTCTTATGTTTAGATTTGGAAACACCATTTTGCTTAGGTGTGTAGAAAATCATTTTTTAAAAATTTAATAACATGTTTATTATAATATGAAAGAAATTAATTATTAACATATTCATTATCATTATCAATTTTTAAGATACACAAATAAAAAATAGATTATTTTTCAATAATATCTAAAACTTGATCTTTAGTTTTCAAGAAATAAACCCAAACTCACCTAGTACAATCAATAAATATTAAAACATATTTTTCACCATTAATATAAGGAGTTTTTATGGCACTTAAAATATCACTATGAATTAAAATTATTATTTTAGTTGTATGCCAAAAAAAAATTAAGAAAATATTATCTATGTATTTTACCAGCCATACATCCACTACAAATAGATTAAGTAGAAGGATTTGTAAGAAAACTATTCACCATACTGAGTTTGTTCATAAGTGAAATATTTTGGTAATTAATATCTCTTAATTTTTCATGCCATAAGATACCATCAATAGAATCAATCAAATCAGGAGTAGATGAGGAAAAAGAGAACTTAGTAAACGTAAACATGTTATCATTATCTTAAAAAATGGTAACAATAATTTTAAAATATTTCTTGGCTAATTTAACATAACAAGTGTCATGCAAGAATTTTAATTTATAGTCATGTTCTTATAATTGAGTAATATAAATTATATTCAAATTTAAATCAGATACAATCAAAACATCTTGTAATTCGCCATTAGGGATTTTAATAATTACTATGTCTTCAACATTTCAAGAAGCATGATTTTCAAGACTTAAATAATTGTTATAAGGTTATAAGGCTATGATTATAAAAAATTAAATAAATAAAAATTAGATGTCATATATTGAGTATCACTAGAAACAAAAATCCATTTAATGGGATAAGTATGCAAATCAAAAGTAAAAATAGTTCTAATATTAGATTTCTAGTTGTTTTGAGTCTTATTATTATTAGTACTAGCATTGTCTTTGAATTTAAGATTACTATTTTTTATATCTTGTTTCTTGAAAAAATAATGATATTAGTGATGAGTATTTTTATCAAAATAGTTTCATTCTAACTTTTTCTTAGGTTTTGAGTTATATTTTTGGTATTTTTTTTCATGTGTGTTATTAGACTTAGCAAGATCTTTATCATCTACATGTTGGTATTTAGACACAAAAACATGTTTATTGGTTTTAAGACTATAAAATTAAATTAACTTTTGTTCTTTTTGATGTAACAAAGTATAAAATAAATCAAACATTAACTAAAAATCTAATGTAGGAATAGCAAGTTTTGGATGAACATTTGTAATAAATTATTTAAAAAGTCTATGCAAACATTTTTTCATGATAATGTGAATTAAGTTCAAGTTTGAAAGTTTAATACCTAAGCTAGTCAATTGAGAATGTAAAGAGTGAGCTTTGGTCAAAATTTCATCCATACTTTTAAAGTCATTATACTTTAAATCCTAAAGATGATCCTTAACTTCATTTTTTCTAGATTCATTCACAACATCATAAATTGATTTAAATTTAGACATACATCAAATGTAAGAGTACAACCATCAATATACACATGAAACATGAGGGTCATAGTCATATCAATCAAACCTAAGGCCACTTAATTTTTTATTTTCCATTTTCTTGAACGTCGATGGTTGATTTCTCATTGGGTTTGGTATCTTTACCATCTATGATGTGCATTAAGTGTTTATAAGTGAAACTATAATTCATATGTGATTTATAAAAATGGTAATTGGTGGAGGTGAGTTTGAATTTGGTAAATAATTATGTCAATATGCCTCAAAACATCACACACACCTAGAAATTGATAAGGCAAAAAAATAATTGTGGTACTAAGAAAATAGAGAGTAGAGGGATGAAGAATACAAAGAATATGCCAAGTTAGTTTATCGAATGACAAAAAGAAAATATGCAAGTAAAATAAGGAACCAGTGGTGAGAAGTGTTTGGAAAAAAATAATTAGTTTACACAATAATGTGATTAAAAACAACTTGGGAAATTTGAGATTTAGGGCATGAGAAAAAAATTAAAACCTTTAAATAACTTGTAAATATAAATCCACACAAAAACACCATAGATATATAATAATTAATTTAAATGAAAAATAAACTTTATATTGAGCGAAAATATGTAAGAGTTTATAATTATTTTGATTTAAATCATGATAAAAATCAAAGCTTAGGTTTGAAATTAAATAAAAACTACGAAGCTTGAATTTAGTATTCTTACTTTTGAATAAATCCAAGTTTATTTTATTTTTATTTTTATTAATTTTGAATAAAGCCAAGTTTATTTTTATTTTATTTTATTTTATTTTTATTTCTCTATTGTTTTATTTGTTTATAAAGGTTTTTGATTTTGTAAAGGCGTTAACTTAACTTATAAATTCCACACTTAACCAAAAACATAAGAATGGAAAAAATATAATAACAAAGAGTTTTGCTTAAAAAAACATTATTCAAACTTAGAATTACCATGATTAACAAAAAAAATGTCAAAGTGAGATAAGGTTAGAGATTATAGTGCATAGCCATAGGATTGAGGCGTACAGCTAGTAGAAAGAATTATGTATCTAGTAGAGAAAAATGTTTAGCCAGAGGAGTTACGAAATTTTGAAGGGTAAATAAAAGAGCCAACATAATAGACCAGGACACCCAAAGGAAAACAAAAGTATAAGTATACAAAAGGGAACCATAAAAAAACTAGAGCTAGCGTACAGGCAATGCTAAAATAAAGCAAGAGGGTCTCAAGATAAAATGTCAACGTTATAGAACAAATAAAATGATGCAAAAACTAGATGTATTCTAGGCTAAAACATTGGAAAGACACCAAAGAGTAGAATAAATAAGAACCACAAAATGAGTTGCCTCTCAAAAGTAATAGTTTTTTTTTGAAATAATTAAGGCAAAGCTAAGTCTAATTGAGAACAAAAGTAGATGACAATAGCTCAAAAAAGGAAATGAATAGCCACTAAATCTTATAGAGATAAGATTTAATTTTACCACCAATTTTTTTTTGTTCTAGTATCCAAACGAGAAAATAACTCACTTGGGAAAGATATCCATGGAAGAAATCAACAAATAAATTGAATAAATCCTTAGGAGAAACCTACACCTCAAGGTTAGAGGGTACAACTAGAAAAAAAGATTGTGCTAAAAAAGGAGATGGGTTCAAAAAATAATTACAAGGGTAGAAGCCTTGAAAAAAATAAATCCAAAATTTCCTCCAAAATGGCTGCATAAATAATGATTCAATGTTAAAAGACACTAATTATCTAATATCATGAAGGATTTATTCCAATATCATGATTAAATAATGTTAAAAATATAAAAATGAAAGCATACATGAAACAATATTACCTCAATAATGAACCAAGCTAAAAAAAATGTGAGACAAGAGTTTTGAAGTGGGAAACTATCAAACAGATAAAAACCCATTTGTTTATTAAGAAGGTTTGTGAACAACTATTTCATAATACAAGAATATAAGAAAAATAATAGAGAAGAGGAGATATCATCAATTGTAAAAGAGAGGAGGAGAGTGATCTTTAAATAGAGATAGAGTAAGGATGAAGGAGTTATAAAGAATCCCATCATGACCTTATAAGGCCTTCTTAATATGTGCCAAATGTTTCTATTCCCCAAAAGGTGAGGGAAAGGGTGTGCCAAGTGTTGGGGAATATGTTTATGCTTATTTTAATATTTATAAAGGTTATGCATTGATTACACATGTTAATTATGGTATTATTGAATTATATGTAGGTCTTATAGGGTTATACATATGATTATGAATTCATTGTTGACTAGGGGAATCACTCATGGTCACTCTAGGGGAATCGTATAAGACACCTTTTACCAATGTTTCAGGTTCTATCTTTCCTAATTTCCTTTATCATATTGATATTTCATGTGATAATATATCTTAACATATCATATATCTTATGTGATTAGTGTTTTAATCTATGATTATGCCATGTTATAAGTGTTGTGCCTCAATGTTTCTTTGTGATTTGTTAAATGAGTGTTTTAATTTGAATCTAGAGTGATTTATGTGTTTGTTATAATGTTTATTTTTTAGCATGCATCTCTTTTTTTGCATTTTATCTTTGTATGTTGTTTCATATGTGTGTTTTTTGGCATGTGTATCTTGTTTTCCCAGTGTGCCTAATGTACGATGCTTGTTTTTCATATTTATTTTTCCTAATGATTGATGTATGTTTCTTATTTCTATTGTAGACTTTTATTTACATGAATTCACTTGTTTTATTTGTGTGACATTTCTTATATTGTCTACTATGTATGTGTGACATTATTTGTCTTGTTTACTATAAGTGTGTTATGTTTTCCACGTGCTTGGTGTGATTTATTTACTTTATTATTTTTTAATTTATATTTGTATAAGATTAATTCCATGATTTATATCAAACACATTTTTATTTTATTATATATACCATGCATATATTGAGATACACTTTTTTTGTGCTTCAATGATTACACATTGCTTATATTGGGACACAATATTATTTGTGCTTCATTGATTATATATTTTTCTCATTAGGGACACCATAATCTTATTTTTACATCAACTATATGTTGTCCATGTTGGGGAATACCATTTTTTATGCCTTATATTTTCCCAAATAGGGGCAACCTCCTATTGATTGTGTTTAAATTTTTTATACCTTACACATAAATGAGAAAACCATTTTGCATTTTCCATACATTTATTCCACTCAAACACACATAAGTTGAGTTGCATATTGTATATGTTCATTCATGGAAATTTATTACATATATGACTTATACATAGGCATACTTATGCCAAAGTACTTTATTACATATGTTCTTTTATGATGATATATTTCTATATTTATACTAAAGTATTTCATATATATGTCATGATTTAATGATGACATCTTATTATGTTATACATCATAGTTTTCATTATTCTTATTTTACACATGGTACACACAATCCCTTTAATTGATATATGTGATTCACAAGTCATCCCACACCTCAAAATGGGGGCATGTGATATACATATTCTACCTTGAGTTTCATAATAATACACAAAAATACTTGAGAGTTATAAGGCTTATTTATTTTTCCCACATTTAGAAGTATTCTAGTTGAGTTATAAGACATAATTCACTTAGTCTCCTCAATGAGATTCATTTTAAGATATGATACATATTATATGATATGGATTCATAGTTCAAACACAACTAGGTCCATTCATTCCTATTTTTCATTTCATCTCATTGATTACAATATTTCCTTGATTATCTATTTATATAGATACACAATCCACTTTCAAATATTATTTTTATGTTTACAAGTACTTAAGGTTGTGTATTCCAGACACAAGAGTGTGGATTTTTATTCTAGGGTCTTAATAGATTTTCATAGTGTCAGTCAAGATGCTCTTACCACATTCTAAGGTGTATAGGGTTTCATTTTAATTTTGGGTTAGAAGAGATGAAATTTGAGATAAGGTAACCATTATCCTCCTTTTCAATTTTAGAGAACTATTATTTCCTATATTAACTTTTACAGCTATTACATATTCAATTGTAACATCTTTTTCAATCCCTTCCATGAAGAACTTTTTTTTACTTTGATATGTATGTATTAATACACATCAAAGTATGGAATTATATATATAATTAATTTTGGTTCAAGGTAGTTTTATATTTCAATTTCTAATGATTTATGGAATTTGTGTGTGTTGATTATTTGTTCATATTAGGATCTCATTGACATGTTTATCTTATGTTCTAGGCCATTTTGCCTCCCTAATAATTTTTTTATTTACAACCTCCCTTTTTATTTATCATAGGCCCTTAATAATACCACCAATCAACTTTAAAAAAAATACTATTTATTTTCTCCAATACAATCATTGATGATCTTGAATGTTAAAAACATTATTTTTGAGTTTCTTAATATTTTCTAGCAGTGTACTGGTATGCTCTAGGTTAACCAAGAACATACTTATATACTCTTGGTTTGCCAAAGAGTGTAGCATAATTCTCCTGGTCTAAACTGACAAGAGGGTATTGACATGCTCTTAGTCCCCTCTCTTTTTTGTGCTCCATTTTATCTATTTTCCCACCCTTTGTGTTGGTGTGCGTGCCAATAAGGCCCTGATTTAAATTTGAGAAGTTTATATTTACACATATGGATTAGGGAATATAGGTGTAGATATTACAATATTATTTATATATTACCTCAGTCTTGTACACTTGGAAATTACCAATCATGGATGTAGATTTTAATACTATACCTTCCCATTATCGAAATGCTTGTGTTCATTATCTCTTTGTGTCTAATTACTTATCTCTTAGTATGACCATTATTATTATGATGACCTGGGAATTATATATTATGCAAAAATATTTAAACCTGATTATTATCCTTCACTACCAATTTTTAACCTGTAGCTTTTTTCTATCTCCCTGGACACTTGCTTCCCAAGTGGATGCATGCATCAACACAACTGTCTATTTTACTACAAAGTGTCCAATACCAAAAATTCAACCAATTTGAAAAAATAAACGTGTATAAAAGGTTGGCCTAAATTATTTAATGCAATATATTTTCAAAATGGATTGGTATATATACAAGATCAACCCTCATTCATACACCACCTAGAAATCACATACAACTCACAAGGTAATATACCAAGAATCATTAAATCAAGCATTAAAGTGAGAAAATATGCCCTATTTGTTCTTATTTTCATATTAATCTTAGGATTAGTCTTTTTACAGGTCTGAATTCAAAAAGCAACCCATGAGCCATATTTTCAAGTTATAAGCAAATTCATTACATGTATTTCTTTATCACACATTATACCCTTTTACACACACAAGCCAACACATAAGGGATAACTACATCAGTCTAAGGCCCTCTTCTAACTATTGTCTATGTTGGCAATGCCTATTGATAGAGGGGTCTTTGGGGTCAGCTCGATACAATGAGGCCACTAATCTATTTTTCTCATAATCATTCCAAGGGTGAAGAGCTAGAGTTTGGTAATTTAATAAAGAGTGATAGCTTATGCACATGATCTGAAGACATCAGACTAAAGGTAATGGAAAACCCATAAGGCTTTAGTTGGTCACATCTAGATCCATTCAATAATTTTTATAGAACACAAGCATTAGAGTTAAAAACTTTCATCAACATAACTATTAAAGATCTAACATGAGCATTTGAGGCCATAAAAAAGATGTTTCTAAAAAATAACAATTATTCTAGGATCATCTTCCAATCCACTTATAGTTTGTTCCTACTCAAACCTACATGTGCACAATAAACCAGATAAGTAATTCTATTTCCTATTTATTTCAATATCTACCAATAGTTTTACTTTACTATTTTTAGCAATATCGGTTGTATAAATTTAGAATACTATTTTTTTAAGTTTTCTATTAATTAGACTACTTATTATATTATTTCACCACCATTTTGTAAAATTTAATCTAATATTATTAACCCTAGACACTCCCATATCTAAAACTTAGGGTTAAACATCTGGTGAACCCAACCTTTAGAATTGAAACCCTAGCTTTTCCTTAGGGTCTTATAATTTTCCTAAGTGATGTAATTATTCAATTCTAAATTTCATTATCATGATTGACTATTCCATAGTGTTTGTATGTCTCTCTTATTATGTTCTCATATCAATTTTTAGAGAATATAAAATGGCTTAAAAATAACTTCTTCTTCCTCCTAACCCTAATTATGGTGATATTTATCATCCCTCTAACCAAATCAATGATATCACTTCTTCAATGGGTAAGGTGGCCCATTCTATAACTCAAAAATAAGGTAACTAATAGACCCTTCTTAAAACCCTATATGGTATGTTTGTGCATATTCAATATAAAGTACCTATATTTTATGCTTTTTAATCCCTAAAATGATAAAATCACCACTATGATCAAGTTAATAAAAGAGTTATAAAATTAAATTACATACATGTAAAATCCAAACTATGCTAGTGTTGATCATGAGTTTGTATCTTCATCTATAAATGTTGTTCCCAACAAGGTTTCATATCAAAATAAGAAGTTAAAAGAGACTTAATATAAAACAAATGATTCAAGAAGTGAACAAAATACTAAAAATATCCCAAGTGAATTCCCAATATAAATAATTTAAAACAAAATGACCCAACTACCTCCTTTACATCCTATAAGGAGATCAAAATACTATTTTGCATATCATAGAATACATGGGCATCATATTGATTGTTGTTTTTCATTGAATAAAAATATAAAAGATCAATGATAGTGGTGATCATATCATTGATACACCAATCAATAAACCCACTCTCATTATGAGTAATTATCCTAAAGCACAAGTGCCAAAATAACAAATATGGATACCAAAGGATAATTCAAAATAAAAACACTTACAAATTCAAAACATAAAGAAAGAAAATATTCAAAAGGAAATGTTACAAAAAGAGAAAGAATATAAGTTGAAAATTCAAACTTAAGATAAGAAAACAAGCACTCTAAAAATATGGTTCCTAATAAAGGAATTTTTTGAGTAAGACGTGCCTATAAAATCAAAGGATACAAATATGGTTTCCAAGGATCTAAACATCATATATATTCCATGCATATCAAAACAAAAATTTAAGTACAATACTACAAAATCTATGCTTTCATCATCAACTAAATAAGTCAAGGCACAAATTACATCTTTTCATAATGTATAATCAAAGATACATGACTCTTCTTTATCCCATAATGAGATGTAAAATTTTGGCAATGATGAACATACTCAAGAAAAACAAAATTTCAATAAGAAAACTTCAATCTATTAAGCAATTGGTTTTTCATACATAGATGTTCAAAATAATATATCACAAGTTCATAAATAACATAATAAGTTACATGTCTCCTATAATAATTATTACATTGATGAATATGATCCTAATAATACATAAGGTTGGTATGATCCTGATGATACTAGTTATGTAGCATATGAATATGACACACATGATATGAAGCCTTCATATATGCATCCGATGAGTACACTGACTTATGGTGGCACTTTTCCTTGTACATGTATTTTTTTCTTATCCATCCAAATATTTAAAAAATACAAAAACATTCAAATAATTCAAAAATACCAAAAATTATTTAGCATGTTCCTACTAGTACTATTTTTTATATTTATGTTTTTTTCTCCATGTTAATAAATAGCATATCATTCTTTCTTATATACACATATGTTTCACACTTCACTTGGGTGTGATACAAGCATATGCAGATGCATGATATATGCACATACAGATGTTGGGCCTTCCCTCTACTTGTAGATTAGAATTACAAAGCAATTTAGGCAAACATTAATCCATAAATCCAAGATAAATGCATAGAGAACTAACTAACTAAGCCTGTCTATTCAAGGGGAATTTGAAAATGATAATGAAGAAAAAAATGAAAGAAAGAATACTAGTTACCTCCCAAATTGATTCCATCATCTAAGAGTGGCTCAAAAATGTGTTGTCCCCTAATCAAAAATCCTTGTCTTTGTCAACAATGGTGGCAAAACTCCTCCATGGTCTTAAGAACACTTCTCAAAAACTAGACTTAAGATGTGAAATCACTAAATTAGCCTATGAATAAAGATTGCAACTAAAATTAATGATCAATTTCAAAGGACTGTGAAGACAATTCAACATAATAAATTTTCACAAATCAAACTTAAAAATTATGTCCATGGCCTCTCTATTTATAGATTTTCAAGATTGCTCAAAATCAACCATGACCGTTCATCTCAAGATTGAGATCTGTGGTCATGGATTAATTAAATTATGTAATTAAAATCCATAATTATCCTCATCATGAATTTGGAAGAATGGATATTAATGAGGCATGGGAGTTAATAAAGAGGCATGGGAGACCTATAATCCTGATATTTTATGCACTTATGGCTTGATGGATGCCACCCCATAGATGGCATCACCTGATGATGCAGATAATAGAAATCAATTTCTAAAAAGAAATATTTAACAACTCTCATGTAAAATACACTTAAGCTCTTTATTTTGATTAATTATCCATAAACAAGGTTAATCAACATTTGTGCAATTATTTAGAAATTGGCCCTCAATTAATCAAAATGGTTATAAAGTCATATTATTGAGTCATAATTTGAATCGAGAAGAATTGGAAGGTGTCGTTAGATGCATTGAAACCATATTCCCATTTAGGATGTTTCCCACACAAAATTAAAAAATTACATGATGTGTACCAATTAATTATAAGAAAAGAGTGATCTAGAGCACAAAAAGGCAAAATTGTCATTTTGACTCGAAATGAATTGATCAAAGTTAGCTTACCCATAAATTGCATTGCCCCATTTAGGGATACTTTGACCTAAATTGGAACTTGTAAATGACAAGTTTGAACCATTTAGCACGTTTTATGGATTTTGACCTAAAATGTGCATTTGAGTGCAATTCAAGTAAGATTGACAATTTTAACACAAATGGTGTTAGGAATTGGATGTCTACACTAATCATGCCATAAGTATGTTTGGAGCATATACTTCTTTGATCACAATACACATTGGTTATATTATTATATGATCGCTTTTCATTATCATGTTTGAGATTTTATACATACACATGCCTCTATCCATTCCTATCTCTTTCATAGTGTACTTGATATGTTATGTACTTAACATTTTTTGTAAACACATATTTGTAGGAAATAACATGCTATGTTCATTTTGGTTATTTATATCCCATTATTTCATCTATGCACTTCCTTGAGTTTTTCCCTTCCTTGTTATTATCTTGCATTGTATTTTTTGTTTGAGAATTTGAATGTGTTCCATTGGTTGAGTCTCTAATGCCTTTGTTTGCCTATTTGGACATTTGAATATGTCATTATATGTTATATGTGGACATTTAAATATATTTTTCTATGATTTGTGTACATTTTACTAATTTATGTCCCTTTAATTATGTATAATTTGAGCATGCCTCTTATATGAGGTCTCCTTAGACCATTCTATTATTTGCATTTAATTTTGAGTGTCTTTGTGAATGTGCTTGATTCTTGTTGATATTTTAATATTACTCTCTAGACGTTACCATGATCTTTATCATGGATATTAGGACTTGATGGGATCACTACTATGCTCTTAATTTTATATCTACCTTGACATGTTATTCATATATTCTCCATGATCCATACATAGCTTAGATGGTTATTTTATCCTTTTGACGTAAGGTAATTACTAGATTCTATTTCCCCTCATCTCAAAATGGGCGCGGGGGGGTGGGGAGGGAAGGGGAATATTAATGGGGGCATGTCATAGAGTAATGACTTCCATACTTTCACAATTTCAAATTATAGTAGAGGAATGTCAAAAAGGCATGAACTCCACTCTTATTCAATACTCAACATCTCCATATTTTAATGGAAGTATGTTATAGAAACAAGTTCTCCACATTTACACCAATTCTCAAATTTCCCAAATATAGTAGGGGCATGTCATAGAAACATTTCCTCCACAATTGTATCAATTTCAAATTCACTATATTTCATAGTTATATGATTCAGATACATATTTTTGATAGCATTTTATACATTAGTATTATTATTATACCCAAATTTTAGCTAGAGACATATATGAGGTGCATATGCCATGCAAGAGGAACCTAATATTTTCAAAATCAAAACATTTTCTAGATTCCAAATACTTTATGGATGTTATCATACCTAGGATGTACTCTTATAAACTATTATCAAGATTGCCTATTGCAATAATTGGTTTACCTTTGGAAGGTTGAGTTGATTAAATCACTCAATCTTACTAAATTTATAAGTTAAATTTGATTAAATCATATAAATTCACTAGAATTATAGGTTGGATTTGAATAAATCATCCACCTTCATCAGATATGTAGTGTGAGTTGATTAAATCGCTCACACTCACTAAGTTATTCATATATTTGGCTTGCACGATTGAGATGAAACAATCTCATGGTCATGTTACAACTCACCTTTACACCAATATTGGGACATGTTATCATCCAATATATACATATATGCACTTTTAGGTTTACAATTTTCCTAATATTAGTTTCAAAGCTCCATAATGAGGTATATTTTTAAATCAAATTGCCAAGAGGAAAGATGATTGCATTGACACACAAGTGTACTCCTAACCTTGTTATTTTTAATTTTAAGTATTTTAAATTATTTAAATTTTAAATTTCATACATTGATTATATATTTTATATGCTCTTGGTTAAATTTTAGTCACAAAAAAATCCCTCAAGGTAGGCTCATGCAAATACAAGGTGTGTTATACACACCTAGATACACATTTTTTTCCTTTAAACTAGAAATTTCATTACTAGATTAAATGGGAGAAAATTTAGATACTAAAATATGAATTATATAGTTCCTTAGTCTTTTACACTTATAAAATACATATCATGCTTGTACCTTTCAATTCTAGACCTTCCCATTATCGAAAGGCTCATGTTCACTATCTCTTTGTACCTAATTACTTATCTCTTTGTCTGATCATTATTATTTTGATGACCCATGCCTTCAATATTTTGAAAAAATCTTTAAACTTGATTATTATCCTTTAGTGCTAGTTTTGGATTTGTACCTATTTTTTAGCTCCCTAGACACTTGCATCCTAGGTGGACACATGCATTGACACAGCTATCCATTTTCTTACAAAGTGACTAGTACCCAAAAGTCATTTAATTTGAAAAATAAATGTATATAAATGGTCAACCTAAGTGATTTAATGTGAGATATTTCCACAAGGGAATGGTGTGTGTGTGTGTGTGTGTGTGTGTGTGTGTGTGTGTGTGTGTGTGTGTGTGTGTGTGTGTGTGTATGTATATGTATATGTATATATATATATGTACATATATATATATATATATATATATATATATATATATATATATATATGTATATATATATATATATATATATATATATATGTATGTATATATATATGTATATATATATATATGTATATGTATATGTATATGTATATGTATGTATATGTATATGTATGTATATGTATGTATATGTATATGTATGTATATGTATGTATATGTATGTATATATGTGTGTGTGTGTGTGTGTGTGTGTGTGTGTGTGTATGTATATGTATACATGTGTGTGTGTGTGTGTGTGTGTGTGTATATATATGTATATGTATATGTATATGTATATGTATATGTATATGTATATGTATATGTATATATGTGTGTGTGTGTGTGTGTATGTATATATATATATATATATATATATATATATATATATATATGTATATGTATATGTATATGTGTGTGTGTATATATATATATGTATATGTGTGTGTGTGTGTGTGTGTGTATGTGTGTGTGTGTGTGTGTGTGTGTATATATATGTGTGTGTGTGTGTGTGTGTGTGTATATATATATATATATGTATATATATATATATATATATATGTATATATATATATATATGTATGTATATATATATGTATATATATATATATATATATATATATATGTATATATATATATATATATATATGTATATATGTATATAAAATCAACTCTAATTCATACACCACCTAGAAATCACATACAACTCATAAGGCAATATACCAATAAGCATTCAAGTGAGAAAATATACCCTATTTATCCCTATTTCCATATTAGTCATAGGAGTAGTCTTTATACAAGTCTGAATCATTCAAAGAGTAGCCCATGAGTCCTATTTTCCAAGTTACAAGTTAGGTCATTGTATGTATTTGATTATCACACATTACACCCTTATGCATACATAAGCCAATACATAGGGGATAACTACATTATTTTGAGGCCCTCTTCAAAGTATTGGCTATGTAGGTATTGTCCATTGACAAAGGGGGCTTTCAAGTCAGCTCAACACTATGAACCCACTAACTTATTTTTTACATAGTCACTCTAAGGGTGAAGAGGTAGGGTTTGATAAATTTAAAAAGAGAGATAACCCATATGAATGATATAAATACATCAAAATAAAGGAGACAAAAAACCCAAAAGACTCTAATTGGTTGCATCTAAATCTAGTCAATATTTTGTATAAGACACCTTTAGTAAAGTTAGACACTTGTGTTGTCATAATTGTCCAGATTTGATGCAAGTGTCCAAAGCCACAAAAAGGATATTTTTATAAACTAATGACTATTCTAGAATCAGCTTCCAATCCACTTCTAGCTTATTCTTGCTTTGACCTATATGTGCATAGTAAACCAAGTATCATTGGTTCTAATTTATTGCAATATCTACCAATAGTTGTACTTTACTATTTTTTATCAATCTCAGGTGTATAAATTCATGATACTATTTTTATAAGTTTTCTATTAATTAGTCTATTTATTATATTAGTTAACCACCCTTGTGTAAAATCTAAACTAATCTTCTTAACCCTAGATACCCCCATATCTAAAATTTAGAGTTAAACAAAAGGATAATAAAAAAAGAAAAATAATGATAAGTGTTTGAAAGGTATGGATTGATAAGAAAATGCATATTTCAATGATTACATTATTTTTCTTCCAAGTCTAAATATTTTGTTATTATATTTGATCATGAAGTGAAAGAGCATATAAGGATTAGGTCCTGCATTACCATGATTTGTTGATAAATTGCATTGAGTGTTGGTTTCCATCATGTCAAAGAATAGGGTTCTCACTTAAGAAATCCCTTCATAACTAATTTTTAAAAAAGTTATTCAAGGTTTTGGAGATGAATTAGGGTTTCAAGAAAGGAGAAGGATTTTCAATTGATCCAAAATAGATTCTGACAAAGCAAAAAAGGTTGTTTTTGGAAAATAAAAGCATAGGAATGTAATTGTCAAATTGGTTTCAAAAAATGACATAGTTTCTAACACCAAACACTAGCTTAATAGGAGTGTATCGGTCCACCCCTAGTCACATGTATGAAATTTTTAGATTATTCCTAGTTTTCTAGGTTATCCCTATATTATTTTCTAGATCTGTTTGTACCTATTTTTAGCTTTTAAAAGTCCACAAATTTGACACAATTCAGTGTTGTTTTAAAAACCATTTATTTTTTAAATTTAATCATTTTAATATTTTCCTTTACTGCAATTAGGTCTATTTTTATTATTATACTATTATAATTTGCTTAGATCTAGATTGTGCACATGTTTATGGTTTAGTGTAATGAATTTTTAAATTTAGTGTAGCTCTCATAGGCTAACATTATATGGCATGTGCCTTTCAACACTTCTTGACATGATAATGATAAATTTTCTTCACTCACCATCCCTCTTATCCCTATACATGTATGTGAAACATGAACATCCTAATGGATGCCAAACCATGTTTATCTTTATCTTGATGATTATTTTTTACCTGAAGTATGACACATCTTCCAGATTCCCAAAAACTCTAACTACTATGTAAAAATTCTTGTGCTTGAAACACCACCACTTTACAAACATTTTTGTGATTAAAATGCTTTTTAATGATGTACAACCATCTAATACTTATCAAAACATCACTCCCCCATATAAATCAAGAGGTGAGAAGTCCATGGAACATAAATATTACCATATAATTGGTATGCCTCTCATCAATGATATCAAGAAATCAAAACCAAAATTTGGACAAACAAAAATACACCAAATTACTATCATCTATCCAAAATTGCCTACATCAAACCCAATCCTAGAGCAAGTAGAAAACTCAAGATGGGCAAGTCTTTATAACTATTTCAACCAAGTTGGTTTTGATGGCCCTATAGACTACATGATTCTACATTTTGGTCTTTCACATTATTAACATCATAAAAGTGTAGTGTTACAGTTATTCTCAACTAGAGGATAGCCATTTTCAATTTCAACGTAGACCTAAGGAGTCAGGTACTACTAAGTTTTCTCCCTTTATAAAATAAAACACCTTATATATTTTTTCAAATTTATTTTTCAATACATTTCTATACAAACTCAAAAATAATCCTCCAAAATAAAAACCAACTCTTCTTATGGATTCAATATGTGTTAAAACCTTCATGTAACAAAACAACATGACTCAAAATTCAAAAGCATAAGTTATATGCATTTAAAATAAGATATTTAAAAAATATATTTGGACTTATTTTGACTTGATGAGTTTTGATCTTGTGACCTCCTCCTACACAATCTTTTATTGGAGCTTTAAAAAAAACATCATGACTCATTTCAAAATCATAGTATATGCACTTAAAATAAGGGATTTAAAAAATATCATTGGAATTGATGAGCTTTGATCTCATGACCACCTCCTATAAAATATTTTATTGGAACTTGTTTTCACTGATTCTTGTGCACAACACATTGAAATATGAAATTTTCAAAAGTTTTCATAACCTAAAAAATGCCCACCTTCCAAAAATATAGTTTTGGAAAAACAAGAGAGAATGGGGTTTGACCCTATGACTTCTATATTTAGAATGTCTTTACATAATCTGAGAGACAACTCATCAAAGAATATTTTTGAAACATTAAGGCAAACATATTTATATAACCCAAGGTTTAAAAAAAATAAGGGTTGTATATACCTTGCAGTGAAATTTTTTTTAGACCACACATTGCAACAACACACTTTTAAAAGAGAAATATTAAATGTCTTTATTTATGGTAAATCAATCGCACCATTTTTATTGTTAAAAAATAATGATATGAGAATTAAACATGATAAACACTCAAGGAAATAAAAATATTTGTAAAAGCATTCTTTTTTTAAATCCCTTATGTTTGATTGAGTACCCTCCACAACATGTATGTAAAGTTAGCAAATATTCCACTTTAATTTTCACTTTATTATAACAAATGGAATGACTTTCAATAGATAAAATGCAATGCCTTTGCTAAATTTTTCTCTCCTCTAGTGTACAACCTTCAACACATGTTAGAAAGAATGACTTTCAACAAATAAAATGCAATGCCTCTGCCAAATTTTTCTCTCCTCTAGTGTACGACCTTAAACACACGTGGTTTGAGAATACTTTTATAATATCTTAATATTACTCATAAAAATAAATTGAAACACCTATCTCACATGCATCAAAATGTCATAATAATCCACTAAAATTATCTACATCCTTTTGTTTTTTGGAAATTTCAATACTAAACTCATTCATAGAAATTGTATGGCATGTTCACACTCTTGTGCTCCACAACAATTTTATTTTCAATAATTTATACATGATAATTTTTAGACTAATTTATTTTTTTATGAATTCTTTTTTGTCACAAAAAAAAAATAACCAAAAATTCTCTTTGAGCCAACAAAATATTGCTACTGCATCTTGAAAAATGCACAATCTTTAATCACCTTCCATTTCAAAACCCTTACATATTACATGCTCTGATACCATTGATAGACATATGAAGACAAACTATAAGTTTCATAAATGGCCAAATGTCATAATTTTATCAAATCAACACAAAAGATTACATTATTGTACAGGGGCACTTGCAAATTCATAATATAACTCTCATAAGCCAAAATAAAAAAATTATCACTTTTATAGGCCCCAACTACCCAACTAATTTATCGAGTTGACTAATATAAATACTAATAAATTTGACATTTTTTAATAAAAAGGTGTATCTATGAAAATCATGCCCTTTATTTTATTGCATTAATAAAATAAGATGCAACTTCTAAATTTTTGATCACAAATTCAAACATATCAAACACACAAGAAATGAATATTTTATTAATTAAAATATCTTTACAAACATAAAAAATACAAGCCCATAATGGGTACAATGCCTCGTACTCCCTTGCCAGTGACTCCCTATTACAACTAGTTGGATGTGTAGTTGTACATTGCCAACACTGATCATAAACCAATGGTGATTCATAAGAGTGATTAAAACATGAGAAAACATAGTCCAATGTTTATGTACCTAAGATAAAGAAAAAAATATTTATCTCATGTGTAAAATATAATAAAACTCCACATGATGTTAAATTTAAACAACATGATATATATTTCCATTTGAAAAATCCAACCCTTAAACATGATCCATAAAATAAATACACCAACACATTGAAGTAAAAATTTTAAGGTCCCTATTTGTTGTCTTGAATTCTCAAAGGTTTGAATATATAATATTTGAGTCATAAATGCATCATGATGCTTCTAAAAATAGACACAAGATTGCATAAGTTTTTTATGATAGGGGTTTGCACAACATAGTGCACCTGCTCATAAAATATTATTTGAATTTTAGGTATGCTAGCACAATAGTAGTGAATTTTTAAACATAAATTTTTACATATGACTTATGTCTAAATTTAAAAAAATATGCACTATTCAAACATCCATTCAATTGTTCCCATGACAGGGATTCTTCAAATCTCCCTTGACAAGAATAGTTAGCTAATTCAGTGCTAATAAATATGATTTCAACATAAATTAGTTTGCTACAAGAATATAAATTAAAAAACTTGGATACTAAATTTATAAATTTTTATATTATTTTAATAATTGTAAATAAAAGAATTACAAAACATGTATTTACATTAAAAAAACATGTGCAATGAGTTGCCATAGAGTGGGGGTATCTAGTGGACCTAATGCAAATCAAAAGAAACCATCACCTTGGGTTATTTTTATGTGCACGTACATTTTGATTAATGTGACCTAATTTATTGCATATGTATTTTTCATGAAAATGTGAAATTTCAACCAATGATAGGTTAACCATGCCACTAGATATTTAGTACAAAAAGATAGTAAATATGAAGAACATATTAAAAAATAAAATTGTTTAATACAAACTTGCAACCAACTCCAAATGAGTTGTTCATAACATAATAGATAAATGTATCTCTATATTAATGGATTTCAATGGTTGTTGCATTTGTTGTGTTTTCTTTTCGTGCCTCTATAGTGTTTTTTTTCTTGAAACCAAGATAACATAGGGGACTTTATAATGTCAGCCTTGGGTTATTCCTACTTATAATACTATCACAATAGTCTATCTACTAATCTATTTATTCAATTAATGGAATATAACCTAAATTTAAATGATAATTCACAATACCAAAGCATTTTTTATCTATAAATGTTTATTAAATAGACATATAATAATCATACTAAAGGTTGATGTCTAATTAAGTCTCAGTTACACTTAGTAAGATCAAAATATTTGAGACCTTTAATCCAAACATTGGTACCAACAAATTAGATTTTGCTCAATTATTAACATATATAAATCCATTTGGTAGCACAAGAATAAATTTTTTGAACCATTCAGTTCTTTCATTCATTATAGTCAAACTTCACATAAGAGTGTGTATTTGGATTTAGACAACTTTGCATGAATAATGTGTGTTGTAGAATAAGGCTAAAGAGTATTCAAGAGATGAACCATGAAGCATACTTAAAATACAAGATCTCTCCTTAATAAAAATGTATTATGAACTTAAAATCATACTTGACCTACCACATCCATTGAGAAAGATATACAAGACATCAATCTTTTTAAGAGCATGGAAAAGTTTTGGTTGACTACATAATCCAATACCCAATCCAAACTAAATCATTAAATTCATATTTATAAGTATTTAATAGTTGTAAATCTTCCCATACTTGTTATATGATGTACATTTTATATATAATACATGTAAAGCTTATTAATTAAAACAATGTGTAATATGAAACTTCAATATTTATTGTTTATGTAGCTTAGAGAATGGTTTGTTCCTACCAACCTATGAAAAATTACACTCAGAGAAAAGGATTGAATTCATATTTAAGATTTCAACAAAATTTCATCAATGAGTCTATATAAAAATGAGCAATTAGAACTAATTTTATTTATTTATTGAAAAGTATTTGTTTGTTAATAAGATAAGTATACATTGTTAATCTTACAAAAAAATTAGTGTGGAATGGTATCCCACTCCAAAATATCACATCAATCCCCCCAAATCAATACAAAGTAACAAAAGCTAATTAAACAACTTTTCAATTAAAAATAGTTTGAAAAAATACAATAACATGATAAATAGTCCATTGAGAAACCAAACACCAAGGCACAAAAACACTAAGCCATGGGGGAAATCAACATAGGTGGTGGAGGTTGAGGATCATCTAACTTCTCACCCTAGCTACAACTACCACTAATGGATAGATCTATTACATCAAGAATTTGCTCCCACCCATCATTAGTTTGTCTTTATTTGCACCATCGTATAGCTCTTGCCTAGAGGGGGAAATTTCTAAGCTAACTAAGGGAAATTTTCTTGTTGTTAATCCCCCCATCCACCAATGTTTTGCAATGAAAACACACCATGACCATAAGAGTTGTGATTTAATGTTCATAGAAAAACCTTCATCCCTACTTTGTGAATGTTCCCTGCCACAATATTCATCGCCACAAACTTGTGAAGGCCATCGTTGATGAGGAGGATTTAGAGGGATCTGGCTAGTTTCACATTGATCACTCCCCAAATAGTTGCATAGATATTGAAGTTGTTCAACCTCAATTCAGACCTTATTAGATTGCACTTATATCAAAAGCATAACATTAGAAATTTCTTGCACTTTATTATTAAAAAAATAACCATGAATATATCAATGGTTAAATATTGCACCGTTCCTTTCTTTCCATAAATGAAAAATAATTTTAGATCAAAAAATATGTCATATTTGATTTTAGTGTGCACGTAACATGGATAAATTATGCTATGACCTTAGCCTATAGCGTGTCTAAGAATGTGTGGTTGACTTGTGTCTTACATAACCTTTCATATTATCTTATCACATTTATCTATGTTCGTATTTTGTTAGTAGGGTCGGCCTATGGAATAACCATGACTTAAGTATATTATATATAGGAGGTAGTGGTTAGTCTTTGGATATGATATTGTGAATTATGAGCTTATTGCATTGTTGTGGAGGTTTCCCCCTCGAAGTGGCTCAATAATATTTATCAAGTATTATGTTATTTTGTTAATTATTGTTGTGGATCTACTTATTATACTCATATTTATACAATATATTATTCCATTGGTGTGAATTATCAAATTAATTTTATTATAAGTAGTATCAGAGCTTTGATTTGGGCAAGATGACGTAGTTTTTCAGATCTGGCATAGTTGTTATCTTGTGAGTTGAAGGATAAAAAAATATAATCTGTGATCTAAGAAGAATTTTTTTTTCCCACCATAGTATTATTTGAGGTATATTTTTTTGGGGCGTTGAAACCCTAAACCCTAGGGTTCATGCATCATTGATCCAAACACTTGAAACCATGGTAAAGGGAAAGACACTCTAGGAAAAACACCTCACAAGGAGGATATGAAGTATGAAACTTCATATTCTAGGGTTTTAGGGTTAGTTAACCAACTTCAATCAAATATGAAAAGCATGGTGAATAAAGATGATCTTCGAAAATGGGACATGAATGATGTGAAGTCTTAGTTGAAAACTATCAATGGGACATTGACCACTCTTGTGTCTCATATTCCATATCAAAATAATCCTCCACCATTTCATTTAGGTTCTACCAATCATAACAATCAAAACTCAAATATTATTTTGAATAACATGCTCCCAAAAGTGGAAGTGCACAAGTTTGATGGTAAGGATCCAACCAGTTGGATCAATCAAATGTAAAGTGTATCTTATCTACATTAGATTCCATGTGCATGGAAGGTGCTTATGGCATCCATGAATTTGGATCCTTAGTAGTTCATTTGGTATAGGTGGTTGTGTTAAAAAAAAATGGGTCTTCCTATTACTTGGTCAAAGCTTGTTGATGAGTTGCAGATGCATAATCGCAACAATGTCACAAAAAACTACTTTAGTCAATTAGCAAAGTTTTGACAAATAGGGACTGTCAAGGATTATATTTAACATTTCTAGAATCTATCCTTACATGTTTATGATATCAACAAGGACAATATGAACTATTCTTGGGTGGGCTCAAGGATAAAATCCAACTTAATGTTTGTATGTTTAATCCAAGCTTAGTATCTATATCCATGGTCTTTGCACATAGGACAGAGGAAAGAGATATGGTCAAATGAAGGGCTTTCACTAATGTCCTAGAATACAATTCCCCCACACAATCATTTTCTCAATGTTCCAGATTGGACCATCAATAAATTTAAGAGAAGTATGCAAAAGGGTTATGTTTTGGCTGCAATAACAAGTAGAACAAAGGAGATAAATGTGTTGAGAAGAAGTTATTTTACATTGAAGGAGTCAATGAAGATGAATAAGATTATAATACCTCAAGTGAGGTGAGAAACATGTAGATTATAAATCTAAAGATTCCCAACCTACTATCTCTTGTCATGCACTTTTGGGTATTAACAATATTCAAACCCTTAAGGTTGTGGGTTTCCTCAAGAAATAAAAGGTGGTAATATTGATTGACTCAGGGAGCACACATAACTTCATCAACTGTAAGTTGGCTACTAATTTGAACTATTTCATTTACCCAACTCCATAATTTTAGGTCATGGTTGTATGCACTGTCAATTGTTCTGGGAAATGCCACAATATTAATCTTGTTATAGGAGACTACACGTTAGATTCTTCTATGTTTGCTACTCACATGGGTGGGGTAGACATTGTTTTATAAGTCCAATGCTTCAAAACCTTGGGCACAATAGAGATGAATTCCTAAGAACCATTCATGTACTTTCATAATCAAGGTAGGACATTTGAACTACATGGAGTACAGAAAAAATATCCACAATTGGCTAGTTCACATCAAATGTTGAAGATTCTCAGAAAAATAGGCTAAAGGATTTTTAGCACAATTATTTTCCATAGAAGTTCAACCAAAAAGGTGACTACACATCTTAATCTACAAATGATGATTGCTAGCCACCCAAATATTTTTTGCACGATGGAAAAATGACTACCACTATGAAGAGATTATGAACATGTCATTTTACTAGTTCTAAGGAGCCAACCACCAAACATCAGACCATACAAGTATCCATATGCCCACAAGAGTGAAATTGAAAAGTCAATACATGAGATGTTAAATGTGGATATTATTAGACAAAACCAAAGTGAAGATTTTGTCTCCGATGATCATGGTACATAAGAAGGATGACACTTAGAGGATGTGCCTCGACTATAGAACTCAACACGTACACCATCACAAATAAGTTCCTTATTCTAGTAATTAATGATTTTCTAGATGAGTTACATGGTGTTATTTATTTACAAAACTAGATCTTCATTTTAGGCACTATCAAATTTGGATTAGATATGAGGATATCCCTAAAATAACTTTCAGAATTCATGAAGGTCAAAATGAGTTTTGGTCATGTATTTTGGTCTCAAAAATGCACCATCTACATTTCAAAGTTTGATGAACACTATTATTAGGACTTTTTTGATAAAATTTGTGTTGTTCTTTAATGACATCTTAATATACAAAAAAACTTGGGAAGAATATTTTCAACATGTGAAATAGGTACTGTTAATTTTGAAATAATATTAGTTGTATGGAAAACCTTCAAAATATGCTTTTGGAGACCAAGACTTGGAGTATTATGGTCATATTTTTTCACATGGAGGAGTCAAAATAGGCCCTTAAAATATCAAAGCTATGATGAAGTGGAAAGTGTCAAAAACCCTCAAGAATCTCTAAAGCTTTTTGGGGCTAATAGGTTACTATCACATAATTATGAAAAATTATGGCAGCATAACATCACCACTCAAAGCTTTGTTGAAGAATGACTCCTTGCATTGGAATGAAACAACTACCAAAGCCTTTGAAAATTTGAAAGAGTCTATGTGTACCACTTCAGTTTTGGCTACCCCTGAGTTTTCTCATAAACATATTATTGAATGTGATTCATTAGGATACGGCATGGGTGTAGTACTTATGTAGGAAAGATACCTGTTGCATTTGAGAGTCATCAATTCAAGGCTAAAATATGTTAAATCCAAACTATGAAAAAGATTTTTTGGCTATTCTTCATGTATTCAAACAATGGAGACCTTATATGATGGGTAGACACTTTAAGGTAAATACTAATCATGATTCCCTAAAATATTTTTTGGAACAATGATTGTCATCACAAGAACAACAAAAATGGATGACCAAAATATTGGGATATGACTTTGAAATTGTCTATAAGAAATGAAACAAGAATGTTGTAGTAGATGCATTATCCAGGAGGGATGAATTCACTGAGGCATTGTTATGTGCAATAATTATTTGGTAGGTAGATTGGCTAGAAGAGGCAAAATCATAATGAGAAAATGATAGGGATACACATGTTCTGATTCAAAATATCCAATATGGTTATAGTGCTTCTGAAAAATTTGAGTGGAACTAAAATGCATTATGGTATAAAGGTTGTTTATACCTCTTCCAAATTATCTCAATTTGTCTCACTTTATGGTTATCAGCACCTGTCCATCACTTTATCCTTGAGGGTCTAGCCCAATGTTCGTGTTGTTTAAGAACAGATTCAACATCAACAGGTGGTGTTATCTAGTCTAAGACATAAATCAACAATGACACAAAATAGAATGAAGTAGAAAGTGGATTAGTATTGTAGTGAGAGGCATTTTGACATGGGTGATTGGGTCTTTGTGTGTTTGTATCCATATAATCAGATGTCTCTAAAATAATAAAAAAGTGATAACAAACTTTCTCTTAAGTATTATGGTCCTTATAAGATCCTGTAGAAAATTGGCAGTGTTTCATATAAGCCAAAACTACCCCAGTCCACTCGCATACATCATGTATCTTGCTTGAAGAAGGTAATTGGATAGATAATTTATACATAGACTAAGTTACCATAACTAGATGAATAAGGGAGAGTCATTCTAGCACCTCGGGAGATCATTTAGACACGCACAAAAAAATGAGAACAAGAGAGATTAAGGAGTATTTTATCAAGTGGAAGAATCTAAACTGTGAATATGCAATGTGGGAGGATGAAGCTTTCATGAAGCAACATCTAGAGTTGTTCAATGTTGAGGGCAACGTTGTTTCGAAGGGGAGGGGCATGTTGTGTTCTTAACCTATAGTGTGCCTCGAGATATATGCAACCAACTTGTGGCTTACATAACCTTTCATATTATCTTGTCACATTTCTCTATGTTCTTATTTTGTTAGTATGGTCAGCCTATGGAATAACCATGGCTTAAGTAAAGTATATATAGGATGTATAGGTTAGTCTTTGGATATAATATTGTGAATTATGATCTTCTTGCATTGTTGTGGAGGTTACCCCCTTGAAATGGCCTAGTGATACTTATCAATTATTTTGCCTTGTTGTCAATTATTGTTGTGGATCTATTTATTATATTCATACTTATGTGATATATTATTCCATTGTTGTGAATTATCTAAGTAATCTAATTACAAATTCCCTAATAGCATCATTTTCTAGGAAAATATTGGATGGCATGGTTGAAAAGGGGTATGAATATATTTCCACATTGACTAAGCATGCTTGCAAAACCAAAAGAGATGTTTGAGTGACTTTGGGTGCTATCAAGACAAGCATAAGGTATTAGCAATAACTAAGTGAATAAGGAAGCTAACAATAGGCAAATATTGATGTAAAATGCACCACAAGAAATGCATTTGCTTGAGCTTAATATTTGCTTTCCAAACCCTAACAAACCTTTGTCCTCGCATCTCTATAGACAAATTAAATTGCTAGTAATCATTTAGAGAATTCACCTGAAAAAGCTATGAAGAGATCAATTAATAACCAAGCCGGGGTTTATAATAGTGAAAAGGGGTTTCAACAAGCCACTTACAATCAGTCCACCACTTGGAAAGTATTTGAACTCAAATATTTTAGAGGTGTTCATTTGGGACAGATCTTTGAATCTTAATAAATGAGGAGATATCATTGAAGTTGAAATTTTCCATGTCGGATAGGCCAAAGGAGCCGATCTCATGACCGTTTAAAAAATAGGTCCAAAATAAATTGTCCCTTTCTTACAAAATTTGAGAATATTGACCTAAGGGACCATGACAAAAGGGATGCCATAGTATCAGGGAACTAGAGGCCACCAAATGGAGTGAGAGTTCAAAGATAGCTCGATTATGAAACCATCTTTGTCAAAAATTAATTGAGGATTAAGCAAGTCCCAGAGTTTCCATATACTCTAAGCCACAAAAGAACCCACAATTTTGATAAGGACTTTAGTGAGGAAAAGAGACTGAATACCAAGAACCTTCCAATTCTTCATGCCATAGGTCTGCATTGAGAAATGTAATGGCAAAGCAAGATATTTGAATCATCGTCTCCTTCAAGGGAATTAATAATCAACTTAGCACACAAGACATTACCTTGGAGTTTGACATTAAGAATACTAAGACCTCCTTTCTCTTTAAATTTGCAACATATATCCCAAGAGACCCTGTGAAAACACTTAAAGCCTTCAAAATTGGCCCAAAGGAAATCTTTGAGGAAACGTTCCAACCTAGCATATGTAGTGTTGGAAGGTGCCCAAGAAGATTAATAATAGACATGGGTTGCTATAAGGACCTTGGAAAATACTTGGAACTTACCAGCTAGGGAGAGAAGTTTAGTGACCCAGTAAGCAATTTTATTCTCAACCCTTTGAACATTATAATTCCATAAATCTGAAGGAGATCTTTGAAAGTCAAAGTGAATGCCCAATAATTTGAACTATTCTCCAGGGTTTGTCCAGAACGACTTGTAACCTTGTAGCCATGAGGTAAAGGGGTGTTAGATTGATTTTAACATTATTATTTTTTTCATTGAATAGAAGAACTAGAGGCTAGACGAAAAAATATCTAGACATTCCATGGCATTGGAAACAAAATCCACTTATTAAACAAGAGTGAGGAAGGAATATTTAGAAAAAAATTCCATTGTCCCTTTGGATTTGAGATCGAGGGAGGGAAATACCTTTAACTAATCCTCTAGAAGTGTAACTAGCTAAAATATAGTTGAAGCCTTCAGTGACAAGAACATAGAGAGAAGGGGCTAAAGGGCATCATTGCCTAATGGATTTGAACAAGCCAAATTGTTTGGACTACTCTCATCAACATCCTTAAAAAGTACTCTAATAGATTTCACAAATTTGGCCCCAAACCCCTAGGTCCTGGAGCATGAATATATGATAAAATGCCACTGAATTTTGTCATAGGCTTTCTCAAAATCAATTTTGATGACTGGAGCTTTTTTTTGGTGAGGGGCGAGCCAAGTCCATCCCTTCCCAAAGTGCAATAACATTATTTAGAATGTATTTATTGCAAATAAGATCATTTTACTTAGTGCCAATAATGAGAGGCAACAATTACATCACCCAAAGAGCAAGAGCTTTAGAAATGACCTCATAAGACATTTAAAAGAGTAATAATATGCCAATTGGTAATGAGTTTTGGGTCTTGAGTCTTAGGAGTTAAATTGATATTCCCTTGGTTAATGAATTTACCAAGAGTATTGGTCTAAACAACTTCTAGGTACACTTTATGTAAGTTCAAACCTACAATATCACAATAAACTTGGTAAAAACTACAAGGGAAACCATCACTTCTAGGGACCTTGTCAGCAACAATGTGAGATGTTGCTTCATGAAGGTCTTCAATTAACATTAAGCAGTCACAAGTAACCCCTTGGCCCTCAAAGAACTTGCAAGGAACCACTTGCATACATTTATTGAGAGCATTGTCATGGGTTGGGGTGTTTGGCTTAGTAGAAAAAACAACATAATAAGAAACAAATGCTCTCAAAATATTTGGAAGTTTTGAGAGTCACTAATTAGCATTACAGATGCCATTCACCTTGTCAATCATTCACCCAGAATGAATAAAGGATAAAAACTTATTGGAAACCCAGTCTTCAATTTTCAACCAATGCATATGGGTATGGATTTGGGTGCCAAGAGCTCGATAGGTTTATTTAATCTTGAGCTTATGCTTCCCCCTAACAATCTACTTTTACAATTCTTTGTTGAGAGAAGACATCTATAGATCTTTTAAGGGCCAAAGGTACTCACAATATGGTGCCTCATGGGTTTTTCAGATAAAATTAGTTGCTTTTTTGTTTTAGATATAGAGGAATGTTGTAGTTTTAAAATTGGCAATGTCCCACCATGTTATCTGTCCTAACTCCTCAGAAGGGTGAGGAACAAAGTTTCAAGAATTGAATGATACAAGAGTGGGTCCATTTATGGTTGAGGTGAGTTGTATTAAGGTAAAATTATGACTTGGTCTTCTCCACTTGGGGCATCAACTACTCAATACCAAATTTGATGGGGAGATGGTCTAATAGAATTGCTCTCAATACAACACTAAGTAGGTCATCAAAATTATTTGCATTGGTGAAAATATTTTGCTTTGCAAATAAAGCTCTATTTAATCTTTTCACCGCCCTATCGCCACCTTGTCTAAAGTTAGACCAAGTAAACCATGAGGCAATGGAGGATTGACACCCATTGACAATTTGCCTATAAATTTGGCAGTGTAGGCACCTTTGCTAATTATGCTTATAATGGAAAAAGTTGCACCACAAACCCATCCCCTCCCCTTATAAAAATATTTTGCATCTGAGAAAAACTAACCATGGATAATTTTCATGTAAGCCACGTATTTCAAATGTCCTTCCCTTTGAATGAAACACGTAAAAAAAACTCTTGAAAAATCATCTCAACCATTCCCAAGGTAGTGAACCATTGGACTTCCAACCAATGGTTGTTCTGCCCATGGGAATGGAGAACATAGAGAAATCTAGCAGTGAGTCTCCCATAGTGAGATTAATACTATGGCCTTTCCTTGTACAACTAATTATACCACTATCTACAATCAAGACTTTAAATTATAGAGCTCGATAAACAAAACAATTCAAACAAGCAGTTAACTTATTGCTCATGAAGTTGTGAGTACTCCCTAGTTAATCGATACTATCACACTATTGTTTTAGGAACCCACTACCTTGAGGGTTTCTTGGGTGCTAGTGCTTGAAAGTGCATGGCAATAAATAGTTGGTTGGTTGGGTATTTACTGACTCTTCGTCTAACTCATCAACAACCTCTAATCCTACTTCATCATCTCCTTCTTTATTGGTGCCTTCAATGTAGAATAACTTATTTTCAACGCATTTATGTCCTCAACTATATTTGCTATCATGGTCAAAATATAACCCTTTTCCTTATTTCTATTCAATTCCTTGAGGAGTCAATTTGGTACGCTGAGGGAATGATAGTGCTACAATGCTCCAGTTTCTTATGTTTTTCAAGACTTGACTTTTGTTGGTTAGTGTCCTTTCCTTTGCGCTACATACCACGATAATAAGATCATATATAATAAGAGGATTAAACATGTGTACCTCATGTTGGATGTGATCTTTGAATCCCCCAAGAAATATGACTTTCAAGTTCTTATATGTGATCGTATCTACTCGCAAGGATGGATTCTGGAATTGTTGAATATAATCCTTGATTGATCTTGTATGTCACAATTTTGTTGATGTCAAATTCTTCGTCACACTATTGTTATAGTGCATATGCAATTCCTTGGTAAAAATTGATCAGATGACACTAAAATTTTTCTTTTTCTTTTGAGCACACAACCATTGATACCAAATGAATTGCTCAAGTTCCAATAATAAGGATGCCATTGTAATCTTTTTGTCCATATGGGATCTGATGTACATAAAAAAATTCTCCATTTGGTTGATCTAGGTGACCAGATCCTTCCCATCGAACTTATGCATGTCCACTCTTGCTAGTGTGTTCTAAGGCCCAAAATTGGAGCCAACTGAGGGTTGAGGCTATGTTGTTTTTGGATTTGGATTGGGTTGACCATAAGATCCACCATGGTTGGGTTATGCATTGGTGAACTGTGCAAGTGTTTTGGATTTTGTTGCAAGGCCAACAATTGATCGAATTTGTGCGAGTTGCTCTAATCATAGACTGATGTTTTCTAAATCTCCATTATTGGCATTTCACACTGTATGTCTTGCATATTGTAATTAAGTTGGCTTATTTGTGATCTATCGAAGAAAACCCTATAACATAAGTTCCATTGAATATTGTTTATGACTCCATCTCGTCTTTGGAGTGACAAAACCTTGCCTCAACCCCCTGTGTGTAGTCCTACCATGCAAAGACTATATAGATTAGGGTTTAAGGTTTAGGGTTCACGGTTCAGGGTTTGGGGTGTAGAGTTTAAGGTTCAAGGTTTAGGGTTCATGTTTTATGGTGTAGGGTTTAGAGTTTTGGGTTTAGGGCTTAGCTTTCACTAGGGGTCAAAAATACAGTGAAAGAGGGATTTCACCATTGTGGTCATCTCGTCAAGATGAATTTAATGATTGTTTTATTGTGCAAAGGTAATTTTTTTTGGATAATTACAATTGATAGAGGTTTATACCCTTACGATTGTCTCACTGGGACGAATCCAACGACTGCTATATTGCGCAAGCGTGCTTTTTTTAAAATAAAAAAAGGAATCTTTCTAGTGCAAATAAAAACCTTAGATTTCTTATAGATCCTTTAATTTATTTTTTGGACCACCAACAAAATAAACACTGATCAAATGTGCTATCAAAATCTTACTCAAATCAAAGTTGTGATACCACTTGCAATGAAATTAATTAGATAACGCAGATTCACAATAACATATCACAATATAAATGTTAAGTGAAAAACAACAATAACTGGCAAGAATGAGAGCAGAGGACAACATATCCAAACAATATGATTGATAGCATAGCATAATACTAAAAATATATGACAACCACTTCAAGAAGGCAACATTCACAACCTTGCAATAATAATATAATTTGTAATACGATCCTCCAATACTAACCATTATCTCCTATATATATCCCATCCCATTTAGGTTATTAATACTCCATACACTGACACTAATACCAATATGAAGATATAGAAATTAGTATATGACTAAGTAAAAGGTTATGCTACCCACAAATCAACCACACATATCCAAATACATGCTAGCAATTAAGGGCACAACATGGGATCAAACAACCCAGGGTTATTGCACATGTAAAACTACCCATTTCTTTCCCCAACACATCATTCCATTGGGAGAAGCCCCACTTTACCTTCCTTAGACTTAATCATATTGTAATTACCATATAAAATCCAATTGCAATTTGGAAGCATGTGTGCGATCCACCACCAAAATGTTGTTGTTCAACATCATTGGAAGTGTAAATGGTGGCAATACTGAGGGAATTACCATCAAAATAAAAAAAATATTCTACACAATTTGATGAATGGGGTTAAAATCCCAACTAACAATATGCAGAGTCAAAGTAGGTGCAATAAATGTTACCACTCCCCCACGTTTTTTCTCATGATTGTACACCTAACAAACTTCTCCTAACCAAATAGATGTGGGAACAAAATGAAATAAAAATCCTAAGATTTTAACTTCTTGTAGACGTAACAATTTCATATCATCAAAAAACTCACGAGAGTCCTTTACCATTAACTTTTGAGACATGTCAGTAAGGCACACACTCCGAGTAAACTATTATTCAAAAACATCAAGGTTTGTGTTCAACTCATCATCCACCTCATCTAAAGCAGAAAATCTATTAGACAAATAATCTTGTTTATTACCACCCATAAAGTCACCAAGTTGGAAAGTGTTGTTTTTCTTAAACATACTTGCCATCCTTGGGAGGTGGTGATGGGTTGCATGAGCAATGCATAACCATTTTGTGGTAAAAAACCACTAAACTATCAACTAAGTCCAATTCTTTTTGCCTCAAAAGGAGGTTGTGATGGTTGGGACGCTGTAACTTGACTCTAAGGCCCTGAGAAAATTGCCACCACTTGTAGGGCATGAGAAATGAGTGGCATTGCCTCCAAAGAAATGGGAACCCCTTGTTTGTCAGCGTTAATAGAACCATGTGAGTTTGTAAATAGTTGTCGATGCATTTCCAACTCTGTGAGCTTGCTAGTTAGCCTTTTTGTTGATGACAATGGTCCACCCATCTATAGAAGCAGTGGCATTTTGAATCACCTCAGGGGAGGTTTTACTCTGAACCGATGGACGTGAGTTCGCCATGAGAGTGCATTCATGAATCTGATGGTTTGTGGCTTGACACCAAAAGCATGGGTTAGTAACTCTTATATGAATGTATAGCATTTCATATTCTTGGAAAGATCAACCTCAACACACACACGCTTCTACAATCAAGCCGCATAGAATTTTCTCGGCGCATGGCATATGAAGCGACCTAAAAGCTTTATTAACCAATCTATGAAACCCCAAAGGGGCAAAGGCAAACCTAAAACTCCACCCATATTCAAGTTCTAAGTTTGGCTCGTTCAGACACAATGAAATCTCTAGTCCAATGGAAAAAAACCACAAGGATGTTGCGAATAAACCATGGGCAACGACAGCTTTACAATGCTTGGCATTGTAAATTTTGAAAGGAAAAACCATTTGGTAAGGTTTTGGTAAGGGGATTTGGTCAGCGAAATAAGCAACCAAAGTAAAATGTTCAAATCAATGGCAAGCTTTATCAGCAATCTAAAACCATCTTTGGTAAAGAATCGACTAGGAGGGATTTGTTAGCTCATGGAAGACTTTGGGTACAATTTTCTTGGCTCTTTTTGGTGCCATTGCTATTCAAAGCTCCAACATAAACACTTCGATCAATTGATGCAAAAACCAAGCAGTCAGTCTTAATATAAAGAGTCTCACCACCCAAGGGGCGGTAAACTAGGAGGTTCAGCATAATAAATGCGACCAACAATGGCATCCTATCAATAATGGCAGTTTGACAGCAAACTAAGGAAAAAAACATGGAAAGCTAAAATCCTAGCACGGCAATTTTCCAAGGATCCTCTTCATCAAACATTTAAGAATATTTCAACAGTTAAAGCAGAAATTAAGGCCAAAACAAAACAAATTGCAACATGCTATAGGAAAATAGAAATGTTTTTCAAATTCATAGCATACGGTAAATAGTTTTCTTTGAAAAAATTATTACTAAATCATACAATGAAAATCAATGGGTGAGCCCCAGTTGAGAAAAGTAATAAATGACACATGGAAGTTATCATACCAGATTAGCTCATTCACAAATGATCAAGCAACTTATACAAGTTAATCATAATTTATTAGGGCACGGATTGACAGGTCAGTACACATAACAGAAGCGGCGGGCACTAAGAGGAGTCGAAAGAAACAGAAATTTGAAGTTGTAAATATACATGTGAAAGCTCTTCAATTTATTTTTTTGGCAAGTGTCAAAGCTCTTCAAATTGTGCAAGCAATCATCTTGAGTAAAGACAACCAATTTAAGGAACATACCAACCATTGCATAAAATCAACAAGCAAGCATCATAAGTGAGGAACATACCAACCATTGCATAAAATCAACAAGCAAGCATCATAAGTGAAATTAAATCACTCATTTCAATGTTATGGATAAAAAACACTAGATATTGATCACCAAATAGGTCAATGGGACTGTAAAAGTACAGCTAGCTTAGAGTAGACAAAAGGATCGTTCAACATGTCTCCAATAAACTATAAATACAAAGAAACATACAAAATTGTTCACCTACAATATGTGACCATGCAAAATAAGCTAGCTAGAAGACTGCAACATAATGTTGATCATTCACCAGTAGAATCAGAAGCATCAGTCACACTACCAATTTGAAGAATGTTTCCAAGACAATCGAAAGTTTAGTTGCACTGACAATTTGAAGAATGCTTTCAATAAGAGTTTGAGAAATACCAATCTCCTGTCATCTTTTAAAAAGAAATGCCTTGGAACTGACAAGACAAGGCTGCCATTTCGAGGCAACCTGAATTTGTTAGCAAATAGCAGACCCACCTGTACGAATGCTTTTGATCAATATGCTAGGCTAATGACAAATTTCTATTTGCTGCTTTTATGATGAAATAAGATATGGGGTTACACATATAAAGGAAATGCAAGGTGTCTAAGGGGAGTTGATCTGTATCTTGAATTCAAAACAAGGAAGCAAGCTTTATCATTAAATCGTTCCCATTCTTACATCTGTTGGTTGAAGTCTGCTCATGTGATAAAACCATATAAAAATGAGCAGTGATAGACCTCTCTAGAATCAAAATAAAAAATCTAGACAGAAAACACAATCTAAAAGGAAATATACAGCCTAGGAAAAATCAACTTGAAGGTGATAATCGTTTTTCCATACACTGATCAAAAATCCCTCTCTATCATCAACCCACAATCACTTCCCCCCTTGTAGATATCCAGCAGAACAGAAGATTCGGCATGTGCATTAACATACTTCTCCAAGAAGCAACCCTCGCTCAGAAAGACCATTGGAGGAAAACTCCTTAAACTCTTTACCAGTGCCTTAGACTTCAAGGCCGCAAACACTCTATACCGAGGAATTATCCTCCGTTCCAAACTGTACCTCAACAAATTTGGGTGCATAGCAATCTTACTTAATGGAAGCCCTGCAGTATTAACCAAAAAATCCATGTGCCGAATTATTTTTTCCTTGGAAATCCCCAAAATGTCAGGAAACCGCCTGCACAAAGTCAACACTTGTTCTTCTGAAAACCCTAAACTGCACAAATACTGCGTTTTTTGCAGTAAACTATCCTCACTTATAAAATCCCTCTTTATCATTAACCCACCGTTACTTGCCCCTTTGTATATATCCAGCAGAACAGAAGATTCGGCATGTGCATTAACGTACTTCGCCAAGAAACAAACCTCGTTAATAAAGACCATTGCAGGAAAACACCTTGAACTCTTTACCAGTCCCATAGACTTCAAGGCCTCAAACACTCTATAACGAGGAATTATCCTCCGTTCCAAACTGTACCCCAACAAATGTGGGTACATAGCAATCTCGCTGAATGTAAGCCCTGCAGAATTAATCAAAAAATCCATGTGGCGATTTATTTTTTCCTTGGAAATCCCCAGAATATTAGGAAACCGCTTGCACAAAAACAACACTTGTTCTTCTGAAAACCCTATACTGCAGAAATACTGCTTTTTCTGTTGAACACTATCCTCACTTATTCTAGCTATCACTCGCAAAGCTGAGACAAACATTTTCGAGCCCTTTGTGAATCCCAAATCCTCGACCTCCTTAAATAGTCTCAAAACATTTTTATCTGAAAATGTGAGCAAGAGGGGCACCGTGGCCACTAGGAGTGACAAATCCTCACCCTCAAAACCACATTTTTGCAGAAATGAAACTGCAGGTTTAATCCTATTCTCAAGACTGTTCTGCAAATGGCTTCCACTGGAGCCAATAAGTTTGGCCATATCCTTTTCCTTCATGAAAGTCTTAAGGAAGTTAAGCTTGGCCTTTACGTTTTCTTGGGCGTCTAGAAACAACAGTCTAGGGTTGTAAATGACAACTTTTCGAATGTGGGCAGGGGTAAATCCATGGTCTTGAAGTAAAGATATTACTTGTTCCATGTTTTGGGTTGATGGCGAATGAAGAGTGTGAGCGCAATGTCTGAAAGCTTTATTAATGGTTTCCTCTGTTAGGCAGTATTTGTTAACGAGAAATTGTGTGACGACACCCTTGCCTGGTTTTGTGGGTGGGGCTGCTATTTTAGCAGCACAGAAAATGGTAAATTTTGTGGTGATGAATGTAACCGGAGACCCGTGGTGATGATGAGATATTAATGGAAGTTCAATCCTTATCGGTGGCTTTGATATGTACTGAACCGCCATGAATTATGCAGCTTGAAGGGAAGAAGAAGAATAACTGCAAGTGTGATCTAAATGGGAGAAAAAAAACATTACCTGTAATATGCGTGAAGACACGATTGCAGTAGCCCTATCTGGAATAATGCAGAAAAGCTGTTTAAGGCCACAGGGGTCGAAGATCATTAACTTCTAAACATGAATAACTATGATTTGCTATGTGGACTTCACATGATATCCAAACATGGAGTACTCATCCACAAAAAATGTTTTATTATCCCTGCTTACCGGTAAAGAGGGACTGTTAAAATTGATTTCTCTACTAGAAGTGAAATAGATGAAGTACGCATTTCTTATAGTTTAAATAAAATACAAGCAAATGATAAAAATAAAGTGTTTGAATCAAACTCAACCACTTCGAAAGTGAGACTTCTCAAATAGGGTTCATGAATGCGTAGATATGTATTCCCTTGTTGTGAATGTTAGTATTTTGTGATTATTATGTTTGTGTTATTTTATCCGGTGTTCATTCATATTTTTTATTGTTGTATTATATATTTCTTTTATAGATATGACAAATTTATATATATATTATAATTTTGATTTGATTAATAAAGTTTTTATTAATTTATGTAAGAGGTTGTAAGTATTGGCTACATGAAACATAAAAGACTGGATATATTTTAAAAGCGAAAGCTAACTTCAACATGTAAACAATCCTATCTATTTTATGAAAGATCATCTATAGAAAATTATGAAACACCACCTATAATTCATATTTTTTATGAAAATTATTTTACATACACCTATAAATCTTGCAAGTATTTTATTGATAATATTACTTCTAGTTATTATTGTATCAACTACATAATTTTTCTATCTATCTATCTAACCCTAATTCATTTTGAGCGCTCGTTTGAATCTATTTTACCCGTACGACCATTCAAGGAGGCATCATTTGTAGTCTTTCATAGCCACCTGTAGCATCATATTTCTACATTTGTTTCCACTCTATTTTTCTTTATTCTTTGAAAAGACATTCCTTCTTCCAATCGCAACACCCTTTCAAATAAGAGCAAATGTAAACATATAAATTCTACCACATTTAGTGTTACAATTAATTTTATTTAATATCAAAAGACTAACTCAACCATCATTTAAAAATTGAATTATGTCTTAAAATTCACTAGCATCACTTTCCTCTCTTTTTCAAATAATTGATTTCCATATTAATTAATTATCCATGCACACATCCACAAAACTAATTCAAAATCTGAAAATTCTAAGTAACCAAACATTTTCCAATGTTCTCTCAATCAAATGTTTGAGTCATCCAACCATTTCCTTAACTTCCATAACTAACTGTTGAGTTGGTGAGTCATCCAACTACCTTGACTCATTCATGAGACATTTTCAACTACCAGCTTTCTCTTTTTCTCTCAAATACATGAACAATTGGTCTCTTCTACATATATGAAGACTCAAATCCAACCATATAAAATTAACATAATTCAATAAATATGGATTTATCTTAACCGTTCATCTTCTCATCTAAAAGCCTATAAATTGAAGTCTCATCATCCATTGTCGATAACCATCATCAAGTTATCAAAGTGCTATCGAAATTATCTTGTAAATTCATAAGAAAATTAAAAAATTGCATCCATATGTTATTGAAATTTTCTTTGCCTTAGAAAATGAAATGAGCATCCACATATCACATTACAAGAGTAAATCAAAGTTCATCAATGGAAATGTGACTTACATTGTTGGTAAGATGGTACATTTTAAGTATGTTTCCTTTGTTTTTAATTAAGGTTTTTATTTAGTCTTGAAATATGAAGTTAATTATTTATTTGATTTCTTAGTTTTCATATGTTCTAAAATTATAGCTATCACATTATGGCACACTCAATGGAAATTTTCTCAAAACGTATTCATCATAATTGAAATCCTTATCATTATTTAGTTATTTTTGAATTCCGTTGAGGAGCATATATATTTAATCTTGGTTTAGAAGGTTGTTTTTATTTTTTTAGGAGTTGTTTTCATTATTTTTTTGAGTTGTTATATGTGTCCCTATGTAATGATAGTTTCATGTTCCGTAACAATGGTTTTGTGATGCGTCACGATGGTTTCATGTAGTTAAACAATAGTTTTGCACTACAAAAAATATAGGGTTTATCCTACACAACAACAATTTTCTTTCTAATTCATTTATGGGCCTTTTTGTTTGTTTTTAACTTTATGTTTTACTTATGTAGCTTATATAGCTTGCTGACATTTTGTTTTCTATCATTTTTTGCTTCTTATCTATTTTGTTATTTGTTTTTGGATTTTATGTAGAACGATGGTTGTATTTCACAAAACATCAAATTCATAGTAAACTTTAATTGTTTCATCTTGCATACTACTAGTTTCATTATGTTCAATGATGGTTTTATTTTCTCTTCATTTTTGCCTCTTAATTTTTGACTTTAGCTTGTTGTTTTGAGTCTTTCTTGCTTTGTCAACGTTCTGACACTCATTATTTGATGTTTTTTTATGTTTATAATATTGTTGTTTTTTTATTTTTAGACTTTTTCTGTAGAAGAACCATTTTCTCAAATCAAATGTTGAATTCGTTGCACAAAGCAATAGTTTTGTAGCACATTTTGGTAGGTTTTTTCCATATTTCAATGATTTTATAAGCAATGATTCTTCTTTGTTTGCTGACTTATTTTACATTTACATCATTTTCCTTCTCTACATAATAGTGGTTTTGTTCTAGAGAGTTGGTTTTTCTACCTTAATCTTTTTTTGACTTTAATTTTAGCTAATTTATAAGTTATTTGTGTTGTCTAAATATCGCTTACCAAAGACCTAAAAGCTAGACCAAAAAGTATTTTCTAGTTTTTTTGCTAACCTTGCTTTCTTTTTAAAGTTTTGTTTAATTAATTAAGAAGTAATTAATTCATTTCATTTCCTTGAAAATTTTACTTGTTTGTATTATAAAAATTGTGTGTGCTCCTTCCTTTTGTCACATTGGTGATGAGCCTTAGAAATAAAAAATAATTCTTAAAATTTTGTGTTACCTAAATTATTCTCACATATGTTATTTCCTTACATTACACTGGTGATGATCTTTAGAAATCATACATGAAAAATATTTTTTTTTAGAGCCTCTATCAACCATAGATTTTATCACCATGTGATAGGCTAAACACTATGTACCAATAGGATATAAAAATTAAGGATCACATGTTTTAATTACGTAAGCGATTATGTGTTTTAAGCACACCATGATGTAAAGAGTTTTTATCCTCCAATACTTGGGGTTTTAACAACTACCTGAAAGTCTAATTTTTAAATGACACTATTGAAATTCAATGGATGGAGTGGGCACATAAGGATTAAACATTTTTATGCATTTCATTAATAAAATTATTCCATGATCTTGGGTCTCATCATATCGAAATGTATATAGAGGACATACCCTATTTGAACTTGTAAAAAACCTTAAGTCTTAAGAAGCCATTCAATTATTTGAATTGTAGTGTACTGACAAGAGATCAACTCTAGGAAGTTACTCTCAAATTACCCTCAAAACCAATTTTAGTGGGTTATGGGCATGGTTCTACCTTTATAATTAGTGCTCTAAAATATTGAGATGACACTTTCCAATAGATGAGCTACTATATATGAGAGCCTACAAGTCATTTAAGCTCATTACTTAGATTTTATTATTTTTTGTGACTTGCATGTTTTTTGTATCTAGTTAATCTTGTGTGCCATCTTTGTTTTTATCTCCTTATGAAACACTAGTAATTGAAATTTTTTATGTGTTTTGAAAACCAAACTTTGTCTTTTGAAGCAAAACTAAGTCATTAACCAAACATATTTTAAATAAATCTAAAGACCAAGTAACTCAAAAATCTTGTAAGACATTTATATTTTCAGTTTGAATTCATTTATCTTTTGGGTCAAACATAATATTTAAATAATGTCTCCAACTACTAGGTGTCAAGCCAATTTAAATAACCTTCAATATGATCCTAATACAGAATAACCCTTTGGCAATGACCCTTTCCATTTTGGAAATCAAGATAACAAGTTGAGGTTAATGATAATGATAATGATAATGGACCCTACCGAGATGAATATGAATATACTTTTAATTTTCCTAAGGTACAACCATCCCTAGTTACTGATTATCTCCTAGAAAATAATAATAAAGTTTTGTTACACCTCCTAGGGCTATGAGCCAAGTTTCCACCTAATTTTGATCCCAAAGACTTGTATCTCATAATTGCTACGAAAAGTGTAACACTTCATACACATGATCAAGGAACATCTAATCCATCCTTTGGAAAGAACAAGGCCATCATAGGATCATCCAATATATATATATATATATATATATATATATATATATATATATATATATATATATATATATATATATATATATATATATATATTTATTATTATTATTTTTTTTCACATACTCATGTGGATAAGGGAAAATCAGTTCTAGCTGACACATCCTAACAAAACCATGTATTTACTCTTTTGAACCATGCTAAAATGTTAACTAAAGAACTAGATGATCTTTAATCCAATTTATCAAGCAATCCTTAAAATACAACAATAACCAAATAAAACAATCCCAATCAAAATCAAATTCCATATCAATATCAAAATAAAAAATCCAATCCAAATCCAAATCAATATCAATATCAAAATCCAAATCAATAATACAATCAAAATCAAAGTCAAAATACAAAAAAAAATCCATACTTAAATCAAAACCCATCATCATCTTCACCACTCAAAGATATGGCATTTGTCTAAGAATGGTAAAACATGAAGGATAAAATACAAGGATGGGAAGACGTAAGATATTCCCAAAGCAATAAATTTAAATTTGAAGAATTGTATTTATATCCATTTAACATAAACATGAGGTAAGTACATTTTCCCACTCATTTTTAACTTCCAAAATTTGACAAGTAAAAGGGAAAAGGATATCCTAGAGAACACATCAAAGAGTTTTACATGGTGTGTCAATATTTTTCTTATACTAATAACTATCTACTTAGACTCTTTCCACATAGCCTAGTGGGGCAAGCCCTAGAGTGGTTCTTATGTATACCAAAGGGGTCCATCACTACTTTTATAGATATTTTTGAGATATTTTTACAACACTTTTTCTTACAATGTTGAACATGAATTGACTATGCTATACTTATTCAATACCAAACAACGTAGGGGAGAGAGTTTCTCCTCTTTCCTACAAAGATGCCATGCACTAGAAAGTTAGTTTCTAGGTTCACTTCCTAAAAAACAAATTACTACAATATTCATATAAAATCTCAATTCTGAAATGGCCTTTCAACTTCAACTCCATTGTGAAACATCATTTGATGAAATAATTGAAAAGGGGGTTTAAATTGAAAGAACACTTATTGGTAAAGGCCTAGTCAAAATTTATAATAAAGACAATCAAAATCAAGTTCAAAATGAAAAACCAAAGTGTTTTTCCAAAAAAAATAACATGGTAAGAGATGGGGTAACGGATGTTAAACAAGTCCAACATATCCAAACCATCAAGAATATTAGCATACCTAGTGGCTAGCCTAGATAAGACTTTTAGAAAAGAACTTACACTCCCTTTGGGATACCACTTGAAAGTAATCTTTTGAAAGTTGGTAGTCGCTAATATGATCACATTTCCAAACACAAAATCATTTGTCAAAAATGCTTCAAAACTTGATTGGTATAGAAAATATTAATATTATGCATACCATAAGATCAAAGGGCTTTCCAAAAATAGATGTATGAGACTTAAAAACTATGTGCAAGGTTTAATTGATCGTTGTGACATAGATAATCATGTGTCCACATCAAACAATCAAAATTTAGGGATATATTAATATCCCTTCTTGAAATATGAACATAGATGTAATAATCTTGTGTCCACATCAAATAATCAAAAGTTAGGGATGTATTAATATCCCTTCCTAAAATATGAACAAAGACATAATAAGCAAATCTAAGATAATAATTTAAATCCAAATAATCATCCATTTGATTCTATTGTTAATCATATTCAACATATGGATAATCATGTTTCTTTCATAAATATCACAACCCATCATCACTATGAGGTGGTGCATAAAAATCAGCATTCCAAGTGTTTCTTTGTCCACCTTTGAAGGCAAATGAAACATTATCAAACAACCTAAGAAAACACCAACCTAAACTTATATTATGGACCTTATTAAAACATCCATTATCTATAAGGAGATTTTTTATAAAGATTTCCAAGAATAAAAATTCCAAGAGGATATTTATCCTTATAACTTTCAAGCACTTGTAGGACATTTATCCTTCAATAATCAAGTGATTTTTGACCATACAGATATTTACCTATGGATACATCACAAAATTTTCCTTTGTATATTTAAGTCATTATCTCCAAACATAAAGTAAAAAGGGATTTTATAAATAATGGTTCTGACTTGAATTTATGTACATTAATTTTGATCAAACGTTTAGGACATTCAACATAAGCATGAGATCTCAACGCCATTAATATAAAGTCTTATGATAATGCAAAGTGATAGTTAGTGGTTACCATATATCTTCCTATTATGGTGGGACCTATTATTCAAAATACCTTAATCCATGTATTATATCTTGATTTACCATATAACTTACTCCTTGGTCATCCATGGATCCATGCCATGAATGTCATTCCACCCACCCTCCATTAGTGCCTAAAGTTTTCTCACTCTAGTATGGAAGTTACCACTCCTGGTGATACTAAAACTTTTCAAAAGTATAAACTATCAGAAGGGATATATAAAAATAAAAATTATTTTCCATTCACTAAAGATACTTATTAACCTAATGATGAATAAGCAACATTATCAAAATCATCCATCTAAATGAGCTACCTTCTACATATTCTAATCTACCATATACATCTGAAGATCAACCATCCATATCCAAGTCCACACTTACAACCATCTAGATTTACCATTGTGGATATAGGTATGGGAGAGTATGAAATCCATGATGCCCATTATTTGGGAAAAATCCATAGATCTCCAAATAACCATAGCATACCCCCTCATATGAAGCAAGTACAAGTAGTTTTGTAGATTGGCATCACACATTTTTTTAAAGGAAAATTTCTTTCCAAAGAATAGATCGGAGACTCCAATCCTAATAGAATTTATAGTGATGAATTCGCCACATGTTTCTAAAACAAACAATACCCCAAATATAAAGTTATTATGTGCAACATCATGAATTATAAGGGTAAAGGCCTTGGTATCCATGAATAAGGATTAGTAGAACCCATTATGTCTAAAACAAACAAAGATTCTATAGGTATTATATTTAAACCATTTAATGTGAGCCTACATGACTACAGTAATGATTCTACTTACAACTCTAAGGAGTCTTATTCTGACATTGAAACAAGTTCTATCTATATACACTATGAATATCTTTTAGCCACAAACCTCTTCCATCAAACTTCCATTTTAACTCTTGAGCTTAAATATCCCAGGCTTATAACTTGAGACTAACAAAATCCACTCTCAATAGACCACTTTCAAAATGATGAAGCAATTTATGAATTCATGATAGTTAGGGATCATATTCTAGTAGGAGATCACAAGAAAGGATTTCAATCCACTTAGATAATTTAGCAAGATCATAAGAAAGGATTTCAATCCACTTAGATAATTTAGCATACTTTGGGGAGTATGTAGAATCTAATCATTCACACAACAAAAATATCCTTTCCATTACATTTTCTATGGGGGATCAAATGATGAAATTAAAAAACAATAAGACATTGATGAGGAACTTAATATTATTCACCCTCCTAAAATTTTTCAAGAAGAGTCCACATTATCGATGTAAATATCAGAACATATGAATAACCTAAAATGGTAAAGCTTACCACTTCTTTAGATATTGAAGAAAAAACAACTCTAACCCTCATTCTTAAATAATTTTTAGATGTGTTTTCCTAGTCATATGCAGATATGCTTGGGTTGGACTCATCACTTATATTTCACCATGTTATCATTCACAAGAATGTTAAACCTATAAAACATAGATTAAAACAAATGCATCCTAAAGTGGTATTAATTGTAAAAGAGGAATTGCAAAAAATAACTGGTAGTTGGCTTCATTAGACCCATAAACTATTTAGAGTAGATCTCTAATATAGTACTAATTAGAAAGAAACCAATAGGGATAAGAGTTTGCACATATTTTTGAGACATTAATAAAGCTTATATAAAAGATTAATTTCCCCTTCCTAATATTGACATGATTGTAGACTCTACATTAGGTTATGAGATGTTGTCTTTAATGGATGGCTTTTTAGGATATAGCTAAATTAAAATTGCACTTCAAGACCAACACAAAACAAAATTTACTACACCTTAGGGCATGTTTTATTACCAAGTCATGTCATTTGGTCTCATAAATCCTAGAGCTACAAATCAATGTGCCTTGATGGTCATTTTTTATAACATGCTTTGTGATATTGTCAAAGAGTATGTAGATGACATCTTAACAAATTCTAGAACAAGAGCAAAACATCCCATAATACTATGTAATATTTTTGAATGGTTAAAGGAATATAAGGTTCATCTAAATCCAAAGAAATGTGTGTTTGGGGTTACTTATGGGAAGATTTTGGGTTTCATTGTATTACGAAGAGGCATATAAGTGGACCCTTCAAAAGTTATAGCTACATCAAAAATGCCTTTACCTTTCATTCTCAAATAACTTCATAGTTTGGAAGGGAAATTTAGGTTATATGAAGATTCATCTCTTATATTTCAAAGATATGCCACCAATTCACTTATCTCAAAAGTAATGTTGTTTTTAAATGGAAAGAAGTGTGTAAACAAGTGTTTACACATATCAAATAATACATATCAAATCCAATAGTTTTACACCTGAGAAAACCTTTATTGTTATATATTTCATCTACACAAAATGCATTAATGGCATTATTGGCACAATATGATGATCAAGGGACATAAAGATCAGTGTACTATTTGAGCCTAACCTTGGTCTCTTATGACTTAAACTACTCTACAATTGAAAATCATGTCTATCAATTATTTTTGCATTCCAAAAACTTTCTCATTACATGTTTAATAATCAAACCAAAATCATTGCAAAAATCAATCCACTTAAGTACCTTCTTTCAAAATCAGCTCTAATAGGGAGGATGGCTAAGTGGGTTATGTTATTAAGTGATTTTATAATGGATTATGTTAATCAGAAGGCCATCAAAGGACAAATCCTTGTAGACACATTATCAGAAGCACCAATAACATATGTCAATCCTTTAACCACAAAATTTATTTATGAAGCTATTTTATCCTTATCTAAATTGATATAATGACAATTATATTTTGATGGATCTTTCACTAACTATGACTCATGGGTAGGCAATTTGATCATCACTCCACAAGGGGATATTATTCTAAAAGCATTATAAATCAAATTTCCTTACACTAACAAAATAGTAAAGTGTGAGGCCTTATTTTTGGTTTGAAAATAGCTATTCATTAGAACATCCACTATCACTTAGTTTATGGGGACTCAAAGCTTATTATCAAACAAGTCAATGATTAATACTAAACAAAATATGATTAAATCATTCCTTATAAAATAATGGTGAATAGTTTAAGACTATAATTCATTGCATATAATTTGAGTAGGTTACTATTGTAAATAATAGAGAAATGGATGTAATGGCCATGATTAGTTCCCTTCTTGATAAGAATCTATATGTTAGTCATAGTCAATTATTTATTGAACAATTAATGATTCCCACTTATGACATTCTTGAATCCAAAATGGTCTACAAGATTGTTGGTCCTAATTGCACTTGGTACCAAGACATTTACACATACCTCTATGACAACATCATTCCTTAAAACATATCTCATAACCATAAAAAAAGTATTCATCCAATGAACTTTATTACAATGTCTAAATTTTGAAGAGGTAGCCTTCATTATAAAATAAGTTCATGAAAATATCTATGGTGCGCACATAAGTGGAATAGTCCTTACCAAAAATATTCTTAGAATTAGATATTATTGGTCAATAATGGAAATGGATCCCTATAAATATGTCAAAAGTACATGTCATGCCAAAAACATGGTGACCTTATCCATGCCCCATCATAAGCTTTACAGTTCACTTTCACACCATGGAAATTTTTCACATGTGGGTTAAACCTCATTGTAAAAATAAATCCTAATTATTTTTATGGCCATAAACACATCATGACAGTTACTGAATACTTCACCAAATGGGTGGAGGCCATTCCCCTCACCTATGTAACATGCAAATAGATCTCTAAGTTTATCCTAAACTATATCATTTGCCATTATGGTATTCCTTCTACTATTATTTATGATAATGGGAATTATTTCAAAAACAAATATGTCAAAGCTCTTTTCCAAACCTATCACATCAAGCATAGGTGGTCTACACCATACTACCCTCAAGGAAATATCCAAGTAGAGGCATCCAAAAAAAAATCATTAAAATCATTAAATGGGTTGTCAATGATGTTAGTCATGATTAAAATTTATAGATTTATCCTACTTTATGGGCTTACAATATAAGTATTCACACACCCATAGGACAACCCTATATTTTCTTATTTATGGCACTGAGTCTATCTTACTAGTTAAAATCAAGATCCCTTCATTACACATTTCTTTTCAAGACTTGGTCAGTGATGAAGAATATCAAACATCTTAACTACATGAGCTTAACCTTTTAGATGGGAAATAAATTTGTGCCCTCAATCATTTACAAGCTTATTAAAATTGTCTCCATCATATTTATAATAAAAAAATTTGATCCATGGAGTTTGAAGTTAGATATCTATATCTTAAGGAAAATTAATGTAATACAAATTCCAATTGAGAAAATAAGGGAAAATTTGAACCTAATTAGTTACATCCATATGTTGTCATATCCAAGTACAAATATGGTGCATATAAATTGATTACTAGTTTAGATGTAGGATAATGAGGGACAAAAGGGTGGGGGGGGCTTAAAGTGCCATTTTTTTCTTCTAAAAATAATAATAGTTTAACTTAGAAATAATTTTAAAGACACGTGGAAAAGAATTTGACAATAACACAAGAATATGAATTATGAAATTCTTAATATAGTTTCTAAATATATTTTTTCAATACCTAGATGACAAAAGTATGTAAAATTGATGAATTTATGATAATGGCTAGGCACATTTTTTGAAAAGACAAGGAGACTGCATGTGTATGGACACTTTTTTTTGAGTAAATGAATGAATTATTGTATGGAATTTCATATATGGATATATGAAATTTCAAATATCATTGATAATATTTTTATTAGTTTTTTAATACACACACACACACACACACACACACACACACACACACACACACACACACACACACACACACACACACACACACACACACACACACACACACAAGTCAAGACAATTGGAAAATGGAACTGCAAATGTACAAACATAAATTTTTAACCTTAACTTCATGAAAATCATTTTTTTAAAAGCATAATCAATGATATGTAGACTGTTGAGATACAAGTTTTATAAACTTTTGATTATCCGTAAAAAGGTTATAAATGTATTTGAAAGGATATGTATATGTTCCATAATGAGGTATGTTATGTAAAAATTAAGTAATAATAATAATAAAAATTATAGATTAAAAATTTACGCTTTCCTCTCTCTCTCTCTCTCTCTCTCTCTCTCTCTCTCTCTCTCTCACACACACACACACACACACACACACACACACACACACACACACACACACACACGTGTGTGTGTGTTTGTAGAGGGGACATCGTAAATTTTTAATCTATAATTTGTTTTTAATTATTACTTAATTTTTACATAACATACCTCATTATGGACTATATACATATCATTTCAAATATATATATATATATATATATATATATATATATATATATATATATATATATATATATATATATATATATATACATGTGTGTGTGTGTGTTTATAGAGGGGACAACGTAAATTTTTAATCTATAATTTGTTTTTAATTATTACTTAATTTTTACATAACATACCTCATTATGGACTATATACATATCATTTCATATATATATATATATATATATATATATATATATATATATTAAAATATAAATTTTGCATGATCAAATTTGTCATAAAATATGAAAAAGACTCCTAAATTTACTAAAAATCATGTTGGTTACTCCATGATAGGTTTGAGGCTAGGTTCAAACCCCTACCCCCACCCAAGCCTAAACTTGAACCAATTTTAAAAGGAAAGTATAAAAGTCAAAACAAATACTTCTTGAAATACATACATACATACATACATACATACATACATACATACATACCTACATACATACATACATATATATATATATATATATATATATATATATATATATATATATATATATATATATATATTGCATGATCAAATGTGTCATAAAATATGAAAAAGATTCTTAAATTTACTAAAAATCATGTGGGTTACTCCATGACAGGTTTGAGGCTAGCATCAAAACCCTACCCCCACCCAAGCCTAAACTTGAACCAATTTTAAAGGGAAAGTATAAAAGTCAAAACAAAGACTTCTTGAAAGGGTGTATGCCCTTTGAAACCTATTTTTTGGAGGGAATGTAAATATTTTGAGATGACGGAAATGGCATACATCCTTTGCTAAAGGGTGCATGCCCCATGCAATACAAAAGGTGTATGCCCTTTGATTTTTTAATATTGTTGTGTTTGATATTATTTTTTGTGTTGTATATATTTAGTAAAATAAACTTATTATACTAAATACAAAAAATTAGGGCCACTTTCAACTTTTGAAATCAATTTCAGATCTATAGGAGTTATAATTTAGAAGATAATCTTCAAAATCCATTCTAATAAGTACTTAGTTTTTAGAATTTCAAGATTGGAAACTAACTAAAATATTGGAGTTATTAAGCTTTAAGCTCAAGTATGGATGTCAATAATTGAGATAGATAAGGGGATCTATATATAGATAGTGGATTAGGTATGGATTGGTTAAGATAGAGATATTGCCTATGCTAACATAAATGCAACATCTACGTAATATTATGGGATGAGGCTTACACAGATGTATCAACTTATCTCAACCGATATGTCCAAACCTTGGTGAAAATATAACTTCACATTAATTTATTTCTTTATACTTTTATCTATCTATAGTCTAGGGCATCCATCGTCTATTACAACAAATACAAAGGAAGAGATGGGTTATCGGTCAAACCTCCCAGTCACTTTTTGACCCCAACACTAGATTAGACTCAGATATATGCTTTCAATTAAGGATATGGGAGAGATATAAATAGAAGTGATTCACTATAGTAATCTCATCCATTGATATAGAGATCTAGAGTGAATATTGCCTTATAATTTTTATTCTATGAATGTTTATTTCACTGAAGAATGTAAAATGTCTAGATCATGAGATCATTCATACCTAATTGTTCCCTCATTAGTGAACCTAAACATGCATAAGTGCTAATCTAGATAATCAAGGTCCAACATACATGCTACTACTTATGATTATACACTCGATAGACCCCATGTAATATTAATATTATTTCTTAACTACCATGATGACTAGTATGTCATATACTACAGTTCCTATTTTACCAATGTTCCCATTCACTTGTTAACCCATTATGTTGATGCACATTATTGACCTTAGTTTCCTAAATACTATATATTTCTATGTAGGTAGGTTTAGCAATGAACATATGGTAAATATCATGACCTTTAGTCTATAAATGACCTATCCTACCTATATATTATCAGAGGATTCACCAAGGTCTAAATAACAAGGATGCATGAGTCATGGTTGCATAGGACAAAGCAAGTGAATACCACAAAATGATAAAGTAAATGAAATCAAACAAGAGACAATTGCATAGACAATTTGGAGAAAAGCCAATATTCCATTAACATAAGATGGCCAAAGTGAAGAATACATATATGAGAGCATGTCAGTAACTCCTCCACAAAAGGTGGTCAAAGCACCCCAAGAATAGACCGTAACTCCTCCATGAAAGGTGGTGATAGGGTGCTAATAATAGAGAAGTAACTCCCATACCTGGAATAGCCAGTCAAAGGAGTTACTTATGACATTCTTATGATGCCTATGACACATTTATGACACACATCTCCACATAAGCTAGCCTATCCCACAAATGTAGGAAAACTCCATGTATGCACAAATATATAATTTCCCTAATTAAATAATAGGGAAAAATAAAAACCTACACTAACACCCCCCCAATAAACACAGCTTAGGTGGGCAGTGTAGAAATATAAAATGGGTCCCGACAACTAGGCCTAATGAGGTACCCATGTACAAAATCAATCTCCCATAAGATAGAGAAAAGGAGAAAACCCATAGGAAAAAAATCCCCCCCAAAAGAGAGACATAAATAAATGAGAAGGCTAGAAGGCCCCTCTAAAGATGATGTTGCTGCAGATGTAGATCACACCCCAAGAAGAGCTCGTAGATGAATGAACTTGCTCTCAGTGAAAGGTTTGGTGAAGATGTCTACAACCTGCTCTGAAGACTGGCAAAAGATTAAGTCAATGACCTGACTATGAATAAGCTCCCAAATGAAATGCATGTGAATCTCTATGTGCTTGGTCCACTAGTGATGAATCAGATTCCTACAAATTTGAATGGTAATATGGTTGTCACAATAAATGATGGTGGGATACCTGATAGGAATGCCAAACTCAGAAAGAATCCCTTGAAGCCAAATAGCCTCAGTAACTACATTAATAGCTCCTTTGTACTCTACCTTTGTGGATGATATAGCAATAGCATTCTGCTTCTTATTAGACCAACTGATAGGACCAAAACCTAGAGAGAAACTATAACCAAAAGTGGACTTGCGAGTCTGTGAATCACCAACCCAGTCTAAATCTGTATATCAAACCAAGTTAACCTTTATGCCAAATCTGTAATCAATCACATATCTATGTGAACCCTATATGTAATGCAAGATCCTCTTAGCTGCTTTCTAATGCAGCTCATGAAGTTCTTGCATAAATCTGGAGACAAGTCCCACTGCATATGATATGTCAGGTCTGGTGTGAGTCAATTAGATGAGACTGCTAACAAGTTGTTGATATCAAGTGGCATCAACCAATGGTGAAAAATAGTCAGCCTCAATCTTGACTCCTGATAGAAAGGGAGTCAGAGATGGCTTGCAATCAACCATGTGAAACTGAGCCAATAAGTCAAGAGCATACTTAGGTTGTGTAAGAGAAATCCCTGAATCTAACTGTGAGATCTCGATGCCAAGGAAGTAGTGCAACAAACCCAAGTCTGTCATGTCAAATTTATCCTAGAGAGATACCTTCACCAATGCAATAGCTAATGAAGAACTCTTGGTGATCAAAAGGTCATCAACATAAAGAACCAGAATCAAGAGCGAGTCATCCTACCATAAAAAGTAGACATTAGGATCAGAATGGCACCTAGTGAAACCCACTATGAGAAGGAAGGAATCCATCTTGGTGTACCATGCTCGAGGGGCTTGTTTGAGGCCATAGATAGATTTCTTAAGTCTGCATACTAAGGAAGAATCCTAAACAAATCTTGGCAGATGCTCCATGTAGATATCCTCCTCTAGGTCTCCATGAAGAAAGGCACTCTTCACATCCATCTGGTGCACATCCCAACCATGTGTTGTGGAAATAGCTAAGGTGAGTCGGATAGAAGTCATCTTTGTAATGGGTGCAAAGGTCTCTGAGTAGTCAATGCCTGCCACCTATGAGAAACCCTTGGTAACCAATCACACCTTGTACTTATCAACTGACCCATCTGCTACAAACTTGATCTGATATATCCACCTACACCAAACCATCTTCCTTCCCTTATGAAGTGAAGTCAAATTCCAAGTGTGATTTTTGATTAAGGAAGAATATTCTTCCTCCATAGCACTATCCCACTCAGGTACCCTCGATGCCTCTTAAAAAGTCTATGGATCTAAAACTAAAGCAAAAAAGGCATGTGGATCTCTCTAAAAATCCCCCCTAATTCATCTATCATCTGTAAGATCTCCTGCCCAAGTGCCAACACTATCAAGTGTCTATCTAGCCTAAAGTGGCTCAAAAGTTGGTGACTCGGGTGCTAACTCCTCATCCTCTGACTAACTAGAGGTGGATGAATCTGCATCACTGTCCTCACTGTCTGAACTAAAAGAAGAAGATGTCTCTAGCTCAAGAACCTATTGTGGCTGATTTGAATCTGATGAGGAATCATCATGAAGAAGTAGATCTGATGAGGGAGAAGAAGTGCCAAGTGTTGAGTCTCTAGGACTCTCCTGAAAATGGACACTTCTCTCGATGAACAACTCATGAGTGATTGGATCTAGAAGGCGACACCCCTTAACACCATTTGGATATCTGACAAAGATGTAAGGCTTGGACTGACATTCCATAGCTTTGCATTTCTTCTTTGGTATGTGGGCCATGGTAGGGAATCTGAAAACCCTAAGGTGCTCAACATCAGGTTTCCTTTTATGCCAAGCTTCAAAGGGTGTTATCCCTTTCAAAGCTTTGTGAGGAACCCTATTTTGAATGTAGCAAACATAATTGATGGCTTCAGCCTAGTACTATGGTGCTAAGGATTTGGAGTGAATCATACAGCTACCCATCTCTTTCAAGAACCTATTTTTGCATTTTGCAACCCCATTCTATGAAGGACTATAAGTGATTGTGTACTGTAAATCAATCCCCTTTGTGGTGTAAAACTGCTCAAACCTGTTGCTGACATACTCCCCTCCATTATCAGTTCAAAGAACCTTGATGGATTTCTCACTCTATTTATCAACAAGAGCCTTGAAGTCTAGAAAATTTTCAAACACTTCAGACTTTTGTTTGAGAAAATATATCCAAGTGTACCTAGAGAAATCATCAATGAAAGTGAGGATGTACTTAGCCCTTGTGAAATATGGTTTGGGAAAGGGTCCTGATACATCATTGTGGATTAACTCCAAAGGTTTTGAAGCCCTCCAAGCTTTGCCTTTGTCAAATTTTGCTTTGGGATGCTTGTTAAGGGAGCACCCCTCGCAAAGTCCTTTTGAGAATTGGACACGAGGCAAGCCAATGACCATGTCATGTTTGCAAATTTTCTCAAGGTAGCGGTAGTTAAGGTGGCCAAACCGCTCATGCCATAATTTTATAACTCCATTTAAATGAGTCAATAATGCTGTTGGAGAAGAATCAGGTGAAAAATGTGAGAAGGTGTATAACCTAGCTTGGTGATCTGCCCTACCCACTGCCACTGTAGTATCACTATGCAACTCCCTGATAGCCACTGAATCTGGTGAAAACTCAACTCTCATGCCCTGACCAATGTGAATGATTTGGTACATTGATAGGAGATTGGTTGAAAGAAAAGGAACACTTAGAACATTATTGAATTTTCCTCCTTCCATTTCAATTGACCCTCTCCTTGCAACGAAAATTGATGTGTCATCACCCAAACTAATTGAAGTCATGCTACATGGCTCTAAAGATGAAAACTCAACTAGTGAAGAGCCCATGTGGTGAGAAGCACCCGAATCAATGACCCATGATGATGTAGAAGCTGTACTTGCTACAAGGGCCTTGCTCTTTTCTTTCTCCTTACCCTTGCCTTTTGCCTTGGTAGAATCTTGGGTAGACGAATTCTGCTTGATGGACTCAGGAACACCTATGTTGTGCTTCTCTAGAAGATGAGTTAGGTGATCTATTTATTTATTCATGCATTTGTGTTCATCATGCCCTATCTTCTTATAATAGATAGACTTAACCTTCTCCTTCTTAGGTTTAGCATTGGAGGAGGAAGACTCAATGTTGTTTTTGGCAGGATTGTTGTTTTCTTTCTTCTTCTCTTGGTCCTTGTTCTTTTTCTTCTTCTCCTTTGTTGAAGTCTTATCCTTACCATTTCTAGCTATCAAATCTTGGGGTTGAGTAGACTTCATTTTTCCCATTTGGATTAGTTTATCTTTCTCCCTAGTCAAGTTGGCAATGAATAAATCCAAAGAAGGCATTTTCCATGTAGTGCCAAGGGCATTTTTTGTGGCATGGAAAGTGGAGACAAAGACTGGATAGCTTGGACCTAACTTTGTGAGAATAGAAAGGATGAGTTAGTCATATTTCTTCTCTATCCCACATTCTTTCAATTTCAATCTAAGGGCCTTAAACTTAGTGAAGAAGTCATGTCGGGTGTCAAAGTTGCTAGGACTTAGACTTATGCGTTCATTTTCAAGCTCATGATCTCTCATCTCATCAAGCTTCCCAAATAAGGTTTCTAGGGTGTCCCATATGTCTTTGGGAGTATTAGAGGTTTCTAAATAGAAGAGAATTTTTGGAGATATAGACAAGCTCAGTAATCCATAGGCTTCATCACTACGGTTGTACCACTTGACCTTTTCAACATTAGTGCTGGGTTCTACTTCAGTACCCATGTTGATCCTATACAACCCTTTACTTCTAAGAATGATTGAAATTTTAACCTTCCATTTATGATATTTGAAGGGTATTAGGAGTTTAAGTTGAAAATAATCCATTTAAAGCTGAATTTAGGTGAAGTTGTGTTGATTGCAAGTTGTGAAATTATGTAGAAAGGAGAATGAAAGCAAAGATTGCAAGTGTTGAAAAGAAATCACACCCCCCCCCCCCCCCCCGAAATTTTGAGCCCCCCAAAATATGAAATTTCATGCTCAAAATATGTTGGGCTCAGCTGAGAATGCATTTTAGAGCAATCAGTGCAAGACTTTAAGCAAACAGGATGTCGGACTCAACTGAAAATGCATCCCGAGAGACCCAAATTTTAGGAACTTTATAAAATAGTGAATTCTTAAAAAATAACAAGCCTACACTATGGATAATTAAAATAAAAACACTTTTGCAAAAAATGGCACCCAAATCTGAGCTACCATTTGCAATATATTAAAGATTCAATTTCCCATAAACTAGTGTTTTTGCAAAAAACAGCACTAAAACATTAAAAAAATTCTTGTTTTGAGAGAGAAAGTGGCCTTCCAACCACTTGTTGGACTCAACACAGAGTGAGGAATCCAAAGGAGGTCTTTGTGAGGGGGAATTGGCCTTTTGCCAACCCAGGCCTCACCCTTCGTCTTCGACAGGCGAAGATTCAAGTTTAAATTTAAACCCTTAAATTATCAAAACTTAAAAATTGTCTAAAATACTCAATACTCAGTCAAATTGACTGATTTTTTTTGGAAAAGTCAATTTTAACTAAAAAATTAATGTAAAATATAGAATTTAATGGAGTTCCAAGTATTTAAGGGCCCACATGGGACGCCAAACAAGGAGAGGGGTGCCAAAGTTTGAGGAAAGAATAGATTTAAATTTGCTGGGCAAAAAAGACAGTAGAGACACTAAATTCGAAGCAGACTACAGCTCCAAGGAAGGCTTGAATTTAATGACTTTGTCTTGAAAGCATACCACAAAAAATGACTTACGTGGAGAAGGAGAAAAGGGCACAGAGCTGGATTGAAAAGTTCCAAGGAAAGTGCACCAAGGTGGATGTAGGACTGCATTTTACCATCACACCTTTTTTGAAAGCTCCAAGATTGGTATTTTATCACCATCAAGTGACTTAGCTATGAACCCAACCATGTTCTTTCCTTATTCCTACACAATCTCAGCCTTTATGTGCTCAAATTTCTCACTTGTTTTGGAATGCCATGGCTATAACTCCACACTTCTACACTCGGGTCTGAGATAAACTCTTATGTAGATCTTAAACACCATCAGACTTTCAACACCATGCTGAGAGGATCATGATCATAGGCCTACATGTATATGGAGAGACCAAACAAGCCATGGAAGGAACAATAACATAGAGAACTAGCAATATCTCCTAGAAATTTTCAAATTTCACAAAAAAAATGCCTTAACAAAGCTCTAGATTTCAATGAAAGCAATAGCAAAATAGACAACCAGTTATCACAGTGGCTCTGACACCTTATCGAAAGATTCACCAAGGTCCGAATAATGAGGATGCATGAGTTGTGGTTGCACGAGATGAAGCAAGTGAATACCACAAAATGCTAAAGTAATGAAATCAAACAAGAGATAATTACATAGACAATTTAGAGAAAAGCCAATATTCCATTAACATAAGATGGCCAAAGTGAATAATACATATAGGAGAGCACGTAAGTAACTCCACAAAAGGTGGTCAAAGCACCCAAAGAATAGACTGTAACTCCTCCATGAAAGGTGGTGACAGGGTGTTAAGAATAGAGAAGTAACTCCCATACCCAGAATAGCCAATCAACGGAGTTACTTATGACATTCTTATGACACCTATGACACATCTATGACACACATCTCCACATAAGCTAGCCTATCCCATGAATGTAGGAAAACTCCATGTATGCACAAATATATAATTTCCCTAATTAAATAATAGGGAAAAATAAAAACCTACAATAACATATATATATATATATATATATATAGTGAACCATCAGTTTAGTTGTAGATATCTCAAGTCAACTTGAAAATGACATCATCAATGGACCAATGATTTGACCATTTAAAATTGACCTTCCCTTTCAAGATATATAATATAAGGCTACCCTAAATAAACCAATATTACCATATCATATTCATTATCTAAGTTATAATGTTAACACCATTCTAGGTGGTGATAATCCCATCTCATAACCATGATATTCTAGGTGACACAATTCTCATCTCATAATCATGTTATTCATGGTGGGTTCTAAGAAAAAGTGTTAAAGGTGGATTTATCCCATATTATTAAATAATTTATGGGTTTTAAAATTAATGGGTATATAGATACACATAAATGACTAGCCTATAACATACATGTAATCATGATATAGTCACTTATACATGGCATTTATTATATACCTAATATCATGATTTAGTCCTTCTCTCATTGACCTTCATCATCCCTCATCATCCCTAATCACATTATCATTGGTCCTCATCATCCTTAGTTACTCCCTCATTTTCTTTAATTGTCCCTCATCATCCCTAATCACTATCTCATTATTCATCATCATCCCTCATCATCCCTAAGAATTCTATCAACTACCTTCATTGTCCCTAATCAGACCTTCATCAACCATCATCATCCCTAATAACTACCTCATCATCCTTCAATAAACCTCATCATACTTTATCACTCCATCATTAACCCTCATCATCTCTCACCATCCATAATCACTCTCTCATTATCCCTCACCATTCCTTATTATCTCTAGTCACTCCCTCATTTGCCCTCATTTTACCTTATCACCCCTAATCACTCCCTCATCAATCCTCATCATCTTATTGGCTAATTTTGGCCTACATACAAAAATTTTTATAAATAGATCAATATTCTATAAGAATTGGTATGGAGTAGGAAGATAAAAAAAATTTTGATTGGAAAGCAAGTCTAGAAACAAAGTCAAAAAATTGCAAGAAAAAGGGTCCAACAGATTTCCATGGCATTCATGGCATTAAGGGAGCATGAAGCATGTTTTTTCAAAGTATCACTAGTTCATCATAGCTTTTAAGGGATAAAAATTACTTGCAAAAGCCTAGAGGAGTTAGACCATCATGACACATCATGCATGAATGAACAAGTTAGTCCAATTGTGCATATTAATTAGTATACTTGGGAGGCCCCTCAAAGTCAAATAATTGCATGAACATGATGTTCTTTTTGTGGTATGATCTACACTTATAATAATTGGAAAATATGTAGAATATAATGTAGATCAATACAACCCAATAGATATTGGTGGGCCAATATGCCCAAATATTCAATATATACATAAATAGAATACCCTTAAGGTAGGGAAACACCATAAAATACTTATTTAGGAATGAATAACTCCATAATGTCTCTTTGAGGGGACAAATTCTAATATACTCTTACAATAGAAGACTCAATACTTACTTTCTTATTTACAATGATAATCGTCTACTTTATATAGACCTCAATCTAACTGACAATGGATGGGTAACCTCTTAATCCTAATGTAGGCTGACCATTACCCAATGCACTAATTCCACAAGTTACTCCATTATCTTAATATATTGGACCTATATAACTAAGAGTGATGTGTGCCACATGTCAGAATATCCATCAACCCATATATATTAATATATCATATCCTTAGGTACATAAAATTCATTCCCTCCTTGACATATTTCATCCCTGAAACATAAGAAGAAAACAAATAATGAGTGTGCTTTAAATAATCGCACATTTGTCTCCAAGCTCAATCATCCAACCACTATATGTGATCTTTATAGGCGATATCTTTCCAACCTTATTTCCAAATACTAATGTGCTACTCTAATTCCATTCATGATCATAATTATATCACTTTGGTGTCCATGAATAATTATTCCTCCTTTGATTCCATGTACCATATTTTGGTACACTACTCTGATTCCATTCATGACCATAGTAGTTATTATTCCATGCATAATCATATCTATTTCCCCACTAATTCCATGTTCCATAAGTTTCTTTACTACATTGATTCCATACCTGACCATAGTATTCCTTCTTTAGCTTCCATGCATAGCCATAATTATTAAAACTCTGATTTCTTATATATCAAAAATCACTATTATTATGACACTCCCTCACATGGCTCCATGATTGTTTCCTCTCATGATGATGTGGGTGTCTATATAACTCAACTTTTTTTGATAATTTGACCTTATCAACCTTTTCTTCTACCTCTTCCATCTTTTTCTTTAGTGGTTCCTTTATCTCTTGAGTAGATGAAGTGTTTTTATTTGCTTGTATTATTTATTCATCTATGTCTTTATCTGAATCTTTCACATGCTCTTTTTCACCTAATTTAATCTCATCTTCATGATCTACCTTAATTTTTTTTATTCCTTTCCAACTAAGATATCTTGTAAAGTGACCTTCTTTTTCCTATACCAAAACTTCATGAACTTATTCTGAACATTAATATTGATTGTTCCCAAATTCTCTAACCATGGAATCCAAGAACCATATCCACATCACCCATATCCAAAGCATAAAACTATGAATGCAAAACATATTTTTACATAATGAGCTTCAAATCGTCAAACACTGGAGTATTCTTACCATCTAATTGAACCTCTTTGATATTCTTTTCTTGAACATGTAAATTCTTAGCCACATTTATGTTGATGAAGTTATACTTGATGGTAAAGTTTATGGACACAACAACCTTCTTCTTTTGAATGCTTCCATGAAATTGAAAAATTGACTCAGATTTATTTAGAGCCAAATTATTTGAATTCTTGTCATCTAATTACTCTTCTTCTTCTTTGAGATCTTCTACCTCTCCTTCTACACCATTTGTACTCTCCTCATTATCATTATGCTCAATTTCTTCTTCTTCATCATCAATTGAATGTTCTTCCTCGTTATTATTATTTTCTTCCACTGATTTTTCTTCTTCATCATCTCCATTTTTTTCTTAATTACCAACATTACTTTCTTCCTCTTTTTCTTTTATATCCCATCGATTTAGGAAGGCCTATTCCATTTCTTCCCATAAATAATACCTTTGTGTGAAGCTCAATTATTTAAACCAATGTTGTGGAGGCCCAAACAAAGACAAAGACAAAGATAAGAATTTTTGACAAAAAATTGTTTGATTATTATTCTCCTTAAAAAGGATCAACCAATCTATAGCATCAATATCATCCTCCCCTGGAAATACTTGCAACTTCATGATCCACACAAAAAAAAAAGGTTAATGAAATACCTAAAAATGTTAATAACTAATTAAAAACATATAAAAATAATCTTAAATTTTGAATTTAGCTTCCCCTTATGATATTTTAACTTTAGTAAAAATTTTGTGAAAAATCTGTATAAATTTTGGCCTATAGATCGATTATATGAAAAACCATAAAATCATAATAACTCACTCCAAAAAACTCAAAAAATCTAAAATTTTGTTTGTAGCTTTATTGTATTATGATACAACATCAGTAAATATTTCATAGAAAAATTATTTATATTTAAAAATATATTATGAAATAAATACAAACCCTAAAATATCAATAACTCCCTCAAAACTTGTCATAAAGGATCAATTTTTTAAGTGAGACTTCCTTAAAATATTATTCATATGCAAAAAAAAATTATGCAAAAATTCAAAATTAATTGAAAGATATTGATGATTCAAAAAAATTAGGGTTTCGCTCCACACAAATTACCCAAATCGAAGCTCTGATACCACTTGGTATAATACACACTTATAATAATTAGAAGATATGTAGAATATAATGTATATCAACACAACACTAGATATTGATGGGCTAATATGCCCAAATATTTAATATATGTAGAAATAGAATACCCTTAAGGTAGAGCAACTCCATACAATACTCCTTTAGGAAGGAATAACTCTATAATGTCTCTTCAAGGGGAAAACCTCCAATATCCTCTTATAATATAAGACTCAATGCTTAATTTATTATTTAAAATGATAATCATTTCTTTTATATAGACCTGTATCTAACTAAAAATGGATGGGTAAACTTTTAATCCCAATATAGGCCAACCATCACCCAATGCACTAATTTCACAAGTTACTCTATTATCCTAATATATTAGACCCATATAACTAACTAAGGGGGATGTGTGCCACATGTCAAAATATCCATCAACCCATATATATTAATATATCATATCCATAGGTGCATATCATTGTGCCATGAATACCCTCTAAAAATTTCATATCTTGATGAGTTGTCTATCTCAAGACATAAGCCTTCAAAGTTGAACTAGCAAAGTGGGGCGTGCAGGAGGATGTGAAGTTAAAACTTTGGAGAGTAGCTATTTGAATTCAAGACCTTCAAAGGATACTAAGAATAAATGTGGAGCTAACAAGTGTCAAAATATTACTTGAGTGGGTCATAGAATAGTGGCACATGGATAAAATCTCAAGTCAGTGGGCCCAAGTAAACATATGGTGTGCATTTAATCATGTAGTTAAAGATCAACAACAAGCATCAAGTCAATAAGTCAACAGATCTTAAGGATGAATGTAAGGATGAAAAAGTGACATGATCATGATGAATCAAATAATTAATAGTACATGTTCAATCAAGCAAAAAGAAGATCGATGGCACATAATCAATCATGCAAAGCAGATTGATAATACACATAAGGTCAAAATTTAATGATATCGGATTGCCCATGAGGCTACCACATGGTGTAAGCATATGAACTAGATGAAAATAGTAAAGGATCCTAAGGATAAACATGGGGCTACCAAATGGCACAATTTAGAGAGTAGATATAAGATCAATGGTAGTGATAAAATTCAAGCCTAGAAGACTCCTATGAGGATCAACATAGTAGATTTGATCAAATCCTAAAAGGCACAAAGTGAGAACACATGTCCACACCAAAAAATAGTCATATTATTAAATATGATAAATAAGCAACATGGTGATGAGGATGCCATGAAGGTAGATCAAGGGATTTCACCACCTAAATAGACAAATGAGTAAATGTAAGATCAATATACGAATTTGGGCTACCATAACCAACCTTGCAAGATTGAAGTATGCCATTAAATCTTAGTCAAGACCTTTGGTCAAATATTTAGAACATACAAAGTCCATTTTATAGGGTTAAAATATTGTTTCATGACTATGATCTTTGTTCTTTAAAGAAGATCCATGAATATAATGAGTTCTTATATTATATAAGGTTTAGAGGTATAATAGGTTTGTTTAGACTTATTAGAGATCAAAAAGGAAGCTATGTGGCCTGTAGGCTTTTTATTGACATGATAACTATATAAAACCAATAAATGGATTAGTTTTCATCTATATTAAGACCTATGCTAAGATATTAAAGTAGGTGCAGATGTGTGATTATGGAGAAGTGTCTCATCCTTCAACATAGTTATATCCTTGACAAATAGGTACCTAGAACCATTGAAAATATATATAGTCATGGATCTATTAGATCAAGAGATATAAATATTTTATCCTTATAATGAAGTCAAGTAAAAGATGGTGTAGGGTTATGAAAAGGATATCTAGTGGTTTGAGAATGCAATTAGAGTATTTAATAGATTTTTAGAGGCTTTTCCTTCACGATAGGATCATGACTCATCATCCTTGGCAATTTATTATCTTCTAGTATGTTTTTCAACCAATGAGAAGTTTGAAAGCATTTGGGATAAATGAAAGGTTAATTTATCTATGATGGATTAGTCTTGATTGGATCAAAATGTGGTTGAGCATTCATAAAAGGTGGCATCAACTCATTTATTATTTGATGATGGCATGCTCCCTCTCTCTCACCCCTTTTTCTCATATATCTCCCATTTTTCCTCTCTCTCTCTCTCTCTCTCTCTCTCTCTCTGATTTTAGATAGATTCTTTGATTTTGAAAAGAAAAGAAAGAGACTCTCATTTGAGAAGGCAAGAATCTATCAAAATTTATATGAAAGACCTCTTGAAGCAATAAAGACTTTATTTACCTATCTCTTGCCTTTGAATTATGCTAGTAAGCTTATGCATGATATCATTGTGAAAGAGAATCTTCCATGTCCACTATCCTTCTTTCTTTCCTATTTTCAGGGGTTTTCAAGTTAGTTGTAGGTCTAGATTTGTGTTTTTTATATCATTAATTTAAGCTTGGTGTGATTCTTAGAATTCCTCTTTACTTAATTCATTTTTTGGTGAACCTAGTTCATGAAATACTTGTGCAATTAACTAGTATATGAGATTATGTGATCTAGTATTGTCTTATGCTTCTTCAGTGTATGTTCCATGCCTATGTGAGTTCTCATTCAAATTTGGTGCATCACCTTTTATCTCCCTTAGGAATATTTTAACCCCCTTTTCTAACCTTTTTCCAAATAGCATATTTAGTCTAGGTGATCCATCAAGAGGAAGCTAGCCTTCTATGGAGGTTCAACCACACCATAGGATACCCACAGCTTGGGGTTGTTCCCATTGTGTAGCTTAGTTAGAGAGAGCATAAATCCTAAATAACCCTCTTCAAGGGTGTAAACTAATGACCCAATAGTTTTTAGCATGCCTGGTGACACACACTTTCAAAGAAAATTGGTCAAGTTTGATGGTAATTTGATCAATTTATAGTAGTTATAGCTTTCATGCAATAGTATCTGATGACTCCAAAATAACATTCAACATTATTATGTAGGACAATAGCTATATTTCATGCTAAAGGTGACTACAAGATCAAATTCTAGAGGCATTCCTTTTGAATTTGTTGAATTGCCTTTAAACGTAGTAAAATGGTTAATATTTGGTAATACACATCCAAATAAAGGAATCTTTCCTCCCAAACCAATTTCAAGGTCTACTTCTATAATAAGATCTTTATTATCTCCTTTCACTACCATGGTAGCCCATAGAGATTTTCCTTTTATGGATTTCAATGGATAGAGTCCTTTGGACCTCCAACAGTATGATCCTATTCTAGTATCAACTCTTAAAAGTGTCCCTTATTCTACTAGAGACTAATCTATAACCCCTTTCAAGCACCTTAGAGACATAAATTACTTCTATAATATTCATGACATAACTGAAGAAAATGTGGCTATTAGGCTATTGGCCATATCTTTTAAGGGTAAATCTTTGGACCGATATAGAAGCCTTACTTCCAACTCCATCACATCATGGGACTAGTTAGGTGATGCATTGTGTAATAAATTTTAAGACAAAATTGACCATTTATCACTTGTAGAATAGCTAACCACAATCAAGAGGGATCCTCATGAGGTCATGAAAGATTTCAAAACTACATCTCAAAAGACATGGGATATGATCTTAATCTCTAGTAGGCCCACTCCAAACTTTACTTTCCTTTGTTATTTAAAGGTGCTCAATAGTGATATTATATTAATGATTTAGTCTATAGGGGGAAACACACTACTAAATTCTTATGAAGTGGTAATTAGAGTAGAGAATTGTCTAGTACAAGCTAACAAGCTTACACCTAGACCAACAATGCCTTTATTCCCTAAAATTCAACCACATCCTATCATTTATACTACCCTTAATACCATTCCTCCTATGATAACACTTTATACCATACCTACACCAAAGCAAGGAAGACTTCTACTAATCAATCTAGCGATTCTCAAGAAAACAAGAATTTCCAAGAGCTTAAGTTCATGTTTCATTCCTTTGGAAATGAATTAGTGAATGTGAAGAGGTAGCAAGCCTAGTTAAATACACCTTATCAATCTACATATCATCCCCAATAGTATCTTTATTAAGCCAATAGGCCACCCTTTAATGAAATTTATAAAGTCAAGGACAAGGCCAAGGACAACCTAACTATGTTAGGCAAAATCAATACAACCCAAATGATAAAAGCACCTCTACTACTCTGATCCCTACTTAGAATGACATTACTCAAGAAGTTGAAGGTACCATGCATTGGAATAAATATTTTAGCCAATCCATTGTCCTAAACACTGAATTGAATCATGTTTTCAATGATCAATGGCATCAATGTGCTAACTATATATATAACCAAGCTCTTATGGCTTAGAGCACAAAAGTGCCTAGGATGGCAAAATCAAAAGATCCTCCACAATATCACGGGTTTAATGAAGGACCAAGATAGTTAGGTGTTATAATGGTTAATTATGAGCAAGAAGAATGCTATGCATCCAATCAATAGGCTAGTTCTAGCCAAGCATACATTCCAATGGTAGATAATATACGATTCAAAAGAAGGAATATGGATGGTAACCATGAAGTAGTTAAAGAGATTCCTACCATTAATTCTTTATTATCAAATCCAAAAGAACCCAATGTTACTCAAAATATTTTAATAGCTCTAAATAATCTAAATCAAGGGAATGCCTTTGTACCCAAAAACTCAAAAGTTTAAATTAAAGCTGTGGCTCCCAAAGCATAACCCAAGGTTGGTGGTTTACCAATCAATATTGTGGAATAAATGAAGAAATATAATGTGAGTGTGCCAATTTGGGACATGCTTTCCATGCTTGGTCAAGTGGATATCCTTCAAGAAGGATTATCAAAGATGAATGTTTCAGACAAGCCACCATGCAAGGAAAATGTAATCCTCACCAATGCAACCAAAAGACCAAATCAAGAATAATAAAATAAAGTGGTCAAGCCTCTTCCCTTTTACATTTCTATGGTCATTTTTGATTGACTCCTTGGTTCATAATTTCATGGTTGACAGTGGATCAATTACTATAGTGATGCCATAGTCCATAGTAGATTAGCTTGGTTTGAAGTATGGGCCTTAATCTAAGGGAGTTTTATAACTTGATGGATCTTCCACCAAAATAAATAGTATCATCAAAGGCTTAAACTTGACTCTACATGCTTGTCCTAGTGTTTCAGTGGCTTAAGATGTGTTGATACTAGATGTGCCTCCTCATTTTGCTCTATTCTTATCTAGAGACTTCACAACACAAACTGGGGGTTATCTAGCAAAAGATTAGTCCTACATGAATTTAAGAATAAGGTATAGGACCAAAGTATCCATTAAAGCTGAGCCTCTTTCTCAATTTCACATTGAACTTTATGGGATTGATAATTCAAACATCAATTATACAATATTATATGAAGAAGAACACCTTGTTGGCCAATAGTTAAACACTCATCATGTGGAGATACCTAATATGCTATTAGATGATTTATGGAGTGGCAATTAGTTGATTAATACTTTGAAAGGTGTTAAAGAGAGAGACATGGATGTCTATTACTTGTATGCGGATATTGAGTCCATGCCCTCCCTCACTAGGCCTCAAGAAGAACCTAATGATTTGTGGAAATTATTCTTTGATGGTTTAAGAATAAAACATGAGGCAGATGCATGTGTGATGCTAGTATCTCCCTTAAATGGTAAGTACTTTTCTTACTATAGGTTATAATTCAATTGCTCTTGAAATGCAATAAAATATGAGGGTTTTATCCATGGCCTTCAATGGGATAGTAAGAGAAGAATTAAGTAGTTATAAGTGTTTGGAGATATTAAGATGATAGTGCATCAAGTTAGAGGCCAAAACATCACAAAGAAACCTTTAATGAGATCTTACAAACATAAAGTGTGGGACATTCTTAAGGATTTTGAGGCCTCTAATATCTAAGCAGTGCTAAGGAACTAAAATCAACATACTGATAGGTTGGTAGCTATGGGAGCTCAATTTGATCTCCCAAATGAATTGAAAAAGCCTAAAGTGTAGCCACATGTCAAAGTGGTAGTAAGACCATTAGTGATAGACAATGAAGCTCATTGGTAGGTCTTTGATAATGACAAGTAGATTGCTTGTTTCTTGCAGTAAGAAGTAGAGTTTTCCTCATTAAACCAAGGTAAATTTCAACATCAGTATGAAGATCAAATTGTTTAATTGAGGTATAACAATCTTCCTAAAGGGTTGGTCACCCTTGAAGGCCTTTTTTATGAAGGAGACCATATGAGAAAAGATAAAACATTGATGTCAACCAATGAAGAAAACTATGAAATATTCCTTATCTTTAATTATAAGCTCCTTAATCTTGGAAAGGTAAGTACTAGGGTTGAAAATCATGCTTTCATTAAGTTTTTAAAAGAATATATAGACATACTTACTTGGAAATATAGTGACCTAAGAGGTTTTAATACTAAATTAGCCCAACACACTATAGAATTAGAGGCTGATGGCAAGCCTGTTAGGTAGAAGCAAAGGCATATCAACCCCAAAATTGAAGAGCTTATGAGGAAATAATTAACTAAGATGATTGAATCTAAGATCATATTTTCTATTAATTACTCCTCATGGGTAGTCAACATGGTGCCTGTGAGGAAGAATAATGGGGAGATTAGGCTGTGTGTTGACTTTAGGGACCTAAATAGGGTATCCTTAAAGAACCATTACCCATTACCATCTATGGAGCAACTCCTTCAAATATTTGTTGGTTCATAACACTTCTCTCTTTTAGATGGGTACTCAAATTACAACCACGTATAGGTAAGAGAATAAGATCAATATAAGACTACCTTCTCCATAAAGTGGGGCACACATGCTTATTATGAGATGCCTTTTGGACTATCAAATGCTGGAGCTACCTTTCAAAGAACAATGGACATGGGTTTCCAAGGTTTGCTAAGTTAGATGGAGCTGGTCTACTTTGATAACATCATAAATTTATCTAAGAGGGATAGTGAGTACTTATATCCCCTAAAATTGATCTTTGAAAGGTGCAGATAATATGGGATCTCTCTAAATCCTAATAAATGTGTGTTTATTATCCATGAAGGCAAACTCTTGGGACATATTATCTCAAAAAAAGGATTGACCATAGACCCTGATAGAATAAGTGCCATATTTGTCTTATCTTTACCCAAACACAAGAAGGGACTCTAGAGCTTCCTTGGGAAAATAAATTTTGTGATAAGGTTTATACTTGGTTTTGTAAACTTAGTCAAACCCATCACTACCATGCTAAAAAATAATTAAGTGTTCACTTGGTCAAATGAAGGAAAAACAACTTTTGATGTTATCAAGCAAGCCATTGCCCAAGCACCCTCACTTATGAATCCTAATTTCTCAAGGGATTTAATATTGTATACCTTTGCCAATATTGACAACATATTAGCTATTGATGTAGGGTCATCCCATGATGACCCGAAGTTGATACATTTTTGGTCTAAAGTTTATAGTTGTTATAAAAAATTCAAAAGTTTGGTCTAAATTTTATAGTTGTTATAGGTCAGTTGAGTTTCATTTGTGGAGTCTAGGTAGTCATACAGTGCATAGAATTTGAATTTGAGGATTTCCAACAAGAACCTTCCCTGAGCAAATTTGAATTTGTAAGCCTTTATAGGGACTTTTGTATAAGGTGTGAAGATGGAAAAATATGTAATATTCATGTTTAGAGGTTTGAGATAACGTATAAGGTCCACTAAAAGTTCATTATTATATATATGTATTCTTATATGTCATGTGGTGTAGAAGAAATTAAAAAATGCAATATTTGCAAAAGACTCTATGTGGGAAAGTAGACCAAGAAGTAGTTATGAACTTTCTTGGAGTCTAGGAGTAAGTTTTTAGGTTGGGAAGAGTGGATTCCATTTGAAGGTGAAAATAATTGTAGATGGAGAACAAGCTTGTATAGAGGGGGGGTGTTGAGCCCCTATTTTGAATAAAGAATTTGCACAAACTTGTTGTGAGGTCATTTGATTTTTATTGTTGATTGCACAAGTGATTTGTCTAAGAAGTTATGAGATTGGAATTTGTTTCTAGTCATGTTACAAGTTCATATAAATGTGATTGAAGAGAGAGGTAGGAGTCTAAGAATACAAGTTCCCTATTAGGGAAAGAGGATACAAGCCATGTTTGGTTATTTAAAATTGTTAAAAATTCTTTGATGGTTGATTAACTTGTTCCTATTTTGTTGATTGAGTAAATACTATGGAATTTATTTTATAATGTGATGGAAGGATAGTGCAAATTTTTTATAATGTATAATTACCTTTAGATATAAGAAAGGAGTACCCTTTTTAGATGTAGAGGTCTCAGACCCTATTTTCTAATGAATTACTTTGTTTATGACTGTATGTTAAGGATTAAGCATTGTAAGGAGAAGATAGACATTTGAAAATGTGGACTAGTGTGTGGAATGAGATTGTAAACTCCATTTATCCATCTATAAATCATAACTCATATGGTGATTGACAAATATAGCTAAGAAACCCTATTTTCTTGTAGTTGCTTGTTGTAACAAAAGGTAGTGTATTGGATTATTGAAGGGATAAGACTAAATAACTAATTAAAAAAGGTTATACAGTGAAATTATAAGAATTTATATAATGTATTAAGGTTATTTACAACCTATATTTCTTGGAATTATAATTTGATTATATACACACAGAATACAGGCCTATAGCCTATGATTTACTACACAGTCAAGAATGTTTTAGAGATGAAAGGTATGACAAAGGATTGGAAGGTAATATATGATGATTAAAAAAGTTTTTATAGGTTCATAAAAACCATACAAAATAAATTATAAGCTTTGAAACCCTGTATAACCAAAGTTACACATAATTGATGGCTCTCAACCTAAGATAAGCCTTAAAAACCTTAAATTAGGGTTATTATCATAGTGGTTTATTTAAATATAAAAATTCCATTTTTTTTTAGACTGATCCTTTACAAGGTCCTTAAATATGTTTTGAAGTTTCTTTTGAGTTTTCATACATTACCGTACCTGTATGGTAGACTATTTGTAAATCAGGCCTAAAAGACCTAATGGAGGGTAAATAGAGAGCTATTTAATCTTGGAAAATGGGTTTAAAGAGTGATTTTGGGTTTGAAACCTTATAGATAGAAGGAAAAAAATAAATTATATCTAAAATAAATAATGGTTTTCCATTTGGATGCCATACAAACCATACAAGTCTAAAATAGTCTTTAAATAGGGCTATCAGGAGGGTATAGATTGAGTTTGTAGAGGACAGAGTGGTCAATGAGAATTTGTAATATTTTGGTAAGTTGGTGATGATTAGAGAGGAAAGATAGAACCTATTAAGAAATAATAAAACAATTGAAACCATAAGGGAATTAAGTGAGCTTAAATCTCTTGGAGGATGATAACCTTTGAATGAGACTAATAATAAGTGTGTACAAAGTTGAGTAAAGTGAAGTCTTGAAGAGTAGAAAGTTGTGACATAATTTTTGAGAGGTAAGTGAGGGTATTTAAAACCTATTATTAAGAAAAATAAAGTTCATTAGAAACCATAACAATCATAGGTGAACATAGAACCAAGTCTTGAAGAGTGAGTGCAAAAGTCATTGTCAAGCATAGTGTGAATAAGAAACAAGGATCCAAGATGTTTTCTTTGTACATAATCTACATCATTTTGGTATCAGAGATTAGGGAAAGAATTTTTAGAATTTGGAAAATATTAAAAATGTGTTGTGAAGTATATTTTAGGATAGGTGACCAAGTATAATGCTTCATAGAGAAAGCTATCAGGGATGATGATATGGTCAAACATATGGTAGACCAGGTGAACCAATTGATTGCTCCATTGATAATGAGAATGGAGGCTATCAAAGATACTCTCAAGAGGAGAGAAGAAAGAGGTGATGATAGGTATCAAGGTGAACCTTTTAAAGTAAGGATGGATGAGAGAGAGAATAGAGAAGTGGTACAAGAGAAACCACATGAACATGTAGCCATAGTGCAAGAGGGCATGGGACAACACCATGCAACTTAAATTAGAACATTTGAAAATGATAGGTTGAGGAGAGATGAAGGTCTAATGACGTAAAGACCAAGACATAGATTTTAAGGGTAATATTGGAGTTTCCATAGAGATGGACATAGGGAAACATCATGTCCAAGAGGTATGAACAAAATTATGCAATAATAGAGAGTGAAAGAGATAAATGCAGAGAGAGGAAATGACAAGAATGAGTCATTGCTCATGAGGAGAGTCTTAATGTAGTAGAAACAAAGCATGGAACCAATCCAAAGGAGGAACTTACTCAAAATTAGATGTAAGGCCCATGGTAAGATATGTAACTTGGTTATTTATGCTAGTAGTACTAACAATATAGTTTCATTAGAGATGGTACAAAATTTGAGGTTGAAAAGGATGCCACATCCAAAGCCATATACAATTGCATGGGTTCAGAGAGGAGACCACATACTGGTAAGTGAATAGAGTTGGGTTGCATTTCAAATAGGTGGATATAGAGATAGTGTATTATGTGATATTATGCCTATAGACGTGTGTCATGTGTTGCTAGGGAGGCCATAGTAGTATGATAGACATGCCATACATGATGGGAAAATAAATACGTATGTTGTTAAGCAAGATGGAGAGGTATATATACCATTACCATTGAAAGGTGAAGAGGGAAGAAAAGATGAAAGACTCATGATGATGATGTAATATTAAAATCAAGCTATGGGAGGTTTAGGATTGGTCAAGGTGCCAAAGGAAGAAAATAAAGTGAAGAGTGAGATAACACAAGAATATAATCATGGCAACCAAGTCCATGAAAGAGAGGACATTAGAGTAGAATTTAACATAGCAACTAAGATGGAAAGGAGATGGTTTAGATATGACACCAAGCAAGTGAAGGAGAAGAAGAATGAAATTTATAAGGAAAAATATCTAATTGTTGTGTCTAATGAATTTATTTGTGATGGAAATATAGGTAAGGAACAATCAACAAAATAAGAGATAGTGAATGAACATGACTGTTTGCAAAAGAGAGTTGAATAAGAAGAGGAAGTCAAAGAGTTGAGCCTTATGTAGTAAGCCTATGAGGATAAGCAAAGAGATGAGATAATGCAAGAGTATGAAGCCCATATATGTGTAGGAGATAGAGATTAGTTATGAAGATGATGATGTACAATAGCTAGAAGAAGGACAAGCACAAGTAATGCATGAGACAGAATGGGTAGCACAAGGAGTATTGGTGAAGGAAGAAGAGAGCATATTTATAGTAGTGGTAGATAATGGACTAAAGAATAAGATGGATCAGATTGAAGAAAAGGAATATTGGAGTACACCTGCATGGAAAGGATAAAAAGGCAACACATATGTTTTGTTTAACAATTTTGTGTCATGTGCAAGTATGAAGGTGAAGTAAAGGAGGCCTAGATGTGGGGCCCAAGAGAATGTACACCTATATGAGAGGTAAGTGGAGGTAGATTAATTCAATTGGAATTCAATACATGCAAGCAGAGGTAGATAAATTCAAGTGGAATTCAATACATGTAAGCAACAACATATACCAAGTGCATCATTTCTTACATGTGGCAAACATTCCTTAGCTTGGTAGTATGATGCAAGGGCATCCCATGATGACCCCAAGTTGATACATTTTTGGTCCAAAGTTGGTCTAGTAGTTGGTTTATAGTTTTTATAGGTCATTTGAGTTCCATTTGTTGAGTTTACGTAGTCATATAATGCATAGAATTTAAATTTGAGGATTTCCCACCAAAACCTTCCTTGAGCACTTTTAAATTTGTGAGCCTTTCTAAGGAATTTTATATAAGGTGTGAAGGTGGTGAAATGTTTAATAAAAATGTTTAGAGGTTTGATATAATTTATAAGGTCCACTATAATTTCATTGGTCTATAGATGTAGTCTTATATGTCATGTTGTGTAGAAGAAATAAAAAAATGCAATATTTAAAAAAGACTCTATGTGGGAAAGTAGACCAAGAAGTAATTATGCACTTTATTGAAGTTTAGGAGTCATTTTTTAGTTGGGGAGAGTGAATTCCATTTGAAGGTGAAAAAAATGGTATATGGAGATCAAGGTTGTATGGAGGGGAGTGTTGATCCCCTATTTTGAATAAAGAATTTACATAGACCTATTGTGAGGTCATTTGATTGTTGTTGTTGATTGCAAAAGTAATTTATCTAATAAATTATGAGATTGGAATTTGTTTCTAAGAATTTTTTAGGTTCATACAAATGTGATTGAAGAGAGAGTTGGAAGGAGTCCAATAATACAAGTTTCCTAGTAGGGAAAGAGGATACAAGACATGTTTGGTTGTTTGAAGTTTTTAAAGATTGTTTGATGGTTGATTAACTTGTTCATATTTTTTTGATTGAGTAAATACTATGGAATTGGTTTTTAAATGTGATGGAAGGATAGTGAAATATTTTTATAACATATAATTACTTTCAGATATAAGAAAGGAGTACCCTATTTAGATGTATTACTTTGTTTATGATTGTGTGTTAAGGATTAAGCATTATAAGGATAATATAGATTTTTTAAAACATGTACCAATGTGTGGAATGAGATTTTAAACTCCATTAATCCATATATAAATTATAACTCATATGGTGATTGACAAATATAGCCAAGAAACCCTATTTTCTTATAGTTGCCTATTGTAAGAAAAGGCACTGTATTATATTCTTAAATGGACAAGAATAAATAACTAATTAGAAAAGGTTATAAAGTGAAATGGAAATAATTTATAACATGTATTAAGTTTATTTACAACCTATATTATTTGGCATTGTAATTTAATTAAATACACAGAATACAGGCCTATAGCCTATCATTTACTACATAGTCAAGAATGTTTTAGAGATGAAAGGTATGATAGAGTATTGGAAGGTAATATTTGAGGATTAATAAAGGTGGTATAGGTTCATATAGACCATACAAAAAAAATTAGAATCTTTGAAACCCTGTATAACCAAATTTATGCATAATTGATGGCTCTCAGCCTGAGATAAGCCTTCTAAACCCTAAATTAGGGTTATTGGCATAATGCTTTATTTAAATATAAAAATTCCACAAATTTTTTTAGACTGATCCTTTATAAGGTCCTTAAATATATTTTTAATTTTCTTTTGAGTTTTCATACGTTACTGTACCTGTATGGTAGACTATTTCTAAATCAAGCCTAAAAGACCTAATGAAGGGTAAACAAAGATATATTTAAGATTGGAAAAGGGATTTAAAGAGTGAGTTTGGGTTTGAAAACTTGTAGATAGAAGGAAAAAAATAAAGGGTATCTAAAATATCTAATGGTTTTCCATTTGGATTTTGTACAGACTATACAAGTCAAAAATAATGCATAAATAGGGCTACAAGGAGGGTATAGACTGAGTTTGTAGAGGACAAAGTGGTCAATGAGAATTTTTAAGATGTTGGTATGTTGGTTAATGATTATAGAGGAAATATATAACCTATTAAGTAATACTAAAACCATTGAAACCATAAGGGCATTAAGTGAGTTTCAATCTCTTGGAGGATGATAACCTTTGAATAAGAATAATAAGAAGTGCGTATAAAGTTGAGTAAAGTGAAGTATTGAAGAGTAGAAAGTTGTGATAGAATTATTGAGAGGTAAGTGAGATTAATGAAACCTATTATTAAGAAAAATAAAATGCACTGTAAACCATAAAAATCACAAGTGAACATAGAACCAAGTCTTGAAGAGTGAGTGCAAAAGTCATTGTCAAGGATAATGTGAGTAAGAAAAAATTATCAAAGATGTTTTATTTGTACATGATATGCATAATATATGCTGATGAAGAATAATGGTGAAGGAATTGAGAATATAATTGATTTATTTAGTTAAGGGCTTTGAGGATATGAGGTAGGGTACACTTTCATAGAAAAATAAGTTCTTACAGCTTTGAGAAGCCTCAAGAAGTTCAGACTCATGCTCTCCAATAGTAGGATCTATCTCATGGTGCCTCATTTTGGAGTGAGGGATTTTTTCCTCAAGAATGATTTAAATTAAAATAGAGTTGGTTAGATTACCAAGGTCATGGAGTATGATGTTGATGCAGAGGCATGGGGAGAAGTCATTAAACAATCATCTCAGATCAACAAGTTGTAAAGAATGTAAAATAAAAATGGCAAAGAACACCAAGTTGGCATGGTAGAGAACAAAGGTATGAAGCATGAAAGAGGTGAAATTAGGAAAAAGTGGAAACCTAAGAATATACAAGGTATAAAAGGGGTGATAAAAGGCATGAAAAGAGTAAAAGATGATTAAGTTGCAAGTGTACTCGAAATAAACATGATAAGATAGAGAGATATTTTCCAACAATAATGATCGTTAAAGAGTGTTTTGTCACTTCTCCCCATGCCTCTACATCAGATGTGGAAATTAAGGTCACTAAACTAGTGAGAGGTAAAGGCTTATGTGAGTATATGGCTAATGACCTTCAAGGAGATAAAGAAGTTTTGGTGACACAAGACAAATCATAAACAAATGTACCTCCACCTCCCACTAGCTAGCTCTAGGATATGACACATTTCTTGATAATAAGCGAGTGACCTCAAGGTATAGTTAGAGAAAAGAGAAGGTATTTTATACTTTAGTCCATACCTCATGCATGTGTTGATGGGGTTTTATTCATAAATGACCTCAATGGATTGTTTATAAGGTACATAGATGATGATCAAATGTCAAATCTCTTGGAGCAATTTCATGATGAACCTACAGGAGGCCATTTTGCTTCAAGAACCACAATAACAAAAGTGATGATGGATTTTTATTAATGGCCTAATTTTTTCAAAGATTACTATGCATAGGTTAGAAGATGTCAAAAGTGTGTTCTTTTTGAAGGAAATTAAAGATTGACAACACTTCCTCTCAACCCAATATAGGTGGAATAAACCTTCATGCAGTACGGTTTATAATTCATAGGAATGATCAATCCACCTTCTAAAGGATGACACAAATGGGTGCTCACTGATGCTAACTACTTCACCAAGTGTGTGGAAGTAATTACCCTTAAAAAAGCTAATGAAACAATAGTTTTAGACTTCTATGATAACATAATGACCAATTTTGGTGTACCATCAACAATAATCTTAGACAATGCCTTAGAATTTTTTGGAATTAAAACAAGTGAGTGGGAAATTCAGTTGGGCATCTACTTGAGTACATCCTCAAATTATTACACCCAAGGCAATGGACTTGTAGAGTCCACAAATAAGAATTTGATAAGGATTATCAAGAAGAATATGGAAGAGAATCAGAGAGTGTGACACATAAAGCTAAGGACAACCTTATGGACTGATAGAGTAACTCCCAAAGTTTCCACTAGCAACTCACCATTTGTCTTGGTGTATGGGAAGGAAGTAAAATTACTCATTTCTCTTGAACTACCTACCTTAGAGTTAACCTGTTAGCCTGAGTTGATGGAGAGTGAACCTATGAGCATGAGGATGGTAGAGCTCATGGAGCTTGAAGAAAATAAGGACCTTGTAATGAAGACACTAGAGTCACATCAAGCTCAATTCAAGAAAGCCTTTGAAAAGAGAGCCACAGTAAGGGACTTCAAAGAAGGGGACCTAATCCTCAAATGGGATTCAAATAAGTTCAAGCTAGGTAACCATACTAAGTTTTATAGCTTATGGAGTGGTCCTTATTTGATACATGGTTGTAAACATAACACTTTTTAGCTTTCCTATTTGGATGGAGAGGTATTATCCATACCAATCAATGGCATTCATTTAAAGCCTTGTTATTTGAAGAGTTTACAACTATTGTATAATATTGTATATATTAGAGTAGTTTTTCTTATTTTCCTCTAAGTTCCTTGTGCACTTTATTTTTAGTTGTGTGTTTACCTTCCATAATTTCCTTTGGCACAAGGTTGATTTTATTTCTTTTGTTCTTTTTTGCTTCAAGAGAAGTTTTATAGAAAGGGGCATCCTTGTATCATTTTCATGATTAGCTAGGGAGGAAAGATTTGAGACTCCATGTCCAATGGATAGTTTAAGGCTGTTAGTCTCTTATATAGTAGGCATGAATCCCAAGATGTTTCCAAAAATATTGGCTCATTTTGGCCTACATATAAAATTTTTCCTAAATGGATCAGTATTCTAGATGCCTTGGTATGGAGTAGGAAGCTGAGTAGAATTTTGGTTGGGAAGTAGGCCTGGAAACAAAGTCAAAGAATTGCAAGAAAAAAGGTCAAATAGATTTATATGTAATTTATGAAATTAAAATAGCATGAATCAAGTTTTCTCAAAGTCTCATTAGTTCATCATAGTTTTTAAGGGAGAATAATGACTTGCACAAGTCTAGAGGAGCTAGACCATTATGACATGTCATGCAGGAATGAACATGTTAGTCCGATTGTGTATACTAATAAGTATACTTAGGAGGAACCTAAAATTAATATAATTATATGAACATGATTTTATTTGTTCCATGAATACCCTCTATAAATTATTTATCTTTATGAGTTGTCTATCTCAATATATATGCCTTCCAATTTGAACTAGTAGAGTGGGACATGTGTGGGGACATCAAGTTAAAACTATGGGAAGTAGAAATTTAAATTTAAAAGATTAAAAGGATGATGAGAATAAATGTGGAAATGATAAGTGTCAAAATATAAATTGAGTGGATCATAGATCAATGACACGTGGATAAAATCTCAAGTCAATGGGCCCAATCATATATATAGTGTACATTTAATTATGCAATTAAAGATCAACAATGAGCATCAAGTTAATAACTTAGTGGATCCTAAGGATGAACGTAAGGATAAAAGTGGAATTATAATGGTGAAGAAAAGGATCAACATTGCACATTTGATCAAGTATAAGGAAGATTGATGACACATAATCAATCATATAAAGTAGATCGATGGTTCACGTAAGGTCAAAAGTTAATGAGCTCAGATTGTATGTGAGGCTACCATGTGGTGTAAGTGCATGAATTTGATAAAAACAAAGAAGGATACTAAGGATAAACATGGGTCTACTAAGTGGCATGATCTAGAGAGCAGATATAAGATCAACAAAAATGATAAAGGTCAAGCCCAAAAGACTCTTGTGAGGATCAAGGTAGTAGATTTGATCAAACCCTAGAAGGCCTAGTGTTATAGTATTATTTCATGATTATGATCATTCTTATTTAAATGAGATCCATGCATATAATGAGTTCTCAGCTTCTACAAGGTTTAAAGTTAGGATAGGTTTGTTTAGACCTAAAAGAGATCAAGAATGAAGCTATTTGGCTTGTAGGCTTTTTATTGACATGATAACTATAAGAAAACTAATAAATGGATTGGTTTTCACCTATAGTAAGACCTATGCTCATATATTGATGTAGGGGAAAATGTGTGATTATGAAGAAGTGTCTCATCCTTCAACATAGTTATATCCTTGACAAACAGGTACCTATTACCACTCAAAACAAATATAGTCATAGCTCTATCAGATCAAAAGATATAAAGATTGTCTTTATAATGAAGTCAATTAGAAAATGGCTTAGAGTTCCAAGAAACATATTTGGTGGTTTGAGAATGTAGTTAAAGTATTTAATATATTTTTAGAGGATTTTCCTTCATGATAGGATCCTAAGTCATCATCCTCAATAATTTCTTGTCTTTTAGTATATTTCTCAACTAATGAGAAAGTTTGAAATCCTTTTGGGATAAATGAAAGGTTTATTTGTCTATGATGGATTAGTCTTGACTAGATCAAAATGTGATTAAAAATTCATGAAAGGTGGCATCACCTCATTTATTATTTGATGATGGTGTGCTCCCTTTCTCTCCCCCTTTTCCTCATATATCTCCCATTTTTTCCTCTCTCTCTCTCTCACACACACACATTTTAGATAGATTCTTTGATTTTGAAAAGAAGAGCATGAGTCTCTCTTTTGATAAGGCAATACCTTGTAAAAATTTATATAAAAGACCTCTAGAAGTAATAAAGTATTTCTTTACCTATCTCTTGCCTTTGAATTATGTTAGTAAGCTTTTTCAAGATGGCATTATGAAGGAAAATATTCCATGTTCATTGTCCTTCTTTCTTGCCTATTTTTAAGTGTTTTTAAGTTAGTTACAGGTCTATATTTGCATTATTTATATCATTAATGTAATATTGGTGTGAGTCTTTAAATTCATCTTTGCTTCATCATTGCTTGGTGAACCTAGTTCATGAAATACTTATGTAATTAGCTAGTATATGAGATTGTGTGAGCTAGTATTGTCTTATGATTCTTCAGTGTATATTTCATGATTATGTAAGTTATCATTAAAATTTGGTGAATCACCTTTTATCTCCATTAGGAACCCTTTAAACCACTTTTATTTCCTTTTTCATAGTAGATTCTTTAGTCTAGGTGAGCCATCAAGAAGAATCCATTCTTCAAAGGTTTAACCCCACCATATGATACCCATAGCCTAGGTTTGTTCCCATTATGTATCTTACTTGGAGAGAGACTTAAGAAACCTCTACAAGGGTGAAAATTAATGCTATAACACATCCCTAATCACTCTCTCATCATCCCTCATCATCCCTAATCACTCCCTCATCAACCCTCATTGTCCCTGATCACACCCTCAATGACCCTCATCATTCTTAATCATCCCTAATCACTCCTTGATCATCACTCATTACCCCTCATCATACCTAATCACTCCTTATTCAACCTTTATCATCCATGTAATTCATCATCCCCAATCACTCCCTTATTGACCTTCATCATCCCTAATTTATCCCTCATTATCCTTCATCATACCTAGTGACTTCATCATCATCTATCATCCCTAATCACTCCTTATTCATCCCTCCAAAAAATTCCTCATCTATAATAATTTCCTCATTTTCCCTCATCATCCTTAATCACTCCCTCATAATCCCTAGTCACTCCATAATTATCCCTAATCACTCCATTCTCATCCCTAATCATTCCTCAATTAACCCTCACCATCCCCCATAATTCCTTATCACTCCCTCATCATACCTCATCATAATTATTTGATCTTTATTTACACCTCCTCATCATTAATTAATCCCTAAAATAACTTTATGGTGGGTGTAGTGGCTTCTCACTTGCGATTGTTTAGCTTATATTCCAATTCTAAATTTTACTCACTCAAATAAGGCTTAAATAACATTTTCTTTCACTTATCCTCTTTCAATAAAATAATGAAATATTTTGTCCACATATAAATTTACCTCATCACTCCAAATTAATCTCACTCTATTAAGAAATAAATCCTCTTTAACTTGATGAAGGCTCAAATCAACTCTTCTTAGATGTTATTTATAGTCATTTAGATTTGTGGTAATTTTATATGTTACCATTTCTTTGGTGGATATGTTTATATATGTGGTAGTCATGTTTGTATATTATTTATATTAATTTTTATTTATGGTATTTCAATATATTACTATGCATCAACATGGTTACATTGTTGTTAGAGACATCTAATTAACACACAAATACATACAATCAGTTATAATCAAGAAGTCTCCAATATTTATCTAAAGACTTATGGTTTATGGTCCCACTTTAAAGTTATTATATTAGGAAGGTATCACTCTAATATCAATAAAATTTAGAGGAAAGGGATTTGGTAACCCAATTTTAGAGTTGATCCAATCTCAAATGTAGCCATTGATGGAAATCCTAATCCTAATCTATATATAGATAATAATGATTAGATATTAGTTGAGAATCCTGATCCTAACCCTATAATTAAATTCTTATTTTATATATATGTCATTAAGAGTATGTACATAGTAGACTATATCTCTAGAGAGATACATAGTTAGTGACTAATCCAGTAGAGTATATTATAATCTAGTACCTAGTAGAGTGTGTCTCCCAACCCAAATAGATATATACCCAACTTGATCTATACCCAAATTGATATTGAAGGGAAATAATAGAATATTACTTAATTTAATATATTGGGGAGGGGTTAATTGGAGCTTAGGTAGGGCTCAATGGGTTGTAAAGGCGAAATTAGGTCCCTACCATACTTTGAGTATGCCTCGGTCCCTAATAAATTAAATCAAGGGATAGTGTAGGAATGGGGTCCTCACCATATATATATGAGGGAACCATTATAAATGTACTATCCCAATATCAAGCTTTCCCTACTTGATATTTCAAGGGAAGCTTTGCCTACCTATTTCATCTATGCCAAGGAGTAAGGCAAGGGAAGTTTGCATTCTTGATATCTATATTTGCTTCACCTAATAGTATATCAATGGAAGTTTGACTTCTTGATATATATAAAGGGAGTAAGACATATATATCAATGTAATATTTCCTTCTTAATAAATAGCTTTGATTTACTTCTATATTAAGGCATAACTATCAAGGTAATATTGTTTCTTCATAAATAACTTTGTTCTTACCCTACCTACTTATTTATGCATAACCTAATAAGGTAAGGGAAGCTTGATTCTCGATATATAGATTTATTCTAGTCGTACCTAATTTCTGTCTATAAAATATATTATTAGATATCAATGGAAGATTTCTTACTAATTTATAGCTTCATATATTCTTGCCCTACTTACTTATCTTTTATTGTTAGTATGGGAAGATTGATTCCCAATAAATATAATGTGAAATTAAGTTTTGAATCATGTTACATATGTAATATATCTATACCATTGTGTATTCCCTACCTAATTTACCTAATTGAGTATGCCCTACCTATTTTACCTACTTGAGTATTCCCTACCATATTGAATACCCAAGCCATATCCTAATCTTAGGTATGATCTACCTAAATAACTGAGCCATATATTGATCATGACTATTCCTTACCTACCTTATTATACTTGAGTATGGCCTACCTACTTTACCTACTTGATTATGCCCTACCTACCTATCCTTCTTGCCCTATCAACTCGAGTATGCCCTACCTAATTAAGTTACCTACTTTAGTATGCCCTATCTAATTGAATACCCAAGGCATGAATCTTGATATTAAATACCCATATCTAATCCTAGCTATATATATCTTACTTGGGCCATATATTGAATACCCAATACCCAATTGAATACCTAATAAAAATATGGAAAGGAGAGGGGCCATTATCATGCTTGAAAATTAGTAGAGGGGGAATTATCATATCAAAAGATAAAGGAGAGGGGGAATTTATCAAGCCATATATTGAAATAAGATGGGGCATTCTCACCTATATAGAGAAAGGAGTGACTAGGGATGATTGGGAACAAGTAAGAAGCCATTACACCCACCATTAATGTATTTGATGGAGTGATTAGGGATGAGGTATGAGTGATTAGGTATGATGAAGGTCAATTAGGGAAAGATTAGGCATGATGAGGGAAAATATGGAGTGATTAAAGATGATGAGGGATGATGAGGGAGTGACTAGGGATGATGAGGGATGATGAGGGAGTGACTGGGGATGATGAGGGTAGATGATAGCTGATGGAGTGATTAAGGATGATGAATAAAAATGAAGACTAATGAAAAAATGAATTGGGATGATGAAGGATGATAAGGACTAATGATAGTGTGATTAGGGATGATGAGGGATGATGAGGGTCAATGCTGGATGATGAGGGAGTGATTAGGGGTGATGAGGGCTGATGATGGAGTATGGTGGATCTCCAAGGACCATGTCACATAATAATGAAGTGTTGAGTCCTTGAATTATAATTAAAAAGATATACCATAGTGTTTTTAGATGTAGGGTAATTTAGATTTAATTGTCTATAAGTAGCTTCTTCCCTTGAATCTTGGTAGTGGAAAGGGAGATATAAATATGAGAGATTCTTATATGAGATTGAGAAAATAGGGTTCAAAAGCACTCTCCTAAAGTGGTCAAGTTATACATGTGTGAGATTGGAATTGAAGCATGTATGGATTGACCCATGTATATAAAATTTGTTTTAAAGTGAAAAATATATTTTTGGGATGAATCTTTAATGGTATTTCAATTCTTTCTATTCCAATTGGAGAATACTAGGGTGATTATCCTCACTCATGTCTCGAAGATTAGGTATGGATATGGTGGATTATTTTATGAATATTTTCATATGATTTCCATGGTGTAAATAAGATAATATTGAGTCAATTATGTTATTTAATTAAGAAACATTAGAGTGATGACTATCGAGTGACTCACTTCTATTTATCTCACTACCATCTCCTCACTAGTGGAAGAATATCTTTGGGTCTACACTGATGTTGTGGTATAATAATAACCTAGGGGTTTAGCCCACAAGCCAAACCTTCCTTTTCATTTTCTTTAATAGATGATAGATGCCCCAAAATAGGAATAGTTGAAGGTGAAAAGGATGAAGAAAATGTGAAGTTGTCATATTTTTTTTGAGGGTTAGACGTATCAGTAAATATAAGTCAATGCACCTTTGCATGCTCCATCCTATCATATTACATAGATGTTACATCCATGATATTAAAGAACCTATCTCTATCATTCATCCCCATATCTATCATGACTAATCCATATATGATCCCCTATATATATGTTTCCCTATTTCTATCTTGACAAGTGACATCCATATTTGAACTTATAGATTAATGACTCTAATATTTTAGTCAATTTCCAATCTTAAAATTCTAAAAACTAAGTATTGACTTGAATGGATTTTGAAAAATTGTCTTCTAAATTATAGCTCTTACAGCTCTAGATTCAATTTTAGAATATGTAGAGTGGCCATAATTTGTTATATTTAATAAAATAAATTTAAAGTATATTATTATAATTATTAAATTTATTATACTACATATATACAATACAAAAAAACATTATCAAACACAAACAACATAGAAAATCCAAAGGGTGTATGCCCTTTACTAAATGTCATGTGCCCTTTGTATTGCATATGGCATACACCATTTAGCAAAGGCTATATGCCATTTCTTTAATTTTTTTAAAAATTTTAACTTCCCTCCAAAACATGTGTTTCAAAGAGTATACACCATTTGCTAAAGGGCATATGCCCTTTGCTAAAAAGGGTGTATGCTCTTTAGCTTTGGGACCAATCCTATTCAAAATTTATATGTTTTAAAAAAAAAAATACATGTATACCCTTTTATAAAGAACATATTCCCTTCGAAAAATAAGATTTGTGTTTTCCATTTTATAATTTTTTTTGTTCCCCAAATTTATGCATCTACCCACTAAATATATTGAATAACTTTATGAGCCAATGAACATAATGTTTCTCAAGTGATTCCATGCTTAAATAGCTCTAATGATGATGTATATATATTAATAAACAGAGAGATAAATAATTTGTCCAAAAGTGAAAACCATTTTTATGGCACTTTAGGCAAGTATCATTATGGAAACCAGTTTCTAGCACCATGTTTAAACCATTTTATATACATACCCTTGTTACTTTGGGGGAATCTCAAAATACATCTTATATATATCCCATACATTGTGTATCCCATTATAAATATCCCCTTTCCATTTCATCCTAATCACCCATGACATTTTATTCTAGGGTTTGATCTTGGTGGTGTTGTGCATAACACTTTGACTCATGTTTTAGAAACATCATATATATATATATATATATATATATATATATATATATATATATATATATATATATAACTTATCTCTAACCCATTCATAATAATATCCATCCATAATGTCTGGAACTGACTATCCCTTATGTACATAGCTTAGTTATCCATGAAAAAAGCATAAAATAGATAAAAATCACAAGCCACTTCACAAAAAAGACATTTGTCCTTAGGTCAATACCCTTGTATTACCTTATGTAGATTATATTTCACAAGGTTATAATTATCAAAATATCATACACCAAAAGGTTTATAATTTAATGGACATAACAAAAATATAATTATTTTCCTTATTTGCATAGTTTTTTTACTTAGTTGATTGTATAATTGTTTACTCATTGTTACTTTATTTGATTTTTAACTATTTTTATTGCTCATTTTATCATTTACTTTGAATATTTGTTCATTTTTTTAATCTTGTTTTCATTATTTTATTTGAGTTACAACTAATATGCACACTAAAAAATGATGTTATTATGATCTTCCATCTCATGATGCATTATGTATTTAACTTGTGACTCTATTAGTCCCTATGTGTATAACACAATATACATCATGGTTTTTGCATATCATTGGTGCATAAATTGTCATACACAATGTAAAACTAAGGTTTCTCATTTCATGTTCTCAATTATGTTTTAAATCCTATTTGAAATCCATGTAAAGAATTTAAAATAAGTTATTCCCCCAATCCACATATTTTCCTCATCTCCAAACATACATCATATCCATAACACATGTTGACCCATTCAAATACTAATAATCTGACTTAGCCATACATCCCACAATCACCTATATCTACCAACAATAAATCAAATCCATAATATCCAATCATGTGATCAATTGTCATTAATCCATGAAATTGATTTAGTTATTAGGTTATGATTTCACATCAATAAAATAAATCAAATTGTCCACTTAATCACTTCCCTAGTCTTTCCATTCAATATCTCACACATGTGAATTAGGAACCAAAAAATCATGACATCCATGTTTTCTCCCATATAAATCAAATCCATACATCAATCAATCAATAAATCCAATTGAATATCATAGATTTTAAATGAGATATATCATTCCCACATCTTCCCTCTTGAATATATTATTTCTTGGGTCACATTAAAACTTACTGTATGTAATCAAAAATGCATATTATTTATAAATCAATCCTAGCTTGAAGAAGATAGATCATACCTACACTTTTGATTGGGAATACATTTTTTAAGTGCGGGCATAACTAAAATGGGGATCTGATAGACCTGATTAGGGGATGACTTGTCACAATGCACCATGATAGGAAGGATTACAAAGCCTACATTTTAACGTAATCACACAAAAAACCTAAAAATTTCCTATTGTTAATGTTCACTCTATTCTAACAAACAAGAAAGTAAATCTAATCTAGTGCACACCATAGCTTGTAAAACAACATGAAGGGTTAGTAAAGAAATAAAAACATGTATAAGAGAATATAAATTAAGCTAAGTATGAGTAAGACCCTAATACATATAATATGAAGAGTAATATTATTCAATCCAATACTTATGCTACTTCTATCTACTAAAGAAAGGAAAATAAAGTTAGAATATATTTCGCTAAATGTGAACCCATAGAGACTCAATATCTCCCTTCACCAATGGGGATTTTCAAGAGGTTGATATGGTTAGTAAGAATAACTAATAAATGACAAAGCATACAAGACTTATCCACAAGACTATATTCTCCAAGTAGAAACCCTAAGCTAAGACTCCTCAAGTAGAATGGTGGAAGAATTAATTCTGAAGAAGCACAAGAGAATAATAACTCTTGAATGAATATTAAAATAATGATGAAATTATCTTATATTTATAAGTGGATCTCACCCTAAATCCTTATAAATATGTCAACTATATGGGGTTAACCCAGTCAACCCTGTATGTTTTTAGGGGATAAATCACTAGGTCCTAAGCTAGGTCAACTAAAGGGCTAATGAAAATCAAAGTGAAAAATACCCTAAATAGTATAGGGTCAACCTAGTCGACCCTATACAGTAATCAGAGGCTGAAAACTATACAAGTTAGACCTAGTTGACCTAGTACAATCCAAAATCTAAAGGGGATCAAGGTGAGGAAAAGAGGGATGGAAAGAGGAAAAAGAATGGAGGAGTGTGCAAGGGAAGAATAATATCTTAGGGAATGTTTTTTAGAGCTGGTTGGATTGGAAATAATGTGGTAATAAGGGACAATAATCCTATGAAGCACCAATGGTATACCTACCCCTTTCTCAATTTACCCTTTAAGATATTCACTCATAGAGATTGAATCTCAATGGGTTCTTGTAAGATGTAAAGCATCAATATTTGATTAAAGTTGAAAATATTATGTGTATACACTTTCAACATATCTCAAGATATATCATTACCAATATTCTCCTTTCATATATAATTGCTTGGGGAAAATCATTCCATCATCAAATACAATAAAAATGTAAATCATTAACTCAAGTGGGTTAATAACATCCCTGGGTTAATCTCATTCAACCATAAAATCCATACGATCATCTATATCACAACCCTCATCATACAACCAAATAATCAAAATTCTATATCTTTTTATTTTTGGATTGCAAATCACTTGAGTAAAACTTATCATCAAATACTTGGAAAATATATTTTCTCATTTTACATCCCATAAATTATCAACATGATATATTGTTCCCAAATCTGCTTCCATATAATAAACTTCATAGGATAAAATCCAAGCATGAAACTTTTATTGAGTAATAGTATTTCTCCAATTGATTCCCAATCAACAATTTGATTAGGGAAAATTGTTTTACATGAACCTATAAATCGTACAAGAGTTTTATGTATAGTATTACTTTCATTTAATACTATATCAAATACATTTTTATCTCTTTATCTAACCCTAATTCATTTCAAGTGCTCATCTAAATTTGTTTTCCTTGTATGACCACTCAAGGGGGAATCATTCAAGTTTTTCATAGCCAATTGGGGCATCATATTTATACATCTATTTCCACTCTACGTTTATTTATCATTTGAAGAGACATTTCTTATTCTAGTCACAACACCCTTTTAAAGAGGGTGAAATGTAGACACCTAAATTCTTCAACATTTAGTGTCATAATTAACTTTGATTAATATCAACAAACTAACTTGACCATCATTATAAATTTTAATTCTATCATAAAATCCACCAACATAGCTTCCCTCTCTTTTTAAAATAATTAATTAATCTATATTAATTAATTATCCATGAACATATATTCCACAAAACTAATTAATAATCCCAAAATTTTAAGTCAACAAACATATTTTGTACTTCTCTCAACCAAATGTGGAGTCATCCAACCACTTAATTAACTTATTCAACCAATTTGTGAGTCATCATTAAAACTTTAAACCAATAAGGTTAGTCATCCTGGTTCAAATTTGGATCATAGTATATTAGTCATGTGTACTAAGCTTTCACTATGCCTAATTATATGTAAGTTACATTATTAATACACTATTTTAAGACATTTAATTTATTCAAAATATTAATATTAGACCTGTTTTTGATGAAAATAATTATGAGGGTGATCCAAACATCTTCATGGTGATGAGTCACTAAGTTGCATGCTCTTGGGAAAAAAACTATTTTCTATTGCATGAGTTTAAATAGTATATTAGTTGTATCAAAATTATATTATGATTTTATGTTTTAATTCCTATTTACAAATATAAAAATTAAAAAAAATGGCACTAAATTTTGAGGTCAGATGAAAATGTTATGACCTTCAAAAGTTAAATTGCTCTAGCTTTAGGATCTCTTGAGAGCTAACTATTCAACTCTAGAACTAGGATTATTTAACTCTAGAGCCAACCATGACCACATGAATTTAAAGTTTTTTTAGACATTTTAACTTATTGTTGGTTTATTTAAATTTATTTAGGTTTTCTAAAGATGGAAGAGGATAAATACATGCCCTAGAAATTAGAAAACAAGCAAGAAGGGAGATAAGGGAAGTTGGATTCACATCATTTCTCTGGTGAGTTTGAGTCTTGGTCCTTAGTTTCTTATTTTTGTTAATTGTATATGATTAGTTCAGGTGTTTAGTGTAGATAAGTTTTTTGAAAATGAAGAGACTGGTATATGAGTGTTGGATAGAGGAGTAGTGAATATTATGTCTGTAAAATCCATTATTGGTAGTAAGCTTGTGTACTTGTTATATAACATAATGGAAGGGGAATGCAAGTTGTGTTACCCACTAGAGTTTTTCCCACATTGCATTTTAAAAGATAATTTTTTTGTCTATTATGTGCTTTAATCATTTCTTTATTTCATGTTCATGTTTAACAAGATGTACATTCAATTTTTTTTACTTGTGCATTTATATTTTAGCATGTTTAACATCATACAAGAGTCATAGATCCAATTATTAATGATATAACTATTTAGAATAAATATTGATGAATTTTAAAGTGAAATATCCACCTAGATTATGGATCATATTGGTATTAGAGCATGTTAGTGTTCCATAGATTGTGTGGTTTGTTTATTTATCATTTTATAGATATATGTTAGTTATAAGAGGAATAGTTGCTAATGGAAAAGATGATTTGGTCTCTTTAAAACAAGAGATATCTATAAGAAATTATATGAGATATTTTATAATTATGGATTACTAATATGAGAGGTTACCTAAAAATGATGAAGGAATATTCCATGAATTGGAAGAGGATGTTGCAAGCATATCTCAATCCATGAATGAGCTTGGGAAGATTATGAAGGTGGCCATATTAAAGATAGGAGTTTCCATGGATAATTTAAAATAGAGTGAGGAGATTAATGCTTACAACCATGAGAAATATAAGCCTTAATCCAACCAAGATCCACATACATTCAAATTAGAGGTGAAGATTGACATTCAATGCTATAAAGGTGAGGTAAATGCAAATAATCTTGATCATTAGTTAGCCTAACTGGAAGTATTATTTAATTTACATCAAATTAGTGAACATAAAAAAATTTGTTTTTCAAGGTTGAAGCTAGATAGTCATGATATAACTTGGTTTGAGAGTTATTTTAATTATTTGGTTGCTAAGAAGCTACCATAAATTATTAAACATGATGAATTTAAAAATTTAATTACGATTCAATTTTATCCTATTTGTTATGAAGAGGAAAGGTATATTGAATGGAAATATTTGAGGAAATGAGAAGGAAAAAGTGTGGTATATACAATTAAGTTTTAAAAAAAATTGGTCTAAATGGTAAAAGACACAATTGATCATGATATGCTCATGACGTATGTTGGAGGAATGCATAGTCACTTAAAGAGGTTTGTTTTACTTTCCAAGCTAAAGGACATAGATGAGGCTTGTTATCAAGCTAATTATATTGATATGAATGAGAATAAGGGTCCATATTCATCTTGAAAATATTCAAATGTTCTAAAGAAGAAAGGTGGGGTCAATGTTACTTATACAATTTCCAATAAGGATACTCAATAACATTGTGGGCATTATGATGTTGATATTTACTTTGAGGATAAATGTTGGAAGTTATATACATAATTGCATCCATTTAAAAATAAAAATAATAAGCAAAAGGCCATGTCATCATTTCAAGAAGAAGAGATTCATTATAACATAGATGTGGATGATAAGCTGTGTTGTACCTCTATGAAAAAAAGATATTCTTGGATAGCCATCATGCTCAAGATAAAGGTGAAACTTATAAAATATTATAGATCAAAGTTAAAATTAAGGTGGTCATAGTTGATACTCTATTTTATTCTTATTCTTAATAAAATTTAATTATCAAAGAGCTATTATAAACACTTGGGTTGGAAGTATATGGTCATCCTAATCTTTATGCACTAGGATGGGTGAAAAAAGAAGTAGAGATAAGGGTCTTCAAATAATACAAAGTTGAATTTTCAATAAATGAACATTTAATTGATGAATTTGTTGTATATTGCACTTTTTGACATTTGTGAAATAGTTTTTTACAACCCCTATATGTATGTTAGATATGCAATTATTAGGAGATGGTCTAATTAGTACCATTTGGTTAAAGATGGGAAAAGATACACCATTCAATCCTATAAAAGCAAATCTAAGTTGTCCTTGGTGAGTTCCACCCAAGGTAACTAATTAATTAATGATAGTGGGAAGTTTTCTTTCCTTATTTTTAAATATAAGAAAGAATGTAAGGATACTCATAGTAGGCCTACTAACAAAGATACTGAGGTGAATTTTTTGTTAGGATGTCTACTTTCAAATATGGGTTTTCCTTGACATGGAAGTGAACCACATAAGGGGCATGAAAAGGTGGACTCATTAGTTCACAAGGCTGATAATTTATTTCAGCATATACACTTCCAAGTTCAAAAGAAGGCCAAGAAGTGGGTAAGTATATTTACTCACTATAGAAGTTATTAAGCTTTTAAGGACTTAAAAGCCTCAAATTAGGGAGGTATGATCTAAATTTGGATACTAGTATGATAGTCATGTGTATTAAATTTCCACTATGCCCAATTATATGTAAGTTATGTTCTTATTACATTATTTTAAGAAATTTAATGTACTCAAAATATCAATAGCATACATACTTCTAAGGTAAATCAATATGAGGGTGATCCAGACATCTTCATGGTGATGAGTTGGTAATTTGCATGCTCTTGGGAAAGGACTATTTTCTATTGTAAGGGTTAAAATAATATTCTATTTATATCAAAATTATATTATGATTACATATTTTAATTCATCTAAAAAAATAGATAAGTTAATAAAAAATGGCACTCAATTTTGAGGTCATATGCAAAAGTTATGACCTCTAGAAGTCAAAGTACTTTAGCTTCAAGATCTCTTGGGAGCCAACTATTCAACTCCAACTTAGCTAGGACTGTTGAACTCCAAAGCTAGTCATGACCATATGAATTTAAAACATTTTTTGAAAATTTAAATTCTTGGTGGTTCACTTCATTTTATTGGGGGTTTCTAAGTATGTAAGAGGATAAATACAGGCCCTAATAATAAAAAAATATTAAACAAGAAGGGAGATGAAGGGAAGTTGAATTCACATTATTTATTTGGTGAGTTTGAGTCTTGGTTATTAGTTTCTTATTTATGTTATCTATATATTATTAGATTAGGTGTTTAATGCAGAGAAGTGTCTTAAAATTGTAGATATTAGCATATGAGTGTTGGATAGAGGAGTAGTAAATACTTTTTCTATAAAGGCTATTATTGGAAGTAAGCTTGTATGCTTATTACAAAACTTAGTGGAAGGGGAGTGTAATTTAACTAACCCACTAAAATTTTTCCCACCTTGGGCTCTCCAAGATAAAGTTATGTGCCTATTGTGTGATTTACTCATTTATTTATTTCATGTCCATGTTTAACAAGTTGTACATTCAATTTTTTGTACTTGTGCATCTATATTGTGGCATGTTTAACATCATACAATAGTCATAAATCCAATTGTTAATTGGATAACTATTTATAATCTATATCAGTGAAGCTCATATTAGAATATCCACATAGCTTATGGATCACATTGAACTACCTTGACTCATTTGTGAGACCATTTCAAATACCAACTAACTTTCCCCTTTGCTCTCAAGAACACGAGGAATTGGTATCTTCTACATGAATGAGGACTCAAATATAATTGTCTAAAATAAAAATAATTAAATAAATATATATTTATCTCAACAATCTATCTTATCACCTAAAATTATATAAATTGAAGTGTCATCATCCATTGTCAAAAACCATCAACAAGTTATCGAAGTGTTATTTAAATCATCTTGTGCATTCATAAGAAAATAAATAAATTACATCCATATGATACTAAAATTCCCTTTACCTTAGATAATTAATTAATCATCCACATATCGCATTGTATGAGTAAATAAAAATTCATCAATGGAGAAGGTGATTTAAATTATTGGTAAGATGGTACATTGTAAGTATGTTTGATTTGTTTCTTTTGATTGAATAACTCTAACCAAGTTTTAGTTTAGGCTTAGAATAGGAAGTTAATTATTCATTTGATTTCCTAGATTTCATAGGTTCTAAAATTATAGCTATCACAATCACCAAGAGGATAGGATACTTAGCTTATTTTAATTATTTTTTGCTCTATAAAAATGTACAATTGTCAGCATTGGTAAAAAATAGGTCTATGGTCACTTGGATCTAGAAAATTATTATCTTAGCCTACTAGGGTGATTTCAGTAATACCAAGACTCCTGTGGTAATGAGATCCATTCGATATCTACCAAAATTTTCCTTATGATAAGTGTTATATTTTTCCACCATATATCACTACACCTACCTGTAGATATGTATTCTTTGAAATTTCAAAGGTTTGGGTCATGTGTAGGTTCAGATTGATCTTTCTACACCTTGAAACCCTAAATCAACTTTTCACACTTATTTCTCCTATAAAAGGGGTTACAAAGGATGGGTTTGAGTTGAATTCAAACACCCCTAACTAAGTGGTTGGACACTACCTAATGATTATGATACTCTAAATAGGGCTCAAACTCCATGTAATTCTTCCATCTAATTGTGTGTGGGCTTAATCAATATTATACTATTATGTAGTAGAATCCTATGTGTGGATTTTCACACTTAAAAAACTATGATTTTAACCTTTAAATAATATTCATAATTGGCTTGATGGTTATTCCTTTGAGGGTTTGTAGTTTTGGATGATTTAGGTAGTGCCTTAAGGATCTATGGATGTATTCCTCAATGTAATAGATTTTTTTATAATAAAATGCTAGATAGGAATAGGCTTAGGGTTGAAATGTTTATATAGTTAACTCTTTGGGTAATTTCCCTCTAAATATAAATATGAAACATGTGGACCTACCCAAATAAAGAGTTTTCATTTTGGAAAATAATTGTTAGAGAGTGAAAAGGTGGGTCCAACCAAGGCAAATGGATTTGGTTGGATCTAATAACTAAATCCATGTAATTGCATCTATAGGTGTCTAGTTAACAAAATACAATAATTTGGGATCAGGTGATAATTTACTTGATATGGTTATCTATTTTAGTAGAGACTAGGGAAATCCTATTTGTGAATAATGTAAAATGAGGAAGGTTGGCCCCATAGGCAATTAAATGGCTATGAGATAATGTGAGAAAAAGGTAGTTGTGTATGCATAAGTCTTGTATGACAAGGCTTGATAAAAAAAATGACACTATCAAGTATCTAATTGTATGCATCTATATTTGGCCCCATTTTATTATAGTATTTAAAATGCTAGAGTAAAAGGATAAAGTGATAAATTTGGTACCTGAGTGTAACTATGGTGAGTGTCTTTAGGTACATGTTGAGTATTGATATTTTCCATGAAAACCTTGTAATGAAAATTTATAAATTAGTGTCCGCTTATTATATAAATATGAAATAATAGTTAAACATATTTTAAATTGAAATAGTAAATAACAAACATGCCTATAGGTATGTGAACTATGCTACCCTTTGGATTCATCAGAGAATGGGGTGATTATGTCCCACAAAGATGTTAGTGTTAAAACCATGGGTTTAGAATAATATTCCTTGACCCTCATTGGATATGGATAAGTGATTATAAGTTAAGCCACACATAACCTCAACTATATTACTCAGTTTATATATTTTTATAATTAGACCCAAAATGGCTTCCAATAAACTTGAGTTTGAATAATCTATTGTAGATCAATTTTATATTTAATTATGAGTAAATATGATCAATATAATGACATAAACCATCACTTTCTATAATAACCTATGTAATTTTAGTATGTAACCTATGCCATAGTATCATAATATCTATGAATTTTTAACATATGCCTCACATCTGCCCAGTCTGATAAATTATGTAATATGAGTCATGTAATTTGTTTCATAATATCATAAATATCTATGAATTTTCACTCATAATCCTATGTAAAATATAAAATATACCCTACATATTCCCCCAAATTGATAACCTATGCAAACTAAGTCATATAATTTATGTATTAATCTAAATCAATATTTTACAATATGAGTAAATTCATAGTGATTTGTGCCCAAAATATAACTTTTTTATGTGAAGGCCTTAGTCTCTAAGACAAACCCACTATGAATGAACCCATTTTGAGGTAATATGTAGACCAAAAATTAATCCTCTAAAAATAAAAGAGCTATATGCATCATACTATATATAAAAATATTTAAGCATGTGATAACATGATTAGATTATATCATCATAAAAATATTAGACCATCTAAGCATATAAGAAACATGTATCCTAAGGAATATTAGTGTCATGTCAAGTAGATAAATAAATAAGGTAAAAAGTGATAGTCATCATATTAATGATCATAAAACACTAAGCAATAACCATGAATAAGATGTATGATATATATCATGACATTACAAATAAATAGATTAATGTGTGATATGAATCATGACATTAGAATATTAGTAGATAAACCTAGATATATCCATATAGTGTCACACACAAATCCATGACAATGACACACAAAAAATAATAGAAACACAAATGATATTATATACAATTTCACATATAGTAAGAATCATGCATATAAAGAGTAAAAATAAGAGTCATAAAATGAACACATAATTTCATGTAGATTCATAGTCACATAAAGAAAGATTCAAAAATAAAAGGAGTCACATAATGAACAACCAATGTCATGTAGAATAATAATTACATAGAGAAAGAGTTTAACATAAAAGGAGTCACATAATGAATACCCAATATCATGAAAAGTAAGATTCATTGAGAGAAAAAGTCAAATAATGTAATACATAATTAAGGATCACACTATGTAACACACAATAAAAACAATCACTCATATAAAAAGTAAAGATAATCTAAAAAATAAATGGATGTAATAATTGAATCTATTTGATGAAATGTAACACTCTAATTAGTATACATAAGATCAAGTCATGAGTAATCAGTGTAATTAGCTTAATATGTTTAATGGAATGGTCATAAAAATATGTAACTTGTGAAAATTATAAACACCTAAATTTGGTATAAGTCTAGTTTGTACAATTATTTAATATGGATTTACATATATACTCTCTCAATATAAAAATAGTACTTATCAATGAGTTCATTTTTATCTTCGGTCTTATATCTCCACTTTTTGTGATTATACAATCCTTTATTTGTCTTTGCCCACTTTTTTAACCTTGTCATAAGGATACCTAGTCTTGACTTATTGGGTTCTATGTTTTCCTTGGCTTCTAGACAAATACACAAATCACAAATGGATCCATGGTAGTGGAATCTTACTCTAACTCTATAAATGTATAGACATATCTTATGGGTTTGTTTTGGGTCACCTTTCATTTGTGTCACTTTTTTTTGCACATTTGAATCTTGTAAGGTTGACTCTTGCATGTTAATAGTTACCAAATTAAAAACTAATTTACCTATATATTAAAATAACTTAAGGGCATTTATGGAAAATAAATAATTTTTTACCAAAGGCACACTTAGAGCACACAAAAATAGTATAGATTATGGTTATTCTAAATATAAAGTAGATATACATATTTGTATGCTTATACTAAAGGATAACTTAGGAAAAAATTCACTTAGACTTAAAATGGTATGATTTAGATCACCCACACATTAATGGTATAAATATATGTGGTTTGATTCATCAAAAAAGTATTATAAACGTAAGAAACACTCAACTTGTCATTGGGGATGGTTGAGGTCATTCCATTTCATCCCTATCACCCATTGTCCCCATTCACATTGATATTATACTACATAGCAAGGGTTTGAATAAAGGATAAGGAAAATAGATCTATTATGTGGGATACATGACATTTGAATACATATTAAACTTTAAAAATCTTAGATTCAACAATCGTAACTATCACATATTTACATAAACATGCAAGGCAGTTCTAACCCTAGTAGACAATGTCATACTACACATGCATCCAATAAGTGTGAAATTGTCAAGCTTGAAAATAGAATATGTTTTAAAATCCAAAAAATAATATTAAATTTCATAATATCTACCAAATATAATACCCTATCATGTACCAACACAAACCAAAAATGAGGCTAGGTACTCCACCTCTATAGTGTTTTTTATAAATAAAAAGTAACTATATTATACTACTAACCCACAAAATTTCATGTGAATTGAATATATTATGAAATATAAATTATCCTCAATTTTATCCTATTAAGTGAAATTAATAAAAAAATATATAAAACATATTAGTGAACCCTTTATTTATAATGGAAACATAACACACCTTAGGTCCTCTTAGGGTTTCTTCTTTCTATCACTAGAGTATCATATTTCTATATTTATATTTGATTTATAGATCTAATTTATAATTTACCATTATTAATTGGCCTTTTTATTAAGGTTTCCATTCATAAAAAATATATATACCTATGTTTTATCTTGTATTAAGAGTAGGATTTGTGTTTTTTTCTTTGTCATTCTAGGGTTTTAATTTTTTTTATTTATGAATATGCATCCTCAAAACCCTAATAGGTCTAGATATATGGATCCCTTATCATTAAATCATATAATACCCTAAAAATACATTAATTAATGTAAAAATAAAGTTTTAGATGATCATTCTTATATTTACAATAAAAATGCTTATGTAAATGAGTAATATGCATGTACAAGTGAAGGAAATGATTATGATAGTTATGATCATGATGGTGTCAAAAATTATATTGTTAGTGATTTATATTTATATGATTATATTTAAAAATAATAATACAATGAGTTTAAAACACAAGAAGTTAATTCTGCTTCTCCCTCTATACATTCTTTTGCTAGTCATTCATTTCAACAAGAGGAAAAAAACATTGAATTAACTAATGCAATTTTTAGTAAAATTCCACTTAAGAATGAAGATACACATTTACATAATAAATAAAATTATTGTGTCTTACAATTATATTTATGCATTCCATGATTATAGTGATATGAAATTTAAGGTTATTCCTCTTACTTTATTAGAATTCCATATTCTTTTACATGGGGCTTATGAATGTGATGTCCCTGCTTATTCTTTATAAATGAAATGTGGTGTTATTATTCCTCCTTTTTATTATTTAAAAACAAAATGTCATAATAGTTATAATTAATTCAATTATGTTTATATAAAGAATTATCTTATGCAAGATAATGATAACAATGTTTGTGATGAGTATCCTACGCCTATGTCTAGTATAGAGGATCCTTTTCCTAAACCATCTACCATTATTTGAAATAGTGTACATATGGAAATAATTAATAATAAAATCTATAAATTTAATGACCTCCTTAAAAATTATTAACATGTCTTCCCAATAAGTCATGGCCTTAATTAGTGTTATAGGTTATTTACAACATAAAGTGCATCACCTCTCACTATAAATAAAATCATATCATGCTTGGGTGGATTATAATGTTATATATGGGAACCAAATAGTGTGAATTATCCTTAATTCAACATTAGGTTGGGATTTTATAATGCCTACATTTAAATTATTTGACGTGAGTGGTTATCTATTTCTACATATTAAGGATTTTAGAGTTTATATGGATAAATATAAACATGATAGAATTCTACTTAAAGTTTTTCCTAAAATCTTAATTGGTAAAGTTTTTGCTTGGTTTCATCATCTTTTCATACATATCTTGAATAATAAGAAACATTATTAATACAATACATTCATAGTAAGGGACCAAGTGTTGTATATGAGCATTTACCTTCTCTACATCAAAGAAATTCAAAACTAGATATCAATTACAATTTATGATATAAGACTTGTATGCATCAATTGATCTATCAACCAATATATTTAGTGACATAGTAAATTTTTTGGTAGATCACCTTTTTTTCTCCTCAAGGAGAGATTGTATGATGATTTTCAATGAATTCAATCTCCTTGTTTTGAGACCATTGACTAGAGAAGGATCTTACATACATTCCCAATCAGGATCATGGGAATAAAAATATAAATTTGTCAAAAGGAAGTTACACATAAGGCAATTTTGACCAACCAAAAATTCATAAAATGGAAGTACTAACTAAGGTAAAAAATAAAAAAGATACATTAACAAAGATCACTTATGAGGCATAAAAGGAAATAAGTTCATATTTCTCAATTAAAAGTCCACCAATCAAGTTTGAAAGTCTTAAGGATATTAAAGTACTAATTTAAAAACACTACTTGATAAGAAAATGATAAGATTTCATCTTAATCACTATCACCCTCCTCATCATTTAGAATAGCTAAGGGAATGACCATTTTGAAACTATCATCATATAATGGACATAAATATAATCTCTATGCATTACAACAAAATATTTAACAACATATTTATAAAGGTATTATTACATTTCAAAAATATCGTAACATTTATATGAGTTTAGTCTCTCATTATCTTTCTAGTTCACTCTCTATACAAGTTGATATTTCCCAAGACATTCCTATAAATGAGCCAATGTTAATTTGTGCTATCATTAAAAAGGTGAAACTAGAATGGGCATCATTATTGATAATAAAGAAAACTATAATGCATGATTAATTAAATTTATAAGATAATTAGGATAAGATGAGTGAGATTTATATTATATGACTACACATGTAATTTAGTAACTAGTAATAGTACTCTACTAATTAATCTTGGGTTTAAATAATGAATACATTATTTTCTGTATAACAAATTGTTACATGAGATAATGCAATTTTGGGACAACCATGGTTACAACTAATAGATAAAAACTGGATGAAGATAATATAATATTATCATTTAATTTATTAGGTGGTTTACTTACATACCAACAAGATAGAATAAATATCAAGAAAAATATTGTTAAGAATATAGTTGCATCTCATGATACATATGCATGGATACAAAAGAAAAAGTAACAAGATATAGATCATAGATTTGATCAACTAATTAATATATCACATAAACAATAAGAAATAAAATAATATCAAGTAATATTAACACAAGTAAATAAAGCAAACACAAGTGTGACTATTATTAAGATTTAAGTACCAAAAATATAGTATCAAGATGTAGTTTCATATGAGGATAAATGTAGTGCTCAATAATTATATCCATCTAGTTAGTTGTTGGTGTTTAGGAGGGGTTTTATGAAAATAAGTGAAAGCATAGGATAAATTATTTTGTGCTCAAAATTTAAAAACTTGGTTACATAAACATAAATTCATATAAGGCATAGGCCCTATGTGCTCACCTAAAGTATAGTTGAGAAGGAACTAGGGCCTATGTTGGGATAGTTGTGCCATGGCACGAGGATTAAAAAAGGGGGAGGGCTCAAGAAATATAATGTAACCTTAGTTAAAGGGAAGACCCATAGATGCAAGCTTATTTTGGGGTAATCTCGAGGTCATATAGGCTCTAAGTGGGTCACAAGATTACTTTGATTCAAGTTATCCCTCATACTTAATAGATGTAGATAAAATAAAGGTTGTGTTCATGGGAATAGATGTATACCCATTTTTCATGTAGGATGATGTTGAAATTAAGAAAATACAAAGACTCTATTAAAATGTAAAACCAGTGAAACACATGAACTTTAGATCAGTATAACTAACCAAAATAAAACATAACACAAAATCACTTACAATCTATAGCAATACTACTAACATGAAAACCAATACAAACTCAAACGTATTTCAAAGAAACACCATTACTAATTGTTCAAAATATAGAATAAAATTTTAAATCTAAAAACCATATTATCCATAGCCTAGAAGTTCACAAGCAAACTCTGGCATATAAAATTAGAGCTAGGGTGGCCTCTATTCTATATCTAAGCCTTAATGGCTGCTAGAGAAAACTCTATAGAGTGTGATTCAAAAGCATTCTACTAGAGATTCATTGAAATTATCTCTCTCTCTCTCTCACTCTCACTCTCACTCTCTCTCTCTCTCTCTCTCTCTCTCTCTCTCTCTCTCTCTCTCTCTCTCTCTCTCTCTCTCTCTCTCTCTCTCTCTCTCTCTCTCTCTCTCGCTCTCGCTCTCTCTGTATTTTATATCTAGCTTGAGATTTTTATATAGGCCTTTATGATCATCTTTGATAGGGTGTAGGCTATAAGCGAGTACTGAGCTGGGGTTCTATCATCATAACTAATAGTTCCATGATCCTATGATTTCCATGATCCAATAGCCACCTTTCTTTAGTTCTTCATCAATGTCTTGATTATCCAGGAGTTGGTTAGCCATTGGCTAGCTGGTGCATGTTTTGCACTTTATCCTCCATCTATTTATTAAAAACCCTTAGGCAAACTACTTGAAAAAACTAGATGTGTTGAGGTGGATATCAGATTGGTGCAAAAAATCCATCAAACAAAATTTAGGGGACCACCATTACCCCATACAAAAACCTAGTCCTCTCTTGGATTATGCTGATAAATTTTTAGGAGTGGAAAACATAGGTGCATTCTTAAATTTTTGCACTAAAGTCCTCAAATTCATTCATGGATATCTTGATCTCATTCGTGGTGCTATCAATTTTGGTTGAAGCAGTAATGAGTGCAAGTATATTTATTTTATCTAACTCCTTTTAGAAGGATTCTAGGTTGGCCTATGCTTTTACCACACTTTCATCCAAAATATCCTTTTGCTCATAGGCTTAGTCTATAGGGCACATAAGAGTTCTTCCAGGGTTCTCTCCTAAGCCTTGATCTAATTTCTCAACTCATTTATGCTTCCCATGATCTGTGAGCTTTTTTCCTTGCTTATGGAGTACACCTTTGTCATTAGCTACTCCTCATCCTTTGATTACTTTAAGCATGCATCTATCACTGAAGCTTGGTTGGATAAGTTTAAAATATTACATATACTACTTATGATCCTTCCTTTAATTTGGTAAATAAATCCTCCACTTGGAGATTTTTTGATAACTCCTTATTTAGTACAATGTTGGGGCCTTACTCTTCTTATTCTTCTTGCATTGGCTTGAACTAGAATATTAGGAGCATCTTCTCTACCAATACTTAAATTTTATCAACCTATAATATGTATAAGGTATTGATGTTGATTAATAGAGATGGATCAACCATCTCTACACACTAACAAATTTTTTTAAGTTTGAAATTGATGGCCTGCACTTCCTTACTTAAGGAGTTTATTTAGTTTCAGTACCTTGCCATTATTTATGACACTTTGGTGTGTTAATTTCATAGCATTTCTTATTAGTGTATTTATATATTAGACTGGGTTCATGGCTTAGGGGTCAATAAGGAGAGATTGGTTCCCTTCCTCAGTATCCTCTAGGCTCACAATTATAGCCTTTAGTGCTTTGAATTGGGGTTTATCCATGTAATAGTCTAGTGTAAATGAAAGTTACTTTTTCATCCTTCTTATGGTGGCTTTTGGGGGTATAGATTTATACAAGTATAAATCCTTATCCTCCTAATCCTTCTGCACCATTTATTTGATGTTGTGCTCTTTGTCTCCCTTTTGAATTATGGCCTTATCCTCTATGTACACTTTTTCCCCTTCATTGGCACCATCACTCTCTTCAGCATGCTCCTCCAAAGAGTCACTTGGCTAGATCTTGGGGGTTTCTTCATTAGACTTATCCTCCTTGTCTATTTCTTCATCCTAAAGATTCTCAATGTTTACTTCAATATTTATACCTTTAGCACCAAGGTTACCTTGTTTCCATTGGTTCTTCTCAACTATATTTTTTTATTACTCTGAGGTTCCAACATTGCCTTCTTTTTATTTAGACACCCCTTCACTACTTGGGTGTGCTTTAACAACTTCCTCTAGTTATCCAGTAGAGCCAATTGGAACCTGCTTGATCAAATTTTTGGAAGCACAATGACTAAGAGCGGGGGTGAATTATTATTTATAAATTTTCATTCAATCTACTTAACATACATGAACCATTATAACAAGCATGTACATATTAGAAAGCATAAGCATTAAATCATAAGAGCATGAAACACATGAACATAACATATACATGGGAAAAAATTATAGGGAATAAAATCCATTGATGAAGTAAATGGACTAGAGTCCTATAAGATAAACATAAATATTTAGTGAAGCACCCACTTCACATAGAGCACCAACCCCAATTGGCTCAACACTAACTCAGCTAGGATTTAACAAACACCCAATTGCAAGGACTCACAAAACCCCTAGATGACTCAACACCAAATCAACCACCTGATAACTTGATCACCTTTAAAAATCCTTTTTTCTTATACAATAAATGATGATATTTTTTGTCAACTCTTTGCTCACTTCTATCCCTCTTAAACTGGCTTCTAGCCCTCTTCATGGCTTGATTATGTCTTATGAACTTGATCCTCATGTGAATAACCTCTATTAGATATTCATGACACTTATCCAATGGTAATAATGACCTCCTTATTATCACAAATTATCTATATCATTCACATGTTCTCTTTTTTCTCTTAACACACTCAAATAGGCATAAATAACCTTACTTCTATATAAGTCACTTGATCATATCCTTCTTAATAAACCATAAAATATTATATTCATAGGTCATCCATATAATATATATTAGGATATTTAAAATAACATTCCTTAATCATTAATCAATCAATACATTAGGTTGGACATAGCTTAGTTATCCCTTACTCCTCTTTTAGGCTTTATGGAGATCTAATAGGCCTTCTTAACAACACATTAACCTTTGATATTTATTGAAGACTATTAAAACACCTCAAAAAAAAAGAACACATCATATGCCACTCCAATATAGCTTATACAAATTATTTTTTGGTCTATAACACATTTTAGGTCCAGCCACTATTTGAACCCTTTCTCAAATCATTGTTTATGAAAAGCCTGTACATACACAAAAAATCTATCTTGAATAACTGAGGCAAACGCTCAATTTTGCCAAAAAAATATGGAAAACAATTACATATTCAAAAACCTCATGATATTAGGGTCAACTTAAACTTAATTATATTATTCAACTCAAGTTATATAAGTTCAAACTCTTCTCTGCAAGATGCTCACTCAGACCTATCAATTGACTTTAAAACATGGTCAAGGAAAGATGAGCTTCTAACAAATGATTGAATTTAATCAAGGGATTTCAATTTATGAACATGATATTATACCATAATTAGAGAAAAATATATCAAACATATAATAATATCTAATGGAAATTATTGGTCTTACACACCAATTTGTTGATCTTCTCTCTCACAGACTCTACTTAGTTAGACAAACCATTTTGGCTTTAATGTTCCAACCTCTTACAATGACTTCAAAGATTTTTCAAATCATGGATAGATTATTTAGGTCAAAAATAACATAATAATATATTTCAATGTATCACTCTTGCATTAAACACATTAGGAATCATCTTCTCACTTTTGCCTAATTTTCTTACTATCTACATCATTAGGTCTGTTAATGACTGACCAACTTGAATCACCAAATTTGCACACCTGAGATATGGAACCTATATATAAACCTTTGTGGACCATAAATAACAGTTTCATACTTTTATCTTCATCCACTTAAAAACTTTGACTTGATTAACTTTACTTGTTACAATAAATCTCTAAAAGATAAACTCTTTTCTATAGCATTTTGTCACTCATCTGAGAAACCAATCACACCTAGATGTTCCTGGGAGAGTTGAATACAACCTAAAATAACTTAAATAACCATACCAAACCATTATAACATATTTATAACTATATATTCAACATCAAGTCATTTTTTGGGTTATTTGAGGGTTTACACCAACTTTCAGTCTTAATAATCATTCATAAAACTTAGTTCCTATTTACAAAAACCAATGATTTGAACTTTGATTTTACACCCTTCCGCATATACCATGAATAAATTATATCCTCATGTATATTATGCACATGGAAATGATCACTTGAAAAACATTCTCATGTAGATAACTCTTTATTCTATGCATTCAAATAACTTGACTCACCTTTGTCAATGTTTACTTGCTCACCCATGTCATGAAAACTAATATAAATACCTCATTTGGACACCATATCTCTCTTGCTTTCTAAGCCTTGAACTACAAGTCTTATCAAGCCTTGAATCTGACCTCTTATCCATCATATAGGCTTCACCTTGAAACTCTCTTGTGTTCTAATGCCTCTTTTGTATTCTCAAGTAACCTTATACACTCATTCTTCTTTGAAAATTCAATAGAGAATATTCAGAGCTTGACTAAGGATATTCATAACATATTTAGAGGTGTAGACACATATCTTGAGAGATGAACTTTTAATCATATATAAGGCCCTCAACACATCATGTACAAAGTCAAATGACCTATCTCATGCTCAAACACTATGAAGCATTCTCATCTTCATAGATCATTTGGAGCATCTTTGGAACTGCTTACATAGATCTTCAAAGCATATAATTTATTTTTTAGAGCTCACTCATTTAATCATTCTACCTAAAAATACCATCCACAAGGTCTAGACAAAGCATTACAATATGATTGAAACTTGACATATTGACCTCTATTTACTCATTCTAATCTCAATGATATTACTAACACTCTTAAAATAGTACTCTCACATCACTACTTTCATACAATAACAACACTCTCTATGCTAGCATAAAACTCATCATATACATACCTCAAATCTTAATTGACCATTCACCTTTACAAGAACCTTTGACATAAATGACATTAGATTGACATCAGAGATAATAATTTTTATAATAACTCAACAAAAAAAGATAATGATCAACAATATCTTCCTTAATCAATGATAATGTTCATCAATCACCCCTTTGTCATTGATGGTAAACACACTTAGAAAATTGTGTCAACCACTCTTGATGGAAATCATCTCTTAGACCTGATTCTTGATTTTTCTCACCCTTTTTGATCTTTCCTTTTTTCTCTCCCTTTCTGATCTTCTCCCCCTTTGACATTAATGACAAAGGTCTTCCACAACTATCATCTCTTTTTGAATGAACTCAGATTACAAGACCACTTCAACACAGGTCAAGCTCAATCAATAATTTGAAAATATCCCATTTAAACCAAGTATCCACCATGATTCTATTAATAATAAATATCAAGGGTCACTTATAACAATTGGAATCATACTTTGTCCATCTGATTCGATACTATCTATCAAAGATACTAGATGGCACATAGTCTTCAGAAACTATGAAAACCATTCTCAAAAATTTCTCTCAATTAGGTCATTCTTACAACTAATTCATCAAAAATATCAATAAATATATTCTATGAAGCATCTTAGACACAATATCTCCTTAACTCCATGCATATAAAAAAGTAATCACTTTCTTGAAAAAGAAATCAAAGATACCAATATCCCCCTTAGACCAAGAATATCTTCTTTAAATTAACTATGAAATCAAGATCACTTAACTTTCTTGATATGATAAAAGAATATAAAACTATTGACCACACACAAGGCTATCCCATTCTTGACACTAACCACAAAATTAGGGACTCCCCCTTTGTCTTCATAGATCAAGCTCAACTACTTACACAAATAGATACCAAAATCTTATCTCTTATATACCAATTGTCTGCACTTTGATTCTAGGTACCTGATAATAGCCTTATATCTCTTCATCATGCTACTTGATATACTTCAAACCATAGAGCTATGAATATAGGAATAGATAAAATCCATCTTCATCTTTTTGCTTGTAACATAGACAACCTGGAATCTTCTAAAAATGAAACCTTCTTTGACTACAACCTCATGCTTCTACTGATAGAAGAATTTCTCCATGAAGCTTAATGGAGCCACCCCTTTTCATAAGAAAATAAAAAAACATGAACTCAGGTGATTCCCATATCTCCATACTTTCACAAGACTAAATATTCTTTAATGTCCTCAAATTGATTGACGCTATAGGCTTGATCTCATCATCAACTATTTGATCATCAATGTGAGCTGACAACAAACATTCCTTAGTTGATTTGTCATCTAAGGTATGCTCTATCTTGACAATTAGTCCACTTTAGCTTGTAGACTGATCATGAATTATTTTTACTTCCTTTGGTTTTTATACATTCATTTGCCTTCATTCTTGCACTCTACGATCTTCAAACTTTCTATTTTGACTTGATTATCTTCCAAATCTGTTAGGACAAAATTTTGCAATGTGTTTTATATTATGATAGTTGTAAAAAACCACATTATACAAACCATTTTTATTATGTGAATTGTGATCCCTTCCATAGTTTCTAATGTGAATTGTGAGCCCTTCCATATTATCATAATAAACATTAAAAGATCTAGAATACCTTGTAGCATTAGGATGTCTAATAGGTCTTTTCATGTTGACCTTATTGTCTTCAATTTTCTTCTCCTGGAATTGAGATGATTTATTTTGGTCTTACCAAGACATATCTTATCACTTTTAGACTTTTGACTAATCAAGATATCATCTAGAGTCTTAGAACTTTTTTCAAATTTCATAAAGCTCTTCACCTTTCTATATGCTTGATCTAGCTTAGATTTTAGAGATTCTATTTCAATTTCATACCTGATGTATTCTTCCTCTTTGGCCTTTATTAATGCATTGAATATCTCCATCTATACCTAAACTTGATTGATAACCTCATAATGCTCCTTAGAAGTGTCACTCAAACTTTCCTTAAATAATCCAATTTGATCCTCATAATCTTTGACTAATGACCTTAGTTTGTGATTCTTTCTTCTTTAAAAGTTCAAATCCTCTAGGGCACTTACCAACTCTACCTCAAGATTTAATTTAGCTTCTCTCTCTTCACTATCATAATATACTTCATCTAATTATACATCAATCATAAGTCCTTTCCCATTTGAACAACCCCCATCATCTAATTCTATGCCTATGAACAAAGTTTCACTATTGTCATGTTTAGATTCATTACTACCACCATCACTGTTAGATGTGCTTGAGTCACTTACATCTAATTAGTTGTATTTTTTTGTATACATGCTTTTATTTTTCTTGAATGACTTATTATTGCCTTCATACTTTCTAAAACTATTCTTGCTCTTGTCAGAACTATAGTATTTGCTATCTATACTATGAGGTTCATCATTCTATTCATTATATTAGCCTTATGCTTATGAGGAAACTTATTTTCAAAATTTCCAATCTCTCCATAGTTGAAACACTTAAATGGCAACTTACCTCTATACTTACTTGAATTAGTCTTTAGCTTCCTAACAAACATGGCAATCAATTCATCATCATCAATATTTGAATCAATATCATCCTTAGACTTATTACCTTGTTTTTTCTTCTCTTTTGACTTATTTTCAGCTTTGATAGCTACTTCCTTCTTGGGAAGTCTTATTTTATTAGTTATCATATCATAGGCAGTCAAGATGCCATGAAACCCATCCATCTCTAGCTTATCTAAATCTTGCATTTCTTCTACTGTAGACACTTTAGAGTCAAACTTAAGAGTTAGTGATATTAACACATTTTAGAGAAAAATAGACTCTTTCACTTCTTCTCCCAATCCTCTAATGATATTGACAACTTCATCAATCCTCAATAGGTAAGATGCAATGGTTTCATCTTCATTCATCTTCAGGCTTTCAAACTATTTTCTATGGATTTATAACTTGTACAACTTCACCTTGGTGTCTCCTTAATATATGGTATTTAATTTATCCAATAAATATTTGAATGATACATAATTTATTAAATTTACAAGATCTACCTTTGATAGGCCACACAAAATGGCATTCATTTCCCTGGAGTTATTTTCATTAGCCTTCTTATCTATTACATGTGTTGGTGGAATAAGTGGTGTAAAAAAAACCATCGATAAATGCCTATCAAATATCATGTCCTTGTGACATTACATATATATTCATTCTAATATTCTAAAAGGCATAGTTAGATCCATTGAACAATAGAGCCTTACTGGTAGTGAAACCACCTTGAGCTTGTTGACTAGTCATCCTTAATTTTTAGGATCTCCTTTAGGATTTTAGACATAATTCAAAGGACCATGCTCTAATAAAAATTGTTGGAATAAAAATTATTGAAATGGGGTTCGAATCAGTATTTATAAATTTTAATTCAATTCTAATTAACATACATGAACCATTCTAATAAGCATGTACATTTTAGTAAGCATAAACACCAAATCATAAGAGCATGAAACACATAAACATATAATATATGTGGGAAAACATTAAAGGAAAGAAAAACCACTGATGAAGAAAATAGACTAAATTCATTTAAGACAAACATAAATCTTTATTGAATCACCCACTTCACATGGAGTACCAACCTTAACTAGCTTAACACCAACTCATCTAGGCTTTAGTAAGTACCCAGTTGCAAGGAGGCACCAAAACCATAGATGACTCAACACCAAATCAACCCTTTTGATACAATTTATCATCTTAATAAACCATTTTTTCTCATACAATATATGATGATCTTCTCCTTCAGGTCTTTCCTCACTTTTATCCCTCTCAAACTGGCTTCTAACCCTCTTCGCTTAACTAGCCCTCTTTATGGCTTGATTATGTCTTTTGACCTTGATCCTCATATGCAAAACCTATATTAGATATTAATGAAACTTATATGATGGTAAACATGACCTCATTATACTCACCAATGATATATATATATATATATATATATATATATATATATATATCATTCACATGTTCTCTTTTTTTCTCTTAACACACTCAAATAAGCCTAAACTACCTTGCTTTTATATAAATCACTTGATCATATCCTTGTTAGTCAGCCACATAATATTATATTCATAGTTTGGAAAAATAATAGGTTTTATCATGTTTAAAATAACATTACATAATCATGAATCAACCAATACATTAGGTCATCCATAGCTCAATTAGCCCTTACTCCTATTTTAGGATTTATGGAGACCTATTTGGCCTTCTTAACAACACGTTACCCTTTGATATTTATTAAAGCATATTAAAACACCTCAAATATTAGTAAAACATCATATGTGACTCCAATATACCTTATAAATATTTACTTAAGGTCCATAATACCTTGTAAGTCCAATCACTATTTGAACCCTTTCTCAAATCACTGTTTATAAAAGGCTTATGAATACATAGAAACTCTATCTTGAACAACTGAGGCAAACACTCAATTTTGAAAAAAAATTATTAATTTTTGTTTTATAAACATCCTAACCTTAGGGCCATCTAAAACTTCATTATATGCTTTAACTCAGGGTATGCAAGCTCAAACTCTTCTCTACAAGATGCTCACTCAGAACTATTAACTAACTTTAAAACATGGTCAAGGAAACATGAACTTATGATACTTGATTGAATGTACTAAAGGGATTTAAATTAATAAACATGATCTTATAACATACTAAGATCAAACTCCATCAAATAGATCATAATCTCTAATGGAAACTATTAGTCTTGTAGACTAATCTATAGATCTTCTCTCACAGACTCTACTCAATTAGACAAGCCATTTTGGATTTAATGTTCCAACCTCTTACACTAAATTTAAAGATTATTAAAAGCATGGATATATTATTCAAGTCAAAAATAACATCATCATATACTTCAATTCATCACTCTTACATGAGAACACATTAGGAATCATCTTCTCATTTCTGCCTGATTTTCTTACAGTCTACACCATTAGGTCTATTAGCTACTGGTCAAATTAAATCACCAACTTTTCATAACTAAGATATGGAACCCATATATAAACATTCATGAAACATATCTAAAATTATCATAATTTTATCTTTATCCACTTAGCAACTTTTACTTGATCAAATGTTTTTTCTACAGTAAATATCCAAAAGATAAACACTTTTTTGTAGGGTCTACTCACTCACTTGAGAAACCAATCACTCCTAGAGGTGCCTAGAGAGTTGACTACAACATCCAATCACTTATCTAATCATACCAAACTATTATAATCACTTTAGAATAATATCTTCAACATTAATTCATTTTTAGGGTTCTTTAAGGGTTTATATCAAATTCTAGTCTTAACGATCATTCATAAAACTTAGCTCCTATTTCCAAAACCTAATGCTTGGAAATTTGAGCTTGAACCCTTCCTAATCTTCCCTGAAAAAACTATTTCCTCATTTAGATGATGTAAATTCCAATGATCACTTGAAAATATTTTTCAAGTAAATAATTATTCATTCTGTGCACTCAAACAACTTGACTCACCTTTGTCAATGTTTACTTACTCAGCCATGTTATGGAAAATAATACTGATACCTCATCTAGCCACCATATCTCTCTTGATTTCTAGGCCTTAAACTAAAAGTCTCATCAAGCCTTGAAATTTTAACTTCTGGACACCCTATAAGATTCACCTTAAACTCTCCTATGTTCTAATGCCTCTTGTGTATGCTCAAACAACCTTATATACTCATTATTTTTCAAAGCTTCAATAGAGTATCTTCAAAAATTCTTAAAAATATTTAGATCTTGACTAAGGATCTTCATATCATCTTCAAAGATGTATACATAGATCATCTTAGCTAACCTTTTAATCATTTGTAAGGCCCTCAATACCTCATGTACAAACTCAAATGACCTCTCTCATACTCAAACACTATGAATAATTATTTAGAGCATTCTCATCTTCATAGATCATTCAAAGAATCTTCATATATCATTTAAATCATCTTCATAGACCATTCAAATCATCTTCATAACTAATTACATAGATATTTAGAGAATATAGTTTTTTTTTAGAGCTAACTCATTTAATTATGCTACCTAAAAATACCATCTCACAAGGTCTAGACAAATCATTACAAGATGCTTGACATTTGAAATATTGACCTATGCTTGTTCATGCTGATCTTAATGATATTACTAACACTCTTTAAATAGTACTCTCACATCACTACTTTCATACATCAACAACACTCTCTATGTAGGCATAAGAACTCATCATACACATACCTCAAAGCTTAATTGACCATGTACCTTTACAAGAACCTTTGACATCAATGACATTATATTGACATCAGTGACAACACTTTTTCCAATAAATCAACAAATAAAGATAATGCTCAATAATTTACTTCTTAATCAATGAGAATGTGCAACACACCTTTGCTTATGTTTCTACTCTTGAGGGTAATTTTGGGGCCCTCTTCTCAAACTCAACATTTTTTTGTTCCCATTTAAGTTTTCTATTTTATTCAATCACCAAATCTGGGTTTATATGTTCCTTGCTGAGTCCCATCTTCTTTTAGGTCATTCTTTTCTCCTCAGTAGATTGAGGGGCCATAGGGGATGCCTTATCTTTGGGCATCGATAGTGTCTTATTTCTTGTGATATTTAATAGAGTTACACTAGAGGTAAGGATTTATATTTCATTAGTTATTTTTATCATTGCATCCATGCCAATTTTTAAGGCCTCCTATATATTTTTAGCACCAAGCTCCTCTTCACCTTCCTCTATTTGTAGGATATAAGTCCCTATCCTATATTCTCTAGTCTCTTCTTCTAGTATAGGTGTTAGGTCCAACTCTTTATCCATATTTGTAAGGGTCTTGGTGGGGAATGCCATAGGCCCCTTAGTCTTTCTTGGATGTTTGTTGGAAGAAGAACCCACTTGTTTTAATGTTATGCACTTCTTTGGTGTAGAAGGGATGATTGGTTCCTTAGAGGCCATATTCAGCTTTATTCACTTCATAATTCATTCTAGTTTTTCTCTCCTCTTCCTCTAGAGTGAATTTGCCTAGAATTTTGGTGCATCCTTTCCTTCAGCATTAGTTAGGAGGGGGTGATCATCATCTTTAGTAGGATATTTACCCTTCTTGCATGGGTTCATCTCATAGTATAAGTTAATTTTTTTTTCCATTAATTTTAACCCTCTTGAGGGGATCGATGTCAAGTCTATCATTATCATCCTCCCCATCCTTGGTTGCCTTGGTTCCAAGGTGAAAAATTTGTTCCTCATCATCCTCTTATCAAAATCCATGGCCTTGTCTTGGATATCAATCTGCTATACATTCAAGATCCTCTTAAGTACCACATAAAGTATTTGGATGAAAATGTATAAGGCAATCAAAGCCAACTTGAAAGGTTTCCATATATGAGTACTAGGTGCACCACATAGAAGTGTCACATCATGGGGAAGATCACCATTCTAATAAGTTACTAAGGGAGCTCTTGTGAGATGTACCACTCCTTTCCAAAGGCCTCCACATACTTATCAAACCACCTATGCACTCTAGTTTTATACTTTTATGAAAAAATAGCGGGTAGATGTAGTCTTGGTAATTCACCACTAGGGATTTGTGATTTAGTGGAAACACCCATAGGTGGTCATCATTGCCATCTGGCACACCTATTTCATATATTACCATTAGGATAAACATATAACCCCATTGAAAAGTCTTGCATACTTGATGACATTCTTGTGAATTATTTATAAACTCTTCTATGATAAATTTAGAGATGTTAAAACATTCTCCCTACACCATGTGGTGGGAAATGCAAAGGAATTTTTCTTGATGTCTAACTATCAGCCACCAAGGAAAATTTTGGTGCTTACCAGGTGCATTTCCACCCTTGTACCTGGGTCTTGAATGTCTTTTATAGGGAATGAAAATATTGACTTATAATAGCCCATGAATTTTGTGACCCTCTCCACTTATATATCATCATCCATCATCTCCCTTATATCTGTACCTACATAAGGTATCCTTATGATTATACTTATGTGGATTGCATAAACTCTTATGCATTATCCAAGAAAATAAAACCAGCCACTAGTCACCATTGAGAAAATGAAATGTACTAAGTCTTATGGCTTTTCAAAGCTTGGTAGCTCAAATAGTTGTGTTACACTTGTGGTTTTCAACTTATCTCTAATGGAGATATCAAAGAGTATGGTACCTACCTTTATCTTTTTGCTTGTATCCACCATCCAATCTTTATTTAGATCTTATGCATTTCTACCTATTTATGATTGTAGTCTTTGACATTAAACATATAGGTGAAGGAAACCCATTTTTTACTCACCATGACTTCTGCCAGGTACTTCATTTCTCGATAGGTGAGATTTATGCTCATGGTTGGATCAATCTCTATGATACTAATTACCTCTACCATTTGTGCCTTAGATTTTATGACAGCTACTTTTCTCACTAATTTTACTTTTGCCCCATCCCCATGCACTTCTAGTTCTTCTAAGCTCAATCTTTTCTTCCACATCCTAAATCTGCTAGAGTTAATGCATGATTGATTGATTTTTCCAAAGCCTATAATGGTGTCTAGTCTACTTCATAGCTATAGGAAATGCAACTTCATGTTTAACTTTTGATTTTTTCACCCCTTCAATGGTAGACTACTTGTTCTGTTGAAACCTATAATTTATCACTTCCCCTTAAAATTTGGTCCATTACCTCCTTTTTACTTTATGGTGAGACATAATCTCATGTTCTTTCTTTTTATCACACTTGGAAGGCTATGGGGAACTTGTTTTCTCTTTGGTAGCTTTGGCTCCTTGCTCTGATCTCTTGAAAGTACTAAGTAAACCACCTACATCTACTAAATTTGGTCTTATATTCTATTCTCATCTACCAAATTAATGGATGGTGTCATTGGGATTCATAAAATCTAATAAAATATATGAAATATACTATCATTTTATCATTAATGTGGATCTTTGCTTTTTTTGCTATCATTCTGTAGCAGTAACTTTGTTAATAGTTTCTTCAAGGAAGTGATAAGAAATTTAAATGGTCACTTCCTACCAACTATTGGGTGGGTGCTAGCTATCAAAATAGTCACTTCCTTGTGATTTGTTTATCTTGGTGTGACCCTTTCCTTCCTTTTAGTTACTTGGGGTACAACTCTTCACATGTGCACGATTTAGCCTCCTAGGTCCCATCTCTTCTTATGTTGTGCTTCCATTTAAGTGCACCTCACTATCTTGGTTGATTTCTCTACACTTTAATGTCTCTTGCTTCAACCTCCCCTACCCCATAAAAATATTTTTGTTGGTCATCTAGTGCCTTATTATCTCCTCTTTTTAGTCTCTTATGCATGAGCACCTTCATGTGTACTTTACTCATCAAATTGTACGTCTAATACAATTATCTTGATAAAATTCATATACACCTAAAAACTTAAGTGTCTAGCCACAAGTACTTAAAAAAATGATCAAAATCAACTCGCCAAACTAGATTTATGTCAGCACAAGTGCTATGAATGTTTTACTATGGGCTTGAAAGTACCACACTTATTCAAATAAAACAAAATAAATACATCATTAGGAAAATATTTAACTTACACCAATTTTATGATGGTCACAATATAAAGCACCCAAATTTTGACCAGATATCCAAAATTAGAGGGCACAAGTTATATTATATTGATGGTATAATTTCAATCTGTTACCATTGAAATACCTAGGGAGCATTTCACCACTCAACATATGCAACTTACATGTGTTAGTCTCTAAGATGATATGGATAACATAAGGTCCCATCCACCTGATCTATAGTTTGCCTAGGTGCCTTAGGTACTTAGAATCATATAAGAAAACCAATGCACCTTCTATAAACACCTTTCCCTTGATGTGCTTATCATTCCATGTTTTTTGGTAGGCCTTCTTTATCTACTGGCTCTATCATGCCTAGGTGTGTGTCTCATCCAACCTCTCCAAATATTTGAGGTATGAAATTAATGACTATTGGTTGTCCAATTGACCAATACATATGATTTATAATTAAGGAATTACAAACTCCATAGGTAAAACAACCTCTATTCCAAACACCATTTGGAATAATGTATCCTTGTTTAGGTTCTTATATGTCATGTAATATGCCCATAACATAGCTAATATGTGGTCATTCCAATCCTTGTGACCAATGTTGTAGATTTTTATTAGGCATGTCCCTATTATTTTATTAAATGCTTCCATGGTGACATTAGGCTATGGGTGGTAGGGTGTCATTATATGGTGTGCTACCATATACTTGGATATCAAGATCTAAACTATTTCATTAATGAAATGTGTACCAAAATTACTAGTCAAGTTGAGTGGGTACCCACACCTATTGATAATGTTTTCCCAAATAAATCTTTCTATCATCGTTTTTGTACATTATTTTGTTGGTGCCACTTTCACCCACTTATTAAAATAATCTATAACATCTAGAATGTCCCTTACACTTGTTTTCCTTGTGGTAGGAGTAATAATCCCAACAAAATAAATGGCCCATTTTTTGAATGATGACTATGCAAAGATATGGATGAGGGGTATCTCATCCTAGTGTTTTGGTTTGCCTATCCATTGGTAGACATCAAATTTTTTCACATATTATTTTGCATCATTAAACATAGTTGGACACCATAAACCTGATTGTAAAACTTTTCATGCTGTGGCATCTCTAGCATAATGGTCTCCAATACTCTCATCATGCACTTATTATATTAATTAGTCCTATTCATTCTCTAGGAGACATTATTGCATGATATCATCTTGGCCAAATTTATATAGTTCCCTACCAATGTGTTGAAATGGGGTGGCACAAACTATGAGTTGCTCTATTTATTTAGTTGTTATGGCCTGAGATGTGTTGGGGTATGTTCTTATTATTGTGATTGAGGTATTAAAGTTTTAATTTATTTCAAAGGTTTGTGAGTATTATTTATGTCCTAGAGATGTTTTTATGATGTTGCATAGTGAGTATTCATGATGACTTTAGTATGGTTTAGTAGTCTTTGAGTTCTGTATGAGGTCTTGGCATAATGTTGTGGTGTGACAAGCTCTTGAGCCTATAGAGAGTAGTGTTATATTTAGAGAATATTTATAAAGAGTGTTATTAATTCATATCATTAATATATAGCTTATTTTAGTTTAAGTCTTTGAGTACTAGGTATCTTAAGAAGCCCAGTCTAGCCTTGTGAGAAGGTGTATGCATGAATCATAGTGAAGCTTAGTGAATTATGCCAATATAAGAATGAGAGTGTATAAAGCTATGTAAAAATGAGAATGAGGAAAATAATTCTTCATAAGTGTTCCAAGGTTAGTTTTGAGGCTTAGTCATTGCATAAAGAGACCTAGTGAGAAGACATTGGCTTAGTAGCATGATGAAGTGAGCGGTATGAGGTTTGTGAGAAGAAGATTGGTAGTGTGTGATCATGGTATGAGGTTGTATGACATAAGGATAAGGTGTTGAGATTATTTTAATAAGTTTCAAAGTATGTTTAAGGTCTAAAGGTGACTCCCAATTCAAGGCCTAATGTGCAAAAAGACCTAGTATGGCCTAATGAGGGGTCAAGTTTAGTTTTCAAGGTGATAGAGCTCATGTGAACTATGTTATAGGTATGAGAGGTTGTTTCAAGAGTTATCATGAAGTTTAAAATCTTGATTTGAATAAGAAATCATGAAAAGTGGATATTTAGGTCTCTTGAGTGTAAGAATATAGTGTTGTAGACCTAAAAAGATTTTTATTATGTTAATTGGCACATAAAATCTATGCATGGGGTCTTGATTAGTTCATGGTAGTTGGGTAAGGGTCATATGTTCATTTCTTGGCATTGGTTTTAGAGTTGAAGGGAAATACTTTATGAATGATTATTAAGAGTGGAAGGTAGTCTAAACCCTCATAGTGACCTGATATAGAGGATCTTGTTGGAAATGGCTTAGAAATAATTGTGTGACCTAGTTTGATGATTAGATCATGTATATGACTCTCTAAAGTACCTCTAGCTGGCATTCCTTTGTCAAATGAGTGAGTTAAAGCTACAAAAATCCATTATTTCTTAGATTTTTGATATAACAGATAGGGTTGATTGAGTCAAAGTTGAAAAATGGATGGAGGTTGAAGTTTGAGACTTTTAATTCATGTTCATGGTGGTTTTTTAATAGGTTATTAACTTCAAAAATTCTAAACCGATCCTGGAAGTTGACCTATCATTAAAAAGGCCTAGTGAGGAAGATAATGAGAAAAATAAGCAAAAGTGGGAATGAGATTAGGGATGTGTTATCCTAGACTATTGTTTAATCCATTTAAATAATTTTTTTTAAAAATAATTATAACACATTTTCATATTGGTTATATTCTTTGGAGGTTAATGAAAATGTTGTTAACAAGATGACCTGTGTAGTGAAGATGAGACAATAAAGATGTAGTGTAGAGAGATTGTTCTACAAGACCAATATTTTCACTAGTATATGATATATATATATATATTATATTTACTTAATGATATCATAGGATCATAAAATTACATAAATAATTCCTAAAATATCTCACATATGTGATGAAAGTCATAATCATCATGACTGGTTCTCAAGACAAAATGGTAGTTCTAGGTATGCAAGATGGAATGATGAGTTTGAAATGTTATATATTGAATTAATTATATAGTGAAAATTTATATGTTTTTTGGGATGTATATGACCTATAAATGTTTATATTCAATTTAAGAAGTTTAAATATGGAATACAAAAAGACTTTTATGACTGAGCAAGAACTATGAAAGAGAAAGTCAACAAATTGGTTTATAAGACCAATAGTTGACACTAGAAATTATGATCTATATAATTTAGGATGTTATATAGGTCACATAGGAACTATTTAATTACATTATATGTCTTGAAAGTATGTTTATAGGAGTTGAAGGCAACATTTAATAAGACTATGTTTTGGACCATTCAAGTAGTTTTTTGTGTATTAGTAAGATTGATGTTCTTGAGTCATTATGCCCAGTTTAGAAGAATAAAAATAATTTTGTGATAGTATATACATGAAATGGGATATTATAAATTCATATAGGGTGTTATAAATTTCCAATCTTGATGTTTGAGGTTAAATTGCTAATGACTGGGTTTTGAGTAAATTAGCAATTCTAAGTGAGCTTTTTAATGAGGTGTTCCTAAGTCTTTGGAGACTGATATAAGTTATCTAATGGAATTTTTGATGATAATAAGGTCATGAATTTTACATAAATATGTTTTTTATTCCTATAATGTTTTTCTACATGTTTTATGACCTTCATCTTTGTAGACAATGTTTTTGAGGTTATTAGGCCTAATGGTGCTTTCAAGGTGTGAGCAAAGGATTTGTGACTTTTTGAGAATGGAGGAGGTTATTTTAGGTCTATAGATAAGTTTTTTAAAGGTTTTATTTATTTTTTTAGGGCCATATTGGCCATATATATTCAATTTATTTTGTGGAGAGGATAGACCTAATGCATTAGGTCTCATTAGGCCTAGAAGAAAATTGTGGTCTAAATGCATTTGGATGAACTAATTGTGATCCTAATTTGATTTATTACTGTATATAAAATGTAATAAGATGTGTTTTGGGTTTTAAAATAATGGATTATTATCTTGTATGACCAAGAGTGTACGTGATCTAGTGACGTGTATTTATACAAGGCCTAATTGGGCTAATTGAGTGTGCAATAGAGGAAATACCTATGAGTGAAGAAAAGTGAAAATTGTGAAGATATAGGAGGTATTTAAGACCATAAGAATAAAATAAATAGAATATGATGAACATATAACCAAGTTATTTTATGTGGATGTCAAGGTTAATTGACCTAATAAGCCTAGTAAGAGGCATGTTGAGTGAAGAAACCTAGAGGTTATTTTGAGAGGGATAGAAGGTTGAGAAGAGCTGAATGAGTTGATTGTATATTTAGAGAGTATAAGAGATGCATAATATATGTGTTCCTAATGTATTATATTGATTAAAATTTAGATATAGAATATAGAGAGATGAAGAAGAGGTCACCATATGTTGGTTGAGCAACAAGGTGTCTTGAGGTGATCAAGTTGGTCTTGGATAAGTTAGTGCTTTATCAAGAAGGAATGAGATATACCTTGCAAGTTGGTGGTTATAGAAGTGTTTTTGAAGTGGCTAAGTTATTGATAAGTCACTTAGGGGGTTATTTCCTCCTTGAAAGTTTGTGATTTCTAAAGGCCTAATTGAGTTGGTGCTTGACTAGTGAGGGGTTGGTGTTCTTTGTAGGGTTGGTGCCTCACTAAATCTTGATTCATTGCTTATATGACTATAGTCCAAGCTATGTATCAGTGGGTTTTATTCCACATGAGGGTTTCCCACATATCTCTTATGTTTATATGTTGTATGCTTATATGGATGCTTGTTTATGTATTGGTTGATGTATGTGTTTGAATGAATGCTTCATGAATGATAAGTGAAACTGAATGATTATTTTAAGGGTAATGATTCACCCCCATCTCAATGGACATGATTTCAACAATTGGTATTAGAACGAGTCCTTTGAGAGAGGCATAAATAACCTAAAGGTGATCCTAAGAAACATAAGCTTGAAGTATGATGATGATAGTGTTTTTCATGATCATAATTATGGTATATCAAAGAATAATGGTACTAGAAAAGTTGATTGAGAAGAAGCATGAAAAGATGAGTCATGATCAAATCATAAACCAAGATGAGTTATGTGTTACTATAGGACATAAGTTAGATTTGAAATAATATCAAAAGTGATATTTTGTAGCTCAGAAGGATTATGTAGAAGCCAAGTCAAAGGTCAAGCCTAAGTTACAGTCAAGTCTAGAAGGACATTGAATACATGTTGAGAGAAAAGTATAGGTCAAGGCATCAAGGTGACTTGTAGAACCTTATTCTAGGCTTTGTAAGAATGTGTGTGGATATATCTTAGTGAATTAAGTAAGCCCAGGTGTTTGATAAGTGTTGATTGAAAAATATGGGTTACAAGGTATTTATATGATGACTTGATCAAACCAAGTCACATTCATGATAGTGTAAGCACATCTCATGGAGATAAAGGGAGCCAATCATGCTCTAATAGTAGGTGTGTATGCCAATTTTTTTTTAATAGTCATGAAGATAGTTGGTTGAGAGACTAATCTATATTGAGGTTTTGAATTAGTTTCAAGAGCTTGTTGATTTTACCTTATGGGAAGATCAATGGTGGATAAGGGTGTTTGAAGCATATGACATGAATAACATGTAATGAGGGTTTTAAGACTCCATGGGACATTAATACCTATAAGATATTTCATGAAGTGAATAAACTTATAAATACTTATATAACTTAATGAACATCAGATGGAGTGTCTTGAAATGAATCATGAGGAAGTGAAGTGATCTAGGTGCTTAAGAATTTTTTTATAGTGCTCTACTTGTCTTAACAGTCAAGTGGGATATAGATTGGTCTACATAACCAATGTGAACATGAGAGCAAATTTGTCTATGAGAAAAAATATAATATAAGGATTATTAAAGAGTAGGTTAACATGCTATATATGTCTTAAGGATGATCACAGAGGTTTGAGTTTTTAAAAAATAGTAAAACCATGAAAATCCAATGAATGTAAGGTTACTATAGAGTTGGTTATTTTGAGTCATTACCATATGGATTTGAGTGATCTTGGTGAATGTCAAGGTGACATTAGGATCATGTAATGCATGTAGATAGTGTATAAGGTCCTTGACAAAGTATGCGAATTTTAAGATTAATTAGAGTAATCTAACTTAGAGGTATGATATGCCATAGTAGTCTTGATAGAGTTTGATGAATGTTTGATAGAGATCTGCCATAGAGAATGAGGTCTCATAGACATAACTGGTTATTTGCTATGTGGAAAATTTTACGTGCTATTTTGACCCATGATGACTTTTGAAACATAAAGGGGATATATTTATGCATGAATAATTGTTTATATGAGATATGGACATCAAATATTGTTCCTTTGGAATAATGTTATTGATTGCAAACATTTTTAATGTGTTTAGGTCTCTATGAGATCTAATTAAAAATTATTGTCTTTACTAAGAAGATGCTTTGTCAAAGGGGGAGTTCCTTATTTATTTCCATATACCATGAAAATAGAATGATGTTCATGTATTTGAAGTATGTATAAGCTTAAAGGGAACATGGTTGAGTACTTTTGTGAGATGAGCTCCTATTTGGTTGATCAGAGGAAGATTGATCTTGTTTGAGGATAAAGAATGTTTTAGATTAAGGATTAGATAATTGTACTATCAAATATGATCCTTTTTCATCAATTTCAAAGGGGGAGAAAGACTAGATTGGGAGAAAGACCAAATTGGGGGAGATATAACTTAGAGAGATAAGAATGATCTACTTTGTTAGAGTGTTTGCCATTAATGACAAAGGGGGAGATTATTGAGGTATGTTACTATTATTGTGATTAATGAATTAATGTTGTCATTGATGTCAAAGGTTTGTGAGTATCATTGATGTACTAGAGATGTTCTTATGATGTTGCATGATGAGTTTTCATGATGACTTGAGCATGGTTTAGTAGTCTTTGAGTTCTATATGAAGTCTTTGCATAATGTTGTGGTGTGACAAGCTCATGAGCCTATTGATATTAGTGTTGTATTTAGAGAATCCTAGTTAAATAATGTTATTGGTTGATATCATTAAGAGATAGATTATTTGAGCTCAAGTATTTTAGTACTATGTGTCTTGATAATCTTTATTTAGCCCTATGAGAAGGTGTATGCATGGATCATAGTGAATCTTGGTGAATTATGTCAGTAAAGGCATGAGAGAGTGTATAAATTTGTGTAAGCATGAAAATGAGGAAAAAAAGTCTTCATAATAATTCCAAGGTCAGTTTTGAGACTTAATCATTACATTAAGAGACCTAGTGAGAAGACATTGGCTTGGTAGCATGATGAGGTGTGAAGTATGAGGCTTGTGAGAAGAAGATTGGTAGTGTGTGATCATGGTATGAGGTTGTATGACATAAGGATGAGGTTTTGATATTAGTACAAGAGGTTTAAAGGTATGTGTTATCATTTGAGTTGTACCCAATGAGGAGATGGGACAAGCTTCTCCTTGTTTAAGTGAGATAATGGAACCACCTCAGGGCTGTGGGTATCCCTATTAGGAGGTGGATCTCTAGATTATGGGCTAGCTCCCATTGATGCATCATTGAATCTCATACTCTTACTAATAAAAAATTAGGAGGATGAAAAGGGTTATAATAATTGAAAGTAAATCTATCCTAATGGAGGTGATGCACCAAAATATTTGCTCTACTCACACTCTTGACATGTACTTTGAACCAAGAGAAGCCTAACATACACTCCATCCAATGAAAACCTTCTACTTGCATCAATGTTTCAACATGGGGTCTTGGAATTGGCTTAGGCTAGGAAGACTTGAATAATAGGCATTCTAAGACACACTATTGAATAAGCTATTCATGACACCCGCAAGTCTATTTAACACTTCTTGATGACCTGTAAAGAGAAGTCTTTAAACTCATAAGGTACTAGGAAAATTGAAATGTGAAGGTAAGATAAGATACACTTGCACAAGACAATAACCATCACATACACTTAGATAATTCTTGAATGAGGTATAAAATAGCTATCTTTATTGATTCAAGACAAAATTTTGGTAGGGCTTCACCATACCTAGGCAGAGAGATCCTTTTATAATGCCAAAATGGATTAATTTATAGAATTTATAAGAAAAAAAATAAAGAAGCTCAAAGGCCACAAAAAACATGCTCAAGCCTAAAAATATAAATAGATATGATACACATATGGTTGAGTGGGAAGTAGATAATGAATGTGTCTTGAAACAGATGTCCATTTAAAATTGTGGTAAACTCTTCCAAAATGGTGTAATGACTCTTCTATCATCCTTTATGAAATTTCCTCCATCAAAGACTATCCATGAGTGTTTGAAACTATCAACAGGTGAGCTGACACATAACACTACTTAAGGGAAATGGAATTCATGTTGATAGTTAGAAAATGCTTTCCCTAATTGCTAGCCATTTTCTAGACACTTGTGTTTATGATTTCATGAAACTCCTTTGATTTGGTCAGCTGCTAACAATGACTCAAACCATTGACCTACCTATTTTTTGCTTGCTTTGTCTACACTAGATGCTTGAGATTTTTCCATTTGTCACCTCCATGTTTGCCCTTAGGTTCTTACCAAAATTTTTAATTTCAATAGCTAGCACATGACCCTAAAGTTGATGTCCATGGACCCATCATGAATTCCTTCAAGATATTTTCCTTAGACACTTTTCTATTTCCCTCAAACTTTTGTTTCCCTTAGATTTTATTCATTGAGCACTTTCCCATGGACTTAATGTCTTTGGCCAAATTTATTCATATTTTTTGTTTCCCCTTGTATCAGACAAAATGTTTGAAAGAATTAGACTTAGCCTTTTTTCAATACAAAAGTTTTTTTGGACTTTTTCGAAGTGTCCTTTCAAAGGGAAAGTGCTCTTGAACTTTTGAGAAATAGACCTTCAGAGTTCTTGTAAATGAACCTTTCTAAAGGAAAATTATCCCTTTGAGTTTTTGTAAAATGATCTTCTAAAAGGAAAATACCCTTTGGGTTTTTTTTAAAGTATCTTTTGGCTTTGAAATGGGCCCTTTCTTTGGGAAAAATACCTTCAAAATTATAAAAACACACCTTCAAAAGGATTGTAGGATGCCCTTTGGAACAATTGAAGTGCCCTTCAAAAATATTGAATTGGAAAATTTTATTGAAAGACTTCTGACCCTTAACCCAAAAAAGATACCCTTCAAGAAAATTGCTTCAGATAAAATGTTTGAAATAATTCCTAACACTTAAATAAAAAACCTTTAAAAGAATGAACACTTGTACTTTTGCCACAGGTTAGGTGTGGAACACCTTCTTTGAAGGAATTATACATACTGGACCTATCCAAAAGGTATAGACTTAGACGGTTGATATTTCATATAGGGGTGACCAATTTTGACCTGAAGGGCCAAAATTTGGTTAACAAATTGGTGACTTGTAGGGGTAGTATGCCTACTATACTGACTAGACCAGTAGCCTAATTAGTCCATTAGGCATGGAGTCAGAATACACTTGGATAACATCAAGATAACCTTAAAGAGGCCAATAAGACAATAATTCTACCTCAAACACAAAGGGAAACAAAAACACACACAAAGACCCAATAATAAATAAGACAAGGACACACTTATGCTACTAAGCACTTAGGGAAAGAAAACAAAACTAAAATTAAATAAATATGTACATACATCTTGATCATACCTCCCTTCCTAGATGAAAAGGGAAGCAACTCAGGTCTCCTTCCTCACTAGATGAGTGAGGATGACAAGCATGCTTCTTCTTAGATGGAATGCACGATGAATCTTGATTCCTTTTTGCTCTTTGTTATTGTATATTGTATAATGGAGTCATGTCCCATACATTATCAACGTAGGTATGTTTCTCTTCAACCTTGAAATATGCTTAAAACTACTATTCCATCATCTTGTCATGGAAAGTTTGTGTGTTTAGGCATGGAACAACTTGTCATAATTCAATCTCTCTTTGAAGGATTCCATTATCCTTCTCAATGGTCATAATGACTTCAAACTCTATAATGGGCATTGTATCATGACCAGGTGGAGTTCTACCTTTTCACATTCTTCTTGGAAGTTGGTAGAGGCATCTTCATATAATATTATTGGATCAAACTTAAAATCACTTTCCAAGAGCTCAAAATCATCATAAATGGACTTATTATGATCAAGTCTCTCTTGATGATGGTGTTATTTAATATAAACCTACTCTCTAATATTTTGGGTTTGTTTATTTAGGATTTTAGCCTTCTCATATTCCTCATAGTCCTTGAACATTTGAATGTAAGTTAGCCACATGTCCTCCTTTTGAAAGATAACCTTTTTATTGTCATGGATTGTAGCTATCTCCAAAGAACTTATAGGATCTTTGAGGGATTCACCTTCACTACATATTATTTAAAAAATATGCCATAGTTCCTCATATTATGGCTATTATACTTCATGAAATGGAGAAACAACAAGGACCCTTTCCTCTTCTTCCTTAGAGTCCAAGAGAACTTCCTTCAAGACTTCTTCAAAATAATGAAGATCTCCTTCCTTATTTTCACAACCTAAAATTGGATCCTCTTCCTCTTCCATCTAATTAGATATTTCAATCTCATTCTCCCCCTTAGTTATGTCAACATTAGGCCTCTGAAAAATAGGGAGTTTGTTTAAAGGGGATTCCCAAGAGACAACACAATTTCTATCATTAGAAGGGAAACTTAGATCAGTTAGAGAGGAGGGGAAATGAGTTTAATGGACTCTTGAAGAGGGTTGAAAGGGTGTGTAATGATCTCAAGTTTCTCTCTCCTTACCACATTTACACCTAAACATGATTTATCCTTTTCTTCTCTAGCTACCACCACCTCTTTCCATCTTGGAAAAGTGGGTTCAAAGGTGTCTACATGGGGTTGAGGTGATAGTGGAGGAGTGAATGATATATTTAGGAAGCTTGAGGTCTATTTGGGGTTGGCATATTTATGAAAACTTGGGGAATTGGGATTTAAGAGTTTACCTTCAATGGCCATGATGGATTATCTCAAAACTTGATTTTCCAATTTAAGCTCTCTTTCAAGATGAGCTTCAAAACTCAAGACTTATTTCTCACCATGTCCTTCAAAAGTAGCAACCTAATCTATCATGACATCCTCCTTAATTTGATTGTTTTATTGGATGGATTTCAAAGAGGGAGATATTTTAGAAATGGATAAAGATCTTGAGGCATGTTGAGGTTGCCAAGATGGGATTAGTTCATAAGTTCTCAATCTCTCCTCTAGATTGAGGATTAGGCCACAAACATCAAGCATCTCATAGGTGATATTTGGAAAATTATACCCCTATATAGGTATACACTCCTTTTTAATTCATTCCAAGGAATTAATTACACTCTTAATATAAACACTAGGTATGATTTCACCACAACCATATCTAGTGTCAAGATCTAGCATGTAGTCTTGATAACTAAGAAGGACTTTTTTGAAACTAGTAATAGTATGATTTGGAGATGGACCAAGTGAAATATGTAGAATAAAATATGGGGAATATTTATTATAGGAAACATGTAGCTAATGATAATTTTGAATAAGGACTTATTCACAATTAGGAGGAATAGACAACATAGGGTAAGTTTCACCCACTTGTGTTAGGACAAATTCCACATCAAAGTAATTCATGACTTGTGAGAATCATGTAGAGTAAGAAAACACTTAAATAAGGATACTTGATCTAATTTAACAATATATTCACATGTGGAGTCACCATTGGTGTCTAGAAAACTTGCCTCCAAAAGTTGATATCTTGAGAAAAACACCAAAAATTTTCAAGGAATAGAACTCTTGTCCCACCAAGCATGCCAAAAATTATTGTCACTTGAACTTGCACCCAATGAGGGATGTTAAAAGATTATCCTCATTCAAGTGAGATAATAGAACCATATCAAGGCTATGGGTATCCATATTAGGAGGTGGATCTCTAGATTAGGGGTTAGATCCCCTCGATGCATCATTAAAGATCATACTCCTACTACTAACAACTTAGGGGGATGAAAAGGGTTAGAATAACAAAAAGTAAATCTATCTTAATGGAGGTGATGTACTAAAATATTTTATCTAATCACATTATTTAAATGTAATTTGAACCAAGTGAAGCCTAACATACACTCAATCCAATGGCATCCTTCTACTTGCATCAATGTTTCAACACGGGGTCCTTGAATTGGATTAGGATAAGAAGACTTAGATAATAGGTATTCTAAGACACACTATTTAATGAGCTATTAAATAAAACTAAAAATTCATTTAACACTTCTTTTTGACCTACAAAGAGAAGTCTTTGAACTCACAAGGTACTAGGAAAATTGACATGATACACTTGCACAAGACAATAACCATCACATACACTTAGAGAATTCTTGAATGAGGTAAAAAAACTATCTTTATTGATTCAAGACAAAATTTTGGAAGGGATTCACCATACCAAAGTAGAGAGATCCTTTTACAATTCTAAAGTGGCTTCATTTATATAATTTCCAAGAACCAAAAAGAGGGAAGCTTAAAGGTCATAGAAAAACATGCTCAAGCCTAAGAACAAAAATAGTTATGCTTCATGTATGGTTGAGTGGGAAGTAGATAATGAATGTATCCTAAGATAGATGTCCATGTAAAATCATGGAAAACTCTTCCAAAATGGTTTAATTAATTTTATGTCATCCTTCATAAAAATGCCTCCATCAAATACCATCTATGAGAATTTGAAACTATCAACAAGGAAGCTGACACATAACACTACTCGAGGGAAATGGAATTTATTTAGATAGTTTTAAAATGATTTCCCTAACTGATATCCATCCTCTAGACACCTATTTTTATGATTTCATGGAAGCCCTTTGATTTGGTCAGTTGCCAACAATGGCTCGAACTATCAACCTACCTATTTTTTCCTTACTTTATCTGCACAAGATGCTCGATATTCTACCATTTGTCACCTCCAAATTTTCCCTTATGTTCTTACCAAGATTTTTAATTCCAATGGATATCCCATGACCCTAAATTGGATGTTTATAGACCCATCATTAATTCCTTCAGGATATTTTCCTTAGAGACTTTTCTATTTCCCTCAAACTTTTCTTTATTGAGAACTTTCCCATGGAGTTAATGTCTTTGGCCAAATTTATTCATATTTTTTATTTCCCCTTGTATTAGATAAAATTTCTAATTTATTTTATAAAAATTATGATTAATTAGAAAAATATCCACTAAAAGAAGGCATACCAATATTACAACATGGTTAAGAATTGCCTTTTATGCAACTATTATTCCTATCATATTATATCACTCTTATCATCCTTTTCATATGTTCCAATTATTCCAAATATTTCATCCCTCTTTACTTTAAACACACTAATTAAGGGAGGCATCCTCCTTCTAGTTCCCATGCCATGTCACGAGAAAAATTCCTTCATTATACAACTAGTTTTTTAACTACTTTCATTAATTATCTTTATCAATTTTATTATTTATAAGGAGGGCACAATGATATATTAAATGTTAATTAGTGATTGAATTTAATATCTATAAAAGTCTCAATTACCTTTAAATTCCTTGGTCACCCATGGTATAACCCATGTGCAAGACAATTCAAAATTTCCAACTTCATACCTTAAATGATAATTGGCTATGATGGTATTGATTTTATTAAATGTATGGAAACTATGGAATCAAAATCACTTTTGATGACAAGGACAGTTATTTGTCACTGTGATATAAGTAGATTAAATAAAAATCCATATTTATAACACTTCAATTATAATCATATGATGTCAATGTTATTCCATAATGCCACACCATCCATAATTTTTTGGAATTTTGATAAGTGCCCTTTCTAAAGGGAAAGTGCCCTTCAGCTTTTGAGAAATAGTCCTTTGAAGTTTTTGTAAATGAACCTTCTAAAAGGAATATTATCCCTTTTTGTTTTTGTAAAATACTCTTTCAAAAGGAAAATACCCTTTGGGTTTTTTATAAAGTATCTTTTGGATTTCAAATGGGCCCTTTCTCTGAGAAAAATACCTTTAGAATTTTAAAAACATCCCTTTGAGAGGATTGCAAGATGCCCTTTGAAAAAATTTCAAAAGTTTCCTTCAAAATAAATTGAAGTCCCCTTCTAAAAAATTGAAGTGGAAAATTTTAATGAAAGAATTTAGAGCCTTATCCTAAAAAAGATACCCTTTGAGAAAATTTCTTTAGACAAAATGTCCAAAATAATTCTCGACACTTAAATAAAAAAATTGAAAATAAAACCTTCAAAATAATGAACACTTGTACTTTTGCCATAGGTTTTGTGTGGAACACCTCCTCTGAATGAATTATACATACTAGACCTAGACAAAAGGTATAGATTTAGATGATCGATATTTCATATAGGGGTGCCCAATTTTTACTTGAAGGGCCAAAGTTTGGTCAATAATATGTTCAAGGTCTAAGGATGACTAGCAGTTCAAAGCTTAATGTGCAAAAAAACCTAGTATGGCTTAATGAGGGGTCAAGTTTAGTTTCCAAGGTGCTAGAGCTCGTGTGAGCTATGACATAGGTGTGAAAAATTATTTAAATAGTGTTCATCAAGTTTTATATCTTGAATTGAATAAAAAAGCATGAAAAGTGGATCTTTGGGTCTCGTAAGTATTAGAATGGAGTGTTGTAGACCTAAGAAGGTTTTAATTATGCTCACTGGCATGTGAAACCAATGCATGGGGTCATAAGAAGTTCATGGTAGTTGGGGAAGGGTCCTAGGTGTATTTTTCTATCATTGGTTTTGGATTTGAAGTGTAATCCTTTATGAACAATTGTTAAGAGTGGAAGGCAGTCTAAACCCTCCTAAAACCCTCATAGTCACCTGATATGGAAAGATCTTTTTGGAAATAGATTATAAATAATTGGATGACATATTTTGATGATTATAACACATATAGGAATCTTATAGGTAGCTTTATGTGTACTTGGTCTATCAGATGAGTGAGTGGAAGCTACAAGAAATCCCTTATTTCTTAGATTTTTGATATAGCAGGTAAGGCTGACTGAGTCAAAGTTGTACAATAGATGTAGGTTGAATTTTAAGACTTTTAATTTATGTTCATTATGGTTTTTTAATTGTTTCTTGACTTTAAAAATTCTAAATCAATCATGACAGTTGACCTATCATTAAAAAGGCCTAGTGAGGAAGATAATGAGAAAAATAGGCAAAAGTGGGAATGAGATTAGGGATGTGTTGTCATGGACTAGGGTTGAATCCATTTGAATAATTTTTTAAAAAAAACTGATAACACATGTCCATATTGGTTATATGTTTTGGATGTCAATGAAAATTTTATTCACAAGATGACCTATCGAGTGAAAATGAGACAATGAAGATGTAAAGTTGAGAGATTAGTCTGTAAAACTAATATTATCACTAGTCTATGATATCTCTCTATATGGGAGGTACATAATGATCTCATAGGATAATATAATTTCATCAAGAGTTCCTAAAGGATCTCACATAGGTGCTAAAAGTCATTATCATTAGGACTGGTTCTTAAGACAAAATGGCAATTTTGGGTATGCAATATGGACTGATGAGTTTGAGATGTTATATCTTGAGTTAATGTATCTAGTGCACATGTAAATGTTTTTTGAGGTATTTAGATGACATATACATGTTTTATATAAGTTTTATATTTAGTTTAAGAATTTTTAATATGGAATCCAAAAAGGTTTATCTAGTTGAGCAAGGGCTATGAAAGAGAAGGTCAATAAATCGGTTTGCAAGACCAATAGTTGACACTAGAACTTGTGATCTATCTAATGGAAGATGTTATATAGGTTAAATAATAAATATTTAAGTGCATGATATTTCTTAGAAGTATACTTATAGGATTTGAAGGCAACATTCATTAGGACTATGTTTTTGAGAATTCAAGCAATTTTCTATGTATTAGTAAGATTGATGTTCTTGAGTCATTATGCCTAGTTTAGAAGTGTAAAATACCACAAGCATCAATGTGGACATGGAAGGGAATCACCCAATCAAAAAATTGTAGTATCAATGTACTTACTAGCTTTATCATCAAAGTCTCAAAATCATCCTTCTGAGCCACACCCCAATAAAATGACCAATCCTTCTATAATAGTTCCTCTAGTAGTACTGCAATCTTGGCATAATTCCTTATAAAATTCCTATAATATATATATATATATATATATATATATATATATATATATATATATATATATATATATATATATATATATATATATATATATATAATGTCCATGAAAGGCACATACATCATTTTACATTTATGGTATTTGAAGCTGAAGGATTTTTATAATTTTAGTTGGATTAATGAGCATACCACTCTTGCAAATGATGTGCCTGAGTAATGTGCCAAATGATGTCACCAAAATACTCTTCTTGAGATTTAAAGAAAATTTTAATTATCATCACCTTTTAAATAGTAGGCAAAAATTGTCATAGTGATCTTTTACCAATCTATACACTATTCAATTGTCTAAATACACTTGGAGGAACTTGTGAATAAAGTATTTGAATGTGGTGATCACCACCCAAGAAAAAATTGTTGGCACATTCTTTGGCTCAAAGGGCATCATGTTATATGTGAAACATCCCCACTCGATTATAAAGGTGGTTTTTAGCTTGTATTCCTCCTTGATCTGGACTTTATTATAACCTAAAAAACCATCAGTAAACATGTATATTTTGTGGCCTATAATGTGATCCAATACTTTGTTCATGAATAGAGTTAAAAAGGGGTCAGTTATGAAAACAACATTAAACATACTATAATCAACGCAAATTTGAATGATGCCATCCTTTTTGATGCTGATGGCTATGGGACTGACCCATTCAAACTCCTAAACTAGGTAAATAACTCTTGTGGCTAGCATACCATTGATCTCAATTTTGATCTTGGCATGAAGATTTGGGTTCATTTTTTAGAGTTGCTTCTTGACTAGTCTTACACCATCAACTAATTTGATGCTCATATTCCTTAGGGATCAGTGGATGGATTTCATATCCTTATAGTTTTTTAGGAAAATGTTTTTGAATTATTTCAATAGATAAAGAATATGTGCTAGTTTTGTGTCAGACCAATAGGCATCCAAAGTGGCAAATTTGGGTTCCCCTTCTAAGCTAATATTTACCATGGTAGTTTTTAATGGTGCTTGGTAATGTTCATGCTTCTCCTGGTGTGAATCCATGACCTTTATATTTCCCTCAATTGTCTTTACCTAAATATGGGTAGGGTCTTCTTCTTCTAGGGCACCATCCTCAACTTGGAAAACTAACTTCTTATCTCTAGCCAAACTCTTCCAGTTTCATGCTTTCCAAGTGGCATAATCTTCATCATTAGAGTCATTTTTCATATTTGTTTCTTAGAGGAAGGTTAGGAGCACTTATCCTTTTTTCCCAACATGTTCTTTAGGTGCTCTTGTAGTCTAGTGGTATCCTCAAACATTGAACTTTGAAATATCTATAATCATTTAATTAGTTCAAGATTTTATGAAGAAAAGGAGAAGGTATGAACAAACCACTCCTTAAGTGCATCCCAATCTACTATTTTATAGTATTTCTAATTTACTATGTACCATGATTGCATCCAAGTTTTTAAGGTTTGGTAGAAAGCATGCACCCATAGATTTCTTTGGGCATATTCACCATAAATAGTCCATGTTTCTTCACAAAGTCCTATATATGTTATGGGGTTAGATTCATCAGAATAGGCTAAAATGTCTAGGTCCTCATTACTTTTTCCAAATCTGGTGTAAATGGATGCCTTTACATCTTTCCAAGTTGGAAATCTAGGCTTCTACACCACCCACCAATGAATGATAGTGGTTTTTAATGTGTACACTAATGTGCCCATTATTTATACCTCCTTTTATACACATGAATTAATGTCAAAAACATAGTATTATATAAGATTAATTACTTCATACCTTAGGAGTGTAGTAAGTTTACCCTTATTAATGCAGAACACTCTTTTTCCAATTTACTTAGAAAAAAGGATCCATCTTTTAGGATTGTGATCAATATGTATCTAACATGTCTTTACCAATTTTGGCACCTTTTCTTACACCAAATAGAACCATTGGCCAACTATCTCATATGCTTCCTCGACCCATCTATCACAAGTAACATATATGGTGTTTGAGTCTAATTATCCATCCTTTCAAGAAAATATTCCTTGATTATTTAGATCTAGGGTCTTAATGCCTTACATTATGATGTTATAGATATGGTTGATTTCATCTTAAATATCTACACTCTTGACATAGGGGGGTTCTTGGTCATTTGAAATAGTTATGACTACTCTATCCTTTACATTATAAAAGGTCATATAATGCCTTTTGAAGTGCATATTTGTATTATTTGCATAACACCATGACCTTCCTAGAAGTGTCAGGTAGTTTTCCTACTCTATTAAGTTTATTAATTCAAATTTAGCCCAAAATTTAGCATCCATGATATCTACAATCATGATTTTTAGAACCTTGATAGGCTATGCCTAGGTATTATTGGCCATGAAGAACACATTAGAGGAAGGTCTCAATTTTGGGCTACCCATTTTCTCCCAAGTAGTCTTTATCAAGATGTTAACCTTGACACCCATATCTAAAAAAACCTTGCAAATAGACCAACCATCAATAGTGGCATCCACTAAAAGTTCTTGGTCATATTCAACATTCTAAGTGTGTCATACTTGTCACATATTCTCCATTCATGGCCTGATGACCTCAACTTGCTTCTAACCTGCATGTTTCAAGAGTGATCTATTTAATAGGGGTAAGATACCCTTAGTCTATAGGAGGTGAATGATCTTAATCAATTCTTATACTTTATCCTCTTAGCTATCCTACTTCTTCCAAGCCATGATAGTCTACACTTCTAGGTCTCATGCTAGTTGGAGCTCCCTTTGAAATTTTTGGATTATGCTCATATCCTATTATAGTACATCCTTATGGCATGTTATATCTAGATAAAGAGTAGATTTTGGTTTAGGCTACATTACTCATTCATTTTGACCCTTATCCCCATACTCAAGGTGTAACTTAGGTGCTAGTACAACTAGAAATTTAATGGTGAGCCCACTTTGAGTAGTTGCCTACAACTTGAATTCCACTATATGTGTAAGCTACAACTTTAGGGTCTATTTTGATAGCTTCTACTCTTTTCTAATCATCCCTGTGCCCTTGCCTACACCAAGCCTTCTTTAGGTCAACTTTTTGTAAAAGTCAAGGCAATATTCTACCTTATGGGGCCCTCGACAATACTCATAAGTTAGATGTGTAGGTAAGTTACATTGATAATTCTCTATTGAGCCACACTTATAATGTGAGCAAGATGAGAACCTTATACCACTATGTCCTCTAGCTCACCCTCTAGTACCTTGATACATCCCAAAGCATACATTCTATAGGCTATAACCATCATTCCCTTAGATTGATTTCCCTCCCACATCGATTGTAGCCTATTATGCACCCCTTTCCATGTTTTCATGCATTTCATCAATCAATCACAAGTCAATAGTGGTATGGGTATAGTCATCACACAAATAATAATAGATTATTATGTTGACTTGGTTGGTGAATTATAATAAAGGGTAGTTTTACATGTTGTGAACTTCTCAATAGACTTCAAAGCTTAGAATTAGAGCATGCATATTATTCTATGGGTATTTAGTTCTATTATGGCATTGTACTTCATATTCAATACAATGTAATCCACTTTGAGTGTCATACATAGAGCTAAAAGTAAAATTTTGGAGCTAGTATGCCATAGATGTAATATGCACTTCTATAAATAGACTAATCCAAATGTCTTCACTTCTAACCACCTCAGCTTTGAGTGTATATTCAATTGATTCTTGAGGGTATATAAAATTATTCATAGAAATCACCCTTCAAAAGGGCATGATAAACCCCTGATGAACCATTGCACATGTTGAGGAGGGTGAATATCATATGGTAGATTTGACAAGAGAGTTTTGAATTGTGCATCATACAAGTGCACACTCTTTGTGAGTCTTTGGGTAATTTATTTGAGCATGATAATGCTCTATTATTAAAACTCTAAGATGTTAAAATACTTTAGGAATGCATCCTTTAGGGTATTAAAGTCAATAACGGCTTGGTTTGGATCAAACATTTTATACTGGGTGTGGGCACAATAAAATAAAGTGGTTATAAATTGAGTAGCCTTAAACTCTAATTGGGTTATGCCTTATACATGCCACTATATTTCACACTTAAACTCATATTTTGTAGTGTTTCCATGCCATGATACTCTAAGAGGTGCATATCCATTTCATAATAGATCTATTTTAGGGGTGAGACTAGTACTTATGAAACTTATCCCCCCAACACTTGCCCTCTTAGTGGTAGTCCTGTTCTATCAAGGATGTTAATTCCTCCTCTTATGGAGTTTCGTCTAGTGCCTCTACCCCTAGGGGTAGGCATTGGTTCCATCATTCCTACTAGCATAATCAATGATTTTAGTGTTATGTTACTTGTTTATGGAATTGAAACACTTCCTATAGGCTATTTCCCATCCTGCATTGCTAACATCAACTATGTTGGTACACTCACATTCAAGTTTTGTTGTGGTGAGCTTACACTCAATGGACTAGATATAGTTGTGCTTACCTCCTTGTATAAAATAATCTATTTAATGACAAAGTTATAATATATATCAATAAAATATCTAAGATATGAGGCATTGGTAGGATCAACAATCACTTCTATATTATCTTCAAGTGGGGGATCTAGTGCATGAGCAAGCACTACAGGTTCAAAGGAGGTAGGCACATCAAGCGTATCTACACTCACCAAATTATGTAGGAACTCAGTGAATTCCACACCTATAAAGTATTAAACTCAATCCATCACTTCATTAAACCTCTCATCTTTGCATTATTGTTTTTCAAGAGGTCCTCATACCCTTCCCATTTATTATGGGTCCTCTCAGCATTTCTTGTTTCTAGATCCTCCATCAGTCAGTGTCATATCTTATTATAGGATTGTATTCTAAGCTCTTGGGGGTTAATTAGCTCATCCCCTTCCATCATGACTCACCTAAACATACCCCACTTCCACTTTTCACAAGTCACATGTGAAAGGATTTTAGTTTTCCATCTCCAAAGTTTAAAACTATAATCAACCATTAACTTCTTGAGCTTTGTGCCAAACTCCTCCATGTATGTGCCTCTAGGTTCATGTAATAAATAGTATTCCAATTCCTCATGGCATGAATAAATTGATGCTACAAACTCAATAACATAACTATTCAAAGTTTTTTTCAACCATTTATCCACTACTCTAGTCTAGGGAACATTCAGGGTCCCAAGATTCTCTAGGTACTCTTTTGTCCACTCATAGTGTTGTTTATAACTTCTTATTCTATGGGTTGAATATATAACCAACCACTTATACACATACTTAGATAACTCACAAAAAAAGAGATTATATAAAACATCATATAGGTTATCTTAAACCCATTTTCTTAGCTTTTGTCCTTTACAGGGTGGATGCTTTTGTGAAAAACTATTTTCCACTTGATGCACCTAACACTCAATTTTTTTGAGGGAAAATTGGTACATCATCCTATCACACCATCACAATAATAAAATTAAACACAAGTCTTGGCAATAGAACCAAAATTTTGGGGTTTAGGAGGGGTTTTTTGAAAATAAGTGCAATAATAGGATAACTTATTTTGTTCTCAACATTTAAACACTCAGTTGCACTAACATCAATTCACATAAGGCATAGGCCCTATGTACTCACTCAAATCATAGTTTAAAAGGAACTATGGCCTATGTTGGCTAGTTATGCAATGGCACAAGGCTTAGAAAATGGGGAGGGATCAATTAAGGTAATTCAAACTTATCTAAGGGGTAGACCCATAGGGGTAGGCCTATTTTAGGGTAAGCATAGGGTCATATAGGCTCTGACTGGGTCACAAGAATTATTTATTTCAAGTTATACTCCATACTTAATAGGTGTAGATTAAATAAAGGTTGGGTCAATAGGTGTAGATCTATACCCATTTTTCATATAGAATGATGTTGACATTAGGAAAATATAAAGACTCCATTAAAATGAAAAAATAGTGAAACATATGAACTTTAGATCAACATAGCTAACCAAAATGTGACATAACACAAACACACTTGCAACCCATAGTAGTAATACTAACATGTGAACCAAGACAATCGCAAATGTATTTCAAAGCAACACCATTACCAATTGTTCAAAGTCCTATATAAAAATTTAAATCTAAAAACCATACTATACATAGCCCAAAAGTTTACAGGTAAACTTGGGCATATATAATTAGATCAAGGGTGGTTTCTATTCTATATTAAATCCTTAATGGATGTTAGATAAAAATCTATAGGGCATGATTTTAAAACCATTCCACTAGAACTTTACTATAATTCTCTCTCTATTCTATATCTAGCTCAAGATCTTTATATAAGCCTTCAGGATCATCTTTGCTAGGGTGGAGGCTACATGTGAACACTGAGTTGGGTTTATATCATAATAACTATAGAATATATGATCCTATAATTTCCATGCTCCACTAGCCACCTTTCTTTATATCTTCATTGATGTATTGATTATCCAAGAGTTGGTTAGTTATTGACCAGTTAACACATGTTTTGTGTTGCATCCTCTAGCTGGCTATCAAAAACCCTTAGGCTAACCTCATGTCAAAAACTAGATGTGCTAAGGTGGATATTAGGTTGGCACAAAAACTCCATCAAACTAAAGTTAGGGGCTTAAAATTAGTCAGATGATTCCATACTTATCATTTAGTTCAATTATATACCATTTTTTCACTATAATGTTAAAATATAAACATAAGATGTGATTAAATTTCTCATTATAAATATTAAAAATATTTAAATTTTAATTACCATGCAATTACATAATTAAAGTTATAAATTAAACAATGATGCACTCAACATATTATTACATGAGACATCTATTACACATTTTTCAATGACATAATATAAACAAATATAATAAAAACATCACACACACACATAAAGAAAGAAAACATTTAAACTTGATAAAAAAATTGTCTTAATACATAAAACTACTCAATAACAAAGCCATGGTCACCATGACCCTCTACATATACATCCTATTCTCCACCTCTAAAGATAAAGACTATTAATGAATAAACCTTAATATCATCTCATCTCAACAAAGACCATGATTGGATTCACCTATCTCAATCATCATATACAACTAATATCACTTAAAGTGATGTGTTCTCAAACTAAAATTTCATATACTTTGCTAATAAACTATGCCCTAAAATAGAGGAATATCTAGAGAGGGCATATAATGCATTGGAAGCTCAACTCTCAACTCATCATGGTTGAATTTCAAGTCATCATTATCAAATGCATATGTTAGGCATGTGGCAATAGCTAATAAAAATAAATAAAATAATGAGTCATTCACACCTAATATTTATATAGCTTACTATAGAAGACCTTCATGGATTTCATCATCTGGAACATGTCTAGTCGATAATTAAAGTGTAACATTGATAATTATAGTACAATATTCCTCAAATCCTAAAACATAAGTTACATTATACTTTTTAAGAAAAAAATTATCAAATGCATGGAAATAAATTACAAGTTTAATTTAATGCATATAATTTTTTATAACTCTATCCATGGGGGGATATTTGTCTGAGTAGTTGGTTGTCCAACCCCACCATATTTTTTCATGTTAACATCACCATGTACCCCTATCACATCCCCAAATCAATATACTATAATAGGAAATAAGATAGTTGATCAAATTTATATCCACTAATGTTTATAATTTTACATATATCCATCAACATCCACATCAGTTATCTTAATAATCTGATCTACCTCATTCACCAAAGTAGGCATTAATTCCTTTGCACTAAGTCAACCTCTCTCACCCATATTGATGCATTAAATATGTCCATACCCATGAAATTAGGGAAATCTACCATATAATATAAAATCAATGAGTCATATGCACTTACTAAAAATTATTATACACATGAGGCCACTAGTTTTAAAACCAAAAACTAAATTTGATCTTGTATAATTTCACCCCATCCTCAAGCCATCCATAAAATAATTTGTATGATCAACAAATGATAAAATATGATTTCATATGATTAAGCATCCTATAAGAGTCCATGATACTCTTCATTGCAATGTGAGTAGTACTCGTCCATATTTATGAAAATATTTATGGGTGAACCCAATCAGTTTGTGACATACATGTAAGATGAATTAATGAATATGATCATGCACCCAACAATGTGATAACATGGCTGACCCTAATCATACACTAAATCCCTATTTAGTAAACTTATACAAGTTTATGTATAAATTCCACAACATGGTGTTCCCCTATGAATACATCATGCCATGGTCCTTTATATCCTGCATAATAGTGTGTATCATGCATGAGATGGCAAAGACAATCTCATTTATAGATATAAAAGATGCTAATAGTACAAAAATGTTTTCACCCAAAAACCATAAAATAACCCAATATCATCAAATTAATACTAATATAATTATCTCCTCTAGCATGGTTGGTCATATAATGATGAGCTTGTTATTTTGATTCCTATCCCTCTACATATTATATCATGGATTAAGTACTATTGGGGAGCTATAAATTACATTTATCCACATCCCATATCTTTGAAAGTATGTTGATCATGTGCATATAGTATGACATAAAGTATAAATTGCCTACATGGATTAATCTAGATTGAGCCACTATAGTTATCTCTATGTCACTCAATGGTATTGATTGTATAGTCTCCATTAGTCGACCATATCTAAACTCCCTATCTTGTATGTCACCCTATAATAACAAAGCATAATACAAGATCAATTACTTAATGAATACTTAGAAAAATAAAAAAGTATTATAAAATCATTTTAATATTAAATATACATTTTTAATTAGATGGTTCTACCATAGAAAATATATTTCTACCATAAAAATATAATAATACATGATAGTTATAACATAAATGAAGACAATTCAGTGGGAGTTTGGATAATTCCACCATATGTAAGACACCTTGGAAAACACAAAAAAATACTATAAAAAATATTTAACTTTGATGAAATGTCAAAAAAAAACATGAATAAGTTGAAAAAATCATATTTGTGCAACATACTAGTTTTGGTGCCTCGTCTATCTGAAACATGACCTCAAATTTCTTAAACTAGGTAGGATTAGCATCTCATCTAAGTGGAATTGTGTTCGAGATTAGAAATATATAACAAATTAATTTCAAAATAGAAAATTCAAACTATTTATAGCTAAATAATATAAATTCAAAACTTTAATATAATTATAAATTAAAACATTGCATGTAATATCTCAAGATTCATGTATCCTTTTCTCCTCCCATTAGTTGTGTTTAAAATCATGAAATACAATTTTTATATAGTAACACTTCTACAACCATTTAGTGCTATCAAATAAGGCAAGTATTTTAGGTGCCTATATTTATAATATATATTACATCTAACTAAAACATTTATTCTAGTGATTAAAGTCAAATAAATGCATATGATACAATATAAATGAATATTACCTACAAAAATTAGTGTATAATTTGGATGAAATTTAACTATGATACTTCACCACTTGCTATGATAACTTACCTGATATGGGTAATAAATATAATCAAATCTGAAATGAAAATATCTTAAAATGAAAATTCAATTCAATCATAAAAATCATAGAATTCAAAGTAGTTTATTAATTTTAATAATGATAACATGTGCTCATTACTTATTTATATGGGAAACTCTAAAGTACACTAGTTATGTATGCAATTATGGATCGATCATTAAAAATGGATTATACATGGTCAAAAATGATACTCAAATGAGAAACTTACTCTATGATGTCACACTTCAACATGTGATTGAATATAATTATCATGATCATATTTGCGCTATGCTACATTAAGCTTATATGTGTCTCTTTTTCTATTGATGATTCACACAACTTCATCCATCTTATAAAAAAGAGGGCATACATAGGGACTCTTTTACAATGTTAGATTTAAATTTTAAATATTATCAAAAGTGATACAAATTATATATAACTCACATTGGGTCAAAATGGGCCAGATCATAGCAGATGGGCACAAACCTTATGTAGAATATTGTTAATTTTATTTTTATGATAGATTTTATGTAGATTATCACATATTCACATAGATTAACACAAATCCTAAGTAAAATATTACAAAATTTTATGCATATTATTATATATTGTATGAATATTATTATAAGATTGACTCATATTATGATAAGTTTGACACAAATTATGGGCATATGTCATGTGTTTCACAAAATTAAGAGATTCATTTCATAGATTCCATGAGAGTATAAAAAAATCACAAGATTTATATTATAAAAACTATCACATTAGAGGCATATGTGCAACATATGTTCATAATTTCATAGATATTATGATATTTTAGAAAAAATATTTGACATAGATTATATACACACAACATTTTTTATTGGAGGCACAATCACCAAGAGGGGAGTGAATCAGTGATGCAAGATATTTCAAACTTCAATTTTAATCCTTTTAAACTCTTAATCAATGACCACAAGCATTCATAAAGCATACAAGATGTTCATAATAATGAATAAGAAAGATGATGCAAGATCACACACATAACATAAGATTTACGTGGGAAACCCTCTTGGTGAATAAAACCCACTCTCAAGCCTCAAACACATGGATTACTTATCTTATAAGATTATCACAAACATGGGAAATTTTAGTGAAGCACCCACTTCACAACAAGTACCCAACCCTAAGTATGAAAAATCACCCACTTGTTCTAGATGTTGAGTACCCACATAACACCTTATGAAATCAATAACTCCAAAACTCTAATTACATTGAATCTAATTGGATAAAAAATGTATAACACCTCTCTTTCAACTCATCACACATAATCAAACTTGACCATGAAAATAATACATCTAAACAACCCTTTTAGATCACTCTAGGCTTATTCACTCATCTTCAATCTACCCTATACTTTAGTCCATCCACTGAGCACACTCACCTTGATCTCTTTCTTTCATTTCAATATTCTACTCTCTCAACACTTCACATCAAATTTGGAAACCATGGCCTTGTTCTCCACTATTTATAGAGTCTTCATGAATATCAACTTCTTGGTCAGCCACAAGACTTTCCTTAACCCTTTAGAAATATATCATTCTAAGACAAATCTCAAATACATTATCATAGGTTGATCATAGCATCTATGGGTCACACTTAAGCAATTATGCCTTAATAGCCCTGATAGGTCTCATAGATACCTATTAAAACATTTATCACTTCATCAAGAAAATTAAGAACATATAATCACTTTCAATTACATGTGTCCACTCCATATGACCCTTATGACATCTTCATGAGAATACATCTGCCAAAACACTCTTCTACTAAAACACAAATTTCTCAAAAATAAATTTGTACATAAAAACACCATGAATGAATAAATAGTCAATTTTGAAGCTCCATAACTTTGATTTCATAAATATTCAAACCTTCTAACTAGATTATCTAGATGAATCTTAAATTATTATACAACTTTTATTTTTACTACATCAATAAATTCATCTTGTATCAAAAGATATAGCTCAAAAACTAATCACTTGTTTTCCCTCATTAATTTGAATATTTAAATTCCAACGATCACTATTCAGTCACTAAACATTAAACACCTTAACCTAATCTCATTCTTCTTAGAAACTATGGACAAATAAGCACCATTTATATCCTCTGAGTAGCCTAGACATTATCTTGTAATGATTACCATTGATCTTTGATTAGAGCTCCTACAATTGTGCCACTTGCTAGCCTCACATACCTTCTGAGCACTCTATTGACATTATGACTTAATATGCATCGTTAGATCATTACTAATAATATCATGCATTTTATTAGATCTTTATTTGATAGTACTTACTCTTGTTCCACTTGGTAGTTCCATGTGCTCTTATTGAGTATTTGACTTCATGTGCTCCATTGGATGAAAATTACATGATCACTCATTTACCATTGATCTGTCTTGACCATTTGACTCTAGACTTCAATGTAGCTAAACTTGATGATCTTTGGCCCATCACAGTCTACAATATCAAATTTTAAGGTTTATAGCTTGAGCTAGAAAAAAATTAAAGAGTCTAAATTTTTAAGGTACCTTCTTGGTACTATAGATAACATCTCCATGAAATCCTTTGACCTTTGTTGAATTTTTGAGTATTTGAATTTAATATACAAACTTGATGGTTTAGTCATATCTACATGATGTACAGTGATGGTCTGGCTTCTCTTAAACTATAAGATGCATGTTTCTTTTTCTAAATGATCAAGTGATAAAATAAATTTCACCAAGATATCTATGGATGCCTCACAACTTCTTCTTTGACCTTACAGAACTGCATATGTGTTATATATTCTCCAAGCTATCAAACACATATTATTTGTCATTAATGCATTAGTATCTCACATTCTCTTTGAAATCAATAAAAACTTAACATCAATGACCATGCTCAACAATCTCCCCCTTTGTCATCAATGGAAAAACACTCTTAGAATGGTTTCTTACTCATTTGAACTTCTTCATTCTGATATTTCTCCCCCTTTGACATTAATGACAAAGGATATCTTCCTTAACATGCCAAAAAACATTCCTTGACATCATGTATGCATTCAAATATTATTTAAAATTATTAAGATACTTACAAACTTTCAAGCATATGAATCAATTATTCCCCATTTGACATGCATTGATTTGAACTTGGACTTCTCTGATCCTTGGACCTGATAAATTGCTCATAGAGCTTAGAAAGCTCCCCTAACATCATGATCCATCTTATGCCATCTATTCTTTAACATACACCAATTTTAACTTGGGATTTTTTGATCCTTGGACCTATCTACCTATAGAATTCACAAGATCTCTTTGCTAATGCATGAAGATTCAATACCTTATCAAAATACATGACTTAGTTTGGTCAAGTCGTCATGTTAATATAACTATAGTAGACACATTCAAACTATTATGACTAAAGCATCTTCACATATGCTCCCCCTTACATCATGTACATATTATTTAAGATACTCAAGCTAACTGAGTTATCTCCCCCTTAACTAGACACATCTTGCATATTATCAAATTAAAAATATCATACATTTGTATTAATTGGCATTTTGATCATTACCTAAAACACACACATTGCATCCACACATGATAGATGTCTCCTAATAATCATAAGTAGATACACCCACTTGTCATAGAGAGACTAAATATCCCAAAACTTAGGAGACTCCCATATCTCCATGCTCTTACTTGACTTGTAATCCTTCCTCATCTTTAGATTATTTTTGAATGAGTTCTCAACCTTATTCTTTTCTTTTATCTCAAGATCCTACTTGATTTCCTTATCCATTTGGGTAAATAAGGCTTATTCCTTATTTCTTGAACTTGTTCCCTATTCTATCATAGCAAATAATTAATTTTGATCTTGTTTTTCATTTACCTACTTAGGCCTCCATTCACTATGGCTCCTCTTTATGATAAGATTGCTAAGTTTTGAAGTAGAATACTGATCATTCTTACATAATATTGCTATGTGACCTTTCTTATGACATTTGAAATAAATAAGGTTTCTCATATTGTATATACCTTATGATCTTGAAGTTTCATGAATTCATTCATGTACCTGATCAATTGGTCTCCTGATGAAGATATTATAAAACTTTGCAATATGACCAAGTCCTTGACACTTGTAGCAAAAGAAGTCATTCTTTCCTTGTGACTTGTTGACTATCTTGAGTGATGATGTTCTTCATGTTTGGCATTGTCTTACTCATAATTCCATGTAAATTCATTCCTTCAAGATATTTTACAATCTTTTGACCTATGACCAAACTAATTAAAAGAGTAAAAATGACCATTAAAATTGGCATACCTCATAGCATTTGGTTGTATGATCCAATTTGTCTTCATTCTATCAATACCTTCATTCCTTGATTGATGATTGTTATTCAAAGTCTGATTGTCCTTGTTCATATCAACCTTTATCTTGTCTTGAGTTACATGCTTTTGTTCATCTTTATATCCAAGACCAGTTCTATCAATTTCATGCTTTTGACTACTTTGAATATTGTCAAGATCATTTGAGATCTTTGCAAAATTCATAAATGACTTCACCTTCAATATGTCATGTCTAAATCAGATTTTAATGACTTTTTTTCAATCACATACCTTGAATACTCATCTTATTTAGATTTTATTCTTGTAGATAGGATTTCTAATTAACAACTGAGATTCTTGATTATATCTTCATGCTCCTTGGTGTCTTCATTCATTCTTGGCTCAAACATAATGAATTATTATTCATAGTCCTTAATCTGTGACATCTATTTTTTATTTTTCTTCTCAATCTTTAGATATTCAAGAGAATTCACCAATTCATCCTTATTAATTAAATCATTAACTGTATCTTTACTCATATCATGATTTAGTTTTGTCTACAAATACTCTATCTCTAATTGATAAATGATACACTCTTCATCCTTACTCTTTAATTATTTATTAATAGTAAAAACTTGAGTTTCAAGATGTTGTGTGATCTCATCATTATCCTTGACTTCATTACTTAGCCTTCCTTTAAAAAGTCTAATTTTATCCTCATAGGAATTGATCAAATAATCTTGTTTCCTATTATTTCACTATAGTATCTTCATTTCTTCCATAGTATCTATATATTTATCTTTAAGAGTGACTTTCTCATCTTCTTCCTTTGATCCATCTCTACCAAAGAAATCTCTACTTAAAGAACATTTACCTTCATCATCAATAAAGGCCATGAACAATGCCTCCATGTCTTTATTATGAAAAGAATCATCACTATCATATGTGTTTACTTCTTCTACATATGAGTTACTATATTTTACATGGTAAGGGCTCTTGCTACCTTTGTATGATTCCTTCTTTCTATTTATATTAATAAATAACTTTCTAGACTTGTTAGGACCCTCAGATTTCTTATGTACATCCTCATAAGATTCCTTATGAACTTCTTTGTGTTTAACCTTATCTCCATTTGGATGTCTAGATGCAAAATGACCAACTTTGTCACATGAAAATCATTTGAAAGGAAGTTTTAATTCATACTTACCTGATCCTACATTAAATTTTATTGTAATCATGGCTTCAAGTTCATCTTCATTAAAATTAAAATCTTCAAGACTTAACTTGTTCTTCTTAGAATTTGTCTCCTCGATCACCTTGAAGGCTACTTCCTTCTTAGGAGCTCTTTTCTCATCAAATATCATCTCATAGGTAGTAAGGATTCCATGTAGTTCATCCATCTTCATTTTAGTAAGATCATGACTTTCTTCTATAGCAAAAACCTTTGAATCAAACTTGAGTGTAAAAGTCCTTAATAAATTTTGTACTATAGTAGCTTCATCAATTATCTCTCTAATACCTCTGATCATGTTTACTACCTCATCAAACCTTAGAAGATAGGATGATATAATATATTCTTCCTTTATTTGAGACCTTTAAATTGCCTTTGGTAGGTCTAAAACTTGGCCAGTTTTACCTTGGAGTCTCCTTCATAGATATTTTTTTAATTGACCCAAATTTCCTTGCCAGACTTGCAATGGATGACTTTGGTGAACTCAACCTCAGATAGACACAAATTATAAAATTCATATCTTTTGAATTATTCTTAGTCAACTTCTTTTTAACAACAATAGTGTAACCATCCATGATAGATTGTCAAATATCAAACCCTAGAGACATGATGTATGTCTTCATCATTGTATTATAGAATGCATAGTTTGACCCATTGAGCAATGGTGCTTTATTTTTATATAAACCCTACATATTTTGACTTTCCATAATATACCTTGGATCACCTTGAAGTGGTTACACTTGAAATTAAGGTCATGTTCTGATACCAATTATTAGAAGTAAAATCACTACGAGAGGGGAGAGTGAATCAATGATGCAATATATTTCAAACCTTGATTATAATCCTTTTAAACTATTAATCAATGACCACAAGAATTCAAAAAGCATACAAGATGTTCATAAAAATGAATAAGAAATATGAAGCAAGATCACACACATAACACAAGATATATATGGGAAACCCTTTTGGGGAGTAAAAACCACTCTCAAGCCTACAAAACATGGACTAATTATCTTATAATATGATCACAAACATGATACATTTTAGTGAAGCACCCACTTCACAAGGAACACCCACCCCTAAGTATGAAAAATTACCCACTTATTCTATATGTTGAGCACCCACACAACACCTTATAAAATCAACAACTCTAGAACTTTGATTACATTCAATCTAATTTGAGAAATAATGTATAAAAACTCTCTTTCAACTCATCACACACAATCAAACTTACTCATGCAAGCAATACATCTAAACACCCCTTTTGGATCACTCTAGGCTTCTTCACTTTTATTTAATCTACTCAACACTTTAGTTCATCCACTAAGCACACTTAATATGATCTCTTTCCTTTGATTCAATCTTTTGCTCTCTCAACACTTCACATCAAGTCTAGAAACCATTGCCTTGGTCTCCAATATTTATAGTCTTCATGAATATCAAATTCTTGGTCAGCCATAAGAATTGCCTTAACCTATAAGGTACTATCATGTTAACGCAAAGCTCAAATACATTATCACAAGTCAACCATAGCATCTATGGGTCACACTTAAGTAGCTACACCTTTAAATTAGGCCTTATTATCCATTATAGGTCTTATGGAGACCTATTCACACTTTTAGCACTTCAACGATCAAATTAAGAACATATGATCACTTTAAATTACATGTGTCCACTCCATATGACCCTTTTGACATATTCATGATAAGCGTCTACCAGAACACTTTTTGCTAAAGCATAAATTGCTCAAATAGAATTCTGTACATGGGAACACCATGATTGAATAAATAGTCAACTTTGAGGATCCATAAATTTGATTGTAAAAACATTAAAATATTCTAAACATATTCTCTAGATGTATCTTGAATTATTATCCAACTTTTATTTTTACTGTATCAATAAATTCATCTTGGATCAAAATATATAGCTAAAAAATTAAGCACTAGTTTTCCTTCATTAATATGAATATTTAAATTCCAATGGTCACTGTTCAGTCACTAAATACTGATCACCTTAACCTCATCTCATTCTTCTTGGTAACTATGGATAAATACACATCATATATCTCATTTGAATAGTCTAGAATTTATCTTGCAATGCTTACCATTGATCTTTGATCAGATCTCCCATGATTGTGCCACTTGGCATCCCCACATGTCTTCTGAGCACTTTGTTGACATTTTGACTCAATATGCACCATTGGATCATTATTGAAAAGATCATGTGCTTTATTGGATCTTCATCTGATAGTACCTACTCTTATACCACTTAGAAATTATGCATGCTATTATTGACTATTTGACTTCATGTGCTCCATTAGATCAAAATTTCACAATCATGTACTCATTATTGATCTATCTTAACTATTTGACCCTAGAATTCAACATAGTTAAACTTGATCTCTAGCCCATCATAGTTTGTAAGATCAACTTTAAAGGTTTATAAATTGAGCTAGAAAACACTTAAAGAGTCCAAATTTTTAGGGTAAATTCTTGGCACTATAGACAACATCTCCATGAAATCCTTTGACCTTGATTAACTTTCTAAATAACTAAACTAAATTCATAAACTTACTAGTTTAGTCATATCTACATGATGTGTAGTGACGTTATGGCTTCTCTTAAGCTAGAAGATGCATGCTTATTTTTCCAAATGATCAAGTGACACACCAAAGCTTCATCAAGACACCTATGGATGCCTCAAAACTTCTTCTTTATCCTTATGAATCTGCATATATGCTATATATTCTCCAAGATATCAAACATAACTTCTTTGTCATTAATGCACTAGTATCTCATGCTCTCTTTCACATCAATGACCATGATCAAAATTTTTAACTTTTATCAATTAATAATGATTTATCTCTTACAATAACCCATTGAGTCTTAATCTCTCTAAGTGCATTCCTTAAAGAGTGCACTAGGAAAGGGGTGGACAAATAAATGGTGCTTCACAAGATTTTTGTTCCTTATGCCACCACTTGTGTCTAACACAAACCTCTCCTATACATTGTACTAATCTATGACACATCCCTTACACATTAATTAAAGTAATTCACTACCTCAAATAGCCCCTACCTAAGATACAATATCTTTTTTATCATTTATCAAACACAGTCGTATGGACTGATCCTATTCTTATAAATAATCACATTACAAGATTAGGCCGGCCTAGCTAACCTAGTCCAGGACCTAACTGCTTTATTTATTAAATAACTAGGTTGAATAGGTTGACTATGTTGGCTAAAAATTTGAAAGGTTTTAGGGTTATATCTAGATATATAAACACATCATTTTTTCCATTTTTATTATAGAGAGATAGAGATCATGATCCATTTGCACTTATTTACAATTTGATCTTCCACCATTCTACTTGAGGAGTCATTTATTAGGGTTTGCACTTGGAGAGAAGAATCTTGTCTTTTGGAAAATAATTTGATGCATAAGAAAAGTCATATAGCATATATATATATATATATATATATATAACATGCAAATAAGAACTCTACTCCAATCAATGTAGAGGTAACCCTAATGCATGGAGAGATAAATACATTCAAAATCCATTACTTATGTTATTTTTATATACTAAAATAGAGGAATAAGAGTTAAGAATACTTACCTTGAAGATGAACCCATTGAGGCTCAATCTCTCCCTTGGCCAATGGTGATTTGTAAGAGGTTGTTATGGTTTTTAATGATCATAAAGATAGGATATATATATATATATCCTATCTTTATGATCATTAAAAACCATAACAACCTCTTACAAATCACCATTGGCCAAGGGAGAGATTGAGCCTCAATGGGTTCATCTTCAAGGTAAGTATTCTTAACTCTTATTCCTCTATTTTAGTATATAAAAATAACATAAGTAATGGATTTTGAATGTATTTATCTCTCCATGCATTAGGGTTACCTCTACATTGATTGGAGTAGAGTTCTTATTTGCATGTTTAATTTTATGTTTATTATCCCTATTTTATGTTACAAGGTTTAGTAAGCACTATATTAGATTTACTTTACTTAGTTATTTACTTCATTAGAATCCATAGGACCTAGACAGGGTTATTGTGTGGTAATGATTGACTAAACGATTTGAAACCCTCTCTAGTTATGTTATGTTTTAAGAGACACCTTAGTTAAGTCTAGTGGATCCATATTGGTCATGACCTTGATTATATAAATGTACCAAAAAGTAGAAGGGATAGTGTGATTTATCTTCTTTAAGTTAGGATTGATTTATAGACCAAATTCTTGTCATACATTCTAGTGAACCTGATGTGAACTAACCCTTTCAAGTTTTATTTCATGCCTTCATTTATTATTATTTATTATTTATTTCATTTTTACATCACTAGATCACTCAAACTTTATGTGTGTAGGTTTAACATAATCAATCTGATCGACTTTGTTTTTATTTGTGTAGGTTATCTTCAACCATAGGTAACTAGATCGATCTTCTTGACTTAGTTCAATTATTTTCAAACTCAGTTGACCTAGTCAACTCTATTATCATGTTAAAAATATTCATATGGACAACATGATATATATTTATAAAGCACACTCAACATATTTAAAATCATATAGATCATTCTCACCATCTGAGTCATTTCTTTTCTTCATTATAGTCCTATTTTTCATATTTTTCATTCTATAAAACTATAACCATATAGAAAACTAGATGTAGTAGATTGAATTTGTTTTATAGTTTTCTTTCTTTCCCATGAGACTTAATCAATTCATTCGATTGAATTTTTATGGCCCTTACTTGAATAGATAGAATTGACCCAGTCAATTATATAATTCATTATTTTCATACTTGGTTATCTAGACTGACCCTGTACTCTTCAAGTAAAGGAATTAACTCATATTTTTAGTAATTAACTAATCTTTAATTTTAATGCTTACTTGATTATATTAACACACATAAACTAAATGGGAAGTTTTTATTTTAGTCACACTATTTTTATTTTACTCACACACTTCCAAACCACATAATATCAAAAATAATTAAACAAATTCTACCCAAGGTCTACTTGGATTTCATCACCAAGGGGAAAGTCAAATTGGTTTTGTGGTCAAGTATAAATACATGGTTGATGATATATATTGGAAAATCACTCGACACCCTTATCACTAAAAGATTATGAAGTGAGGGGGTAGGCCTCAATACCAAGCTAGTACCATCAAAAATACATATCCCTTTCAACTTTAGCCACTTGAAATCATCCTAAGATTACATTTTTAGTTCTTTTTCACAACCAAATCCCTATTACATTTATTTATAAAGTTATAATTTAAAAAATTTAGGAATTACCTCATAGATTAGCATTTATATTTTTTCTACTTACTCTTTGATAATTTTATGTTGCATTGCAAAAATTATATCGATCAACATTGATACAAGGTTTGTGTTGTGTACCAGAACTAGATCGACTAAATCGACCTAGTTGATTGTGTATTTACTTCACATATTATTTAAAATAACACTAAATCATCTAAATTCATATTTTTCAAAACCTATATTTTCCCTCAAAACATAATAGACCCATTCAACTATGTGTCATATAGTTTTTATCTTCTATAGAACATAGTCATTTTATTCAATCTAGTCTTTTATAGTATGGTGTTTGGTGCTTCCCCATAAAACATAATTGACTGATTCAACTATGTCTTTTCATAATTTTATTTGTTGGTCTTCATTCCAAACTTAGTTGACTTGATCAAACTTTTTATTGGTCTTATTAAGCTATATTTTTCTTAAAAGAGGAATTAAAACTCACTTGCATGCATACTGAGGCAACTAACAATACTATTTTTCACTTTGGTTGAATTTTTTAAGTCCATGGAAAAATTTTGGTTCCAATGAATGGTTGAAATAATATTTTTTTCCCCATTTTATCTTAAAAATTAGTTTGTAGTTTTTTAAAATTGTTTTGACCCATTTTTATGGGAAATTGAAACACTTATAACTTTTTAACCATAACTCAGATTTGAGTTCTATTTTTTTCAAAAGTGCATGTTTTTTAATTTTCTATCCATTAGTGTCATAAAATTTTAAAAACACATTAATTTTATAAACTTATACATTTTGAGGGGTCTCTTCCAATTGGTTATGTTGTCATATGCTTATAGTTTGTAGTGACAATTTAGTGATAATGCATTTTTATATGTTTTGAGCATTTGGTGAGGGAATATTAATTATTTTGCATATACATTATATTTTTTATTTTTCAGATATTTGAGGGTGAGGTCTAGTTTGACAAAATTTTAAACCCCCTCATAGGCAACACAAACTTCCTTGTTACTTCTTCTAGATTACATTGTCATCATTTTGTTTCACTCATGGATGCATTTTTGAATGAATCTAATGTTTTATTATTGAGTGTAAATTTTAATTACTATGGGGTTTCATGTGTTATGGGACCTACATTATAGTTCACACATGCATTATCATAGATGCATTTTTGGATAAGTTCAATGTCTCTTTTGTATGTGCTTTTTACATTGTTGTTTTTGGATATCAATTTTTTTTGGTATGTTTGCATACATCACAACTCTTTTCACTATTTGATACACTCTTTTATTATCCCAAAACATTCATTATAACTTTGACACATTGGTAATTGTGTCATGTCTCCTCGAGGCCCATTTCTTAGCACCTCACGTTCTTTTATGGAGACACCTTTTCACTCCCTTATTTTTAGAGGATCTCTCTTGATGGCTTTCTACAAATTGATAATCTACTCATTTGGAGCTATTTTGGTGAAGCTTAGTGTCTTTTTTATTTTCATTTGGTATTTTTATGTATGGGTTATTTTTTACTCACACTAATTTTTTAAGTGCTATGAGGGGTTTGTTGATTCAGCTTTGTCTACCCTCATGCATTTGTGTGCTCTCTTATAGGTTATTAGAGGTGTAATCACTGAGAAGGGAGGTGAATCACTGATGCAAAATATTTCAAAATTCAAATACAATCCTTTAAAAATCTTAATCAATGACCAAAATCATTCATAAATCATACAAGATGTTCATAACAATGAATAAGTAATATGATGCAGGATCACACACATAAGACAAGATCTATGTGGAAAACCCTCTTGGGGAATAAAACCCAATCTCAAGTGTAAAAACACATGGACTAAATATCCTTTAATATTATTATGAACAAGATGCCCTTTTAGTGAAGTACCCACTTCACAAGGAGCACCCACCCTTAAGTGTGAATAAGCACCAACTTGTTCTAGATGTTGAGCACCCATATAACACCTTAATAAATCAATAACTCTAGAATTTTGATTACAGACCAATCTAATTAGAGACATAATATATAACACCTTTCTTTCAACTCATCCCACACTCACAAACTTGGTCATAAGGTAATGCATCCAAAACACCCTTTTGGATCTCTCTAGTCTTCTTCGCTCATCATCAATATAAATTATACTTTAATCCATCCACTGAGCACACTCTATCTAATCTCTTTCCTTCAACTCTTTCTTCCACTGTCTTAACACATGCACATGCACATCTAAATCTATCAAGTCTAGAAACCATCACATTATCTTTCACTCTTTATAGAGTCTTCATGAATATTATCTCCTTGGTTAGCCATAAAACATGCCTTAGCCCTTAAGACATCTACATATCTCAATACCATCCTCATAGCTTGGCCATAGCAATTGTGGATCACACTTAAGTAGCTATATGTTATGTTTTTGATATTATATACATATAAGGCATTCACCCAACATTATATTATGTTGTTAGATGATGTAATTTTTTGTATGCTTATATGGAAATATATACATTATTGGCACTATATACCTATATGGTATTCATCTAACATTCTATTATATTCTTATTTTTTATGCCTTTATGTATTTTGTGTGTGTGTGTGTGTGTTCACATTTTGTGGTGATACTATTTCCCATATAATTTATCTCACATTGTAATTGAAAAACTAAATTTGATGGTTGTAAGGCCATATTTAGATATTATCTTATTTAATATTTCCTTCATGTAATTTATTAATACTAACTTATAATCTCTCAATATGTGTTAAAATTAAAACTATATGGAAGAATAGACTATAATGTTTTTAGAGATAAATTCATATATTACTGTGAAGTACCTCTCATGATTGGGATACACCATTTATCACTATGCTAATGTGAATATCCTTGCTACACTAGTTTAATATCATTTGGGACTTGATATTCACATTTTGTAAATTCATTGAATTTATAGACATATCACATTTATATTATAAGTACTTTATTGAAAAAAATAATCAAATACTCATCTCTTGCATACCTTCTTCAGATACCCTTATACATTTTACTTGTGCATATTTGATGAAGTGGTTATGCTCTACCTCCTCCTTTGAGATGTTCTCTCTTTGGAGATATTTTGCATTCTTGTTTAGAGACTCTTCTTTGGCCATCTTGTGTCTCCTGAGGCCTTGGAATATTTTGGTGGTTATAGCTCTTTTATAATTCTCCCTCTCCACTACACTCAACTTGGCCATTTCATGTTTCTCTATCACTTGAGATAACTCTTTCTTCACCATTTGATAAATCTCCATGCTCATCTTCACTTAGTTGAATTTCAAGCTCAAAATCTTGATCCTTTATGTTAGATCCAAACGTGTCATTTTGATTCAAAATCACCTCAATGATTATATTTTATGGTTTATTATCATTCACTATATTTGTGATGCAACTAGACCCCTTAAGGTCTCTTACTCTAGGTCTTCTAGGTTTGTCTTCAAGGCTTTATAGACTTCTTGATATTGTAACACTATTAATACCTTCCAAAACTAATTTTAAACTTGATCTTTACATGAAATGGATGTAAATAAAATTTCATATTTGGACACAATGAGGATCAACTAGATAGGGTCAAATTCACATAGATGAATCTATATGGATTAGTGAAACTTGAAGAAAAATCCAAAAGGAATAAGTTAGTCTTCACATTAATAAAATTTTATTAAGAAGCATTAGCCAAAAAGTGCATAGGATGATACTTTTTATAGTGAGGAATTAATTCACCTAAAAAGGTAGTCAACTCTACTCACAATTAGAAAATGACTTAAATTGCATTTCTCCTAATGACCTATTATTAACCTAAGCAATCTAAATAAGACCATGTAGACAAAACACAGTGAGATAAAAGTCTACACCAATACCCACCCCCGTTCCCCCCCTTAAACATAGTCTAGGTGAGTAGAAGAATTAGGTCCTAACACAAAGGCCTAATGAGGTACCTAAGTACAGAGAGATGATCCCCTAGAAGAGGAAGAAGATGGAGCTACCTAAACCCTAAGAAGAGTCTAAAAATGAAAATACTTGCTATCAGTGAGAGGTTTGGTGAATATATCAATAATTTATTATGTTATTTGGATGTTTGGTTTGTTGATGGAGTATTGGATTCTTACATATTTGGATTATGCTTTGGTTGTCATAGAAGATGATTATTGATCCTTAAAACTTAATTCCAAACTTAGTGAGAATCCCCTGAATCCAAATAGTCTTAGTGGCAACATTAATAGATCCTTTGTATTCTACCTCTATAGAAGATAAAGAAATAGCATTTTTCTTCTTGCTAGATCAACTAATTGGACCTAAACTAAGGGAAAATTTGTAGCTACAAGTAGACTTGTAATTTTGAATGTCACAAGCCCAATCTGAATCTATATACCTAATTAGGTCTATGTAGATGTCCACTCCATAGTGAATCATAAAACTATGAGTACCTTGAATGTATTTGAGGATCCACTTAGCTACATTCCAATATAGGTCATGTGGTTCCTACATAAATATTGAGACCATGCCCATTACATATGAAATATCAATTCTAGTGTGTGTAAGGTAGATGAGACTACCAACAAGTTGTCGATACAATCTAACATCAACCAATCAAGATGGAAAATCATACTCAAGAATCAAACTAGATAGAAAATGATTTAGATTTGGATTACAATTAGCCATGCTAAATCATGCAAGAAAATTATGAGAATACTTGGATTGCGTAATAGTGATCTTGAAGTCAGACTGAGAAATTTCAATCCAAAAGAAGTAGTACAACAAGCCCAAGTTAGTAATTGAGAACCTTTTAAAAAAAGCATTTTTCACTACTATGATGGTGGATGGATAACTCCCTATGATTGATAGGTTATCCATGTATAGAACCAAAATCAACACTGAATCATCCCACCATAAAATGTATATGTTTGACTCTAAATGGCATCTGGTGAACCTAAACAAAATAAGAAAGGAGTCTATCTTATCATACCAATCTCAAGGAGCTTATTTGATTTGATATATAGATTTTCAAAGTTTAAAAACTATGGAATAATCTTCCATAAATCCTTGTAGTTGCTCCATGTATATTTCCTCTTCGAGGTCATCATGAAGAAAAGCACTCTTGACATCCATCTGATGAAATCCTAGAGATGTGTTGTGATAATGGTGAAAGTGAGTTGAATTGAGTTCATTTTGACAATGAAGGTAAATGTCTTAGAGTATTAAATGTTAGGCACCTGATAAAAACCTTTTACTAGCAAACATGCATTGAAATTATCTACAGACCCATTTACTATAAATTTTATTTGGTAGATCCACCTACATCAAATGAGTTTTCTTCCCTTGGGAATTGGGACTAACCTCAAGTATTATTTCTCTAGAATTAAATATACTCCTCTTTCATAAAACTACCCACTTAGGAGTGCATGAAGCCTCATGAAACAATTTTTGAATATAAGTAGATGTAATGAAAACATGTGGGGCATCTTAGAATCATGAATGGGTTCCCATGTTGTCTGATGGATCTCCAACCCATTGTCCAATAATTTGTAGTGTTTATCTATAATAAATAAGACTAATGATAAAAAATTTAAGAGGGGATTATTCATCATCTAAAGATAATTTTGGAGGAGGATGATAATCATCATCACTACTCTCATTGTTAGAACTAGAAGAAGAATCAGGGTCATCAAGAGGTTGATCAGGTAGATCTGAATCATCAGAACTATCATCAAATATCAGTGCATCTAAGGAAGGGTGAGAGGTGTCGAGTGTGGATTTAAAATGACCCTTTATAAAATGAATACTCCTCTTAATGAACAAATCATGAGTCATGGGATGGAGAATATCGAATCCCTTAACACCCTCAAAATATTTAATGAAGATGCAAGACTGACTCTGAGGTTCTAATGCCTTATGTTTCTTATTTAGAATGTGAGCAATAAGAGGTGAACCAAAAACTTAGAATTGCTCTACTATGGGTTCATTATTTCTCCAATCATTAAAAGGAGTGACTCCCTTCAATGCTTTATGAGGAACTCAGTTTTAAATGTAACAAGCATAGTTGATGGCCTCAAAACAATACTGAGGTGGAAGAGACTTGGAGTGTAGCATACATTTGACCATTTCCTTTAAGGACCTATTATTACACTCTATAACACCATTATGATGAGGACTATATGGAATAAACGTTATAGTTAAATCTCCTTTGATGTATATAATTGATCAAAGTGGTTACTTACATACTCACCACCATTATCAGTGTGCAAAATATTGATAGATTTATGTAAATATTTCTATATAAGCACCTTGAAGTCCTAAAAATGGTCAAAGAACTTTGATTTTTGCTTAATAAAATACACCCAACTATACCTAGAATATTCATGGATGAAAGTAATCATGTATTTAGTCTTGTTGAATGAAGGTTTTGGAAATGGGCCAAGAGTGTCACCTTGAACAATCTCTAATATATGTTTAGCTCTTCATGATTTTTCCTTGTGATAATTCTCCTTTATATGCTTACCAAGAATGTAACCCTAACAAACTCCATCAAAAAAATTTAATTCATGGCAACCCTAAAACCATGTCTTAATGATTGAATCGCTCTAGGTAGTGATTGTTGAGATGGTCAAGTTACTCATGCCATAATTTATTCACCTCATCTGAAAGAGTGATATATGTAGTAGAAGGTTGATCATGTGTAAAATATGATAAAGTATACAACCTAGATTGGTGATCTACTTTCCAAAATGCAAAAATGGAGTCAAGAAAGTATATTGGTGGATAAATAAGGAACACATAGAACATCATGACATGTCCCATCATTCACTTCAACTGATCCACTCCCACTAACTTCTATACAAGTATCATGACCTAATAAAATGAAAGGCATTAAACATGTCTCCAAAGATGTAAATTAAGAACACAAGATCACTTTTAATTACATGGGTCCACTCCATATGATCTTTGAGACATCTTCAAGTCATTACACTTGCTAAAACACTCTTTTGCTAAAGCACAAATTACTCAAACATTATTATGTATATAGTAACACCACGAAAAAATAAATAGTCAACTTTGAATCTCCATTAATTTTGATTATACAAACATTTAGAGCTTCTAACTAGGTCCTTTAGATGCACTTTATTCCAATGAATTTCTTGCTTATTATTGAAAAGAGGGAAAAGAAGAAACTAAGTATGGATTTAGTTGAAAAACTTGATTGATTATACAGATGTTGAATCAGAAGATAGTGAAGAGCTCCTCTTTGGCTTGGGAGGATGATTTGTAGATAATAGATCACTAAAATAAACTTGTTTGTTAGAAAAATTATTGAGTGGATTGCCTAACAAAAGCTAGATCTTGGAAGTGAAAGATTTCTTAGGGGCTATCAATCCACACATTTTAAATAATTAAGTTTATAAACAAAATAGGAAAGTACTTACATCAATAAATTAAAAGGTATTGAAGTTAAACACAAGAATTCTTATTAAGAAATATGCTAGGAATGATTACATTAGTGATAAAATAATTAATACTAGTGTTAGAGGGTTGGGGTATGCTTCAAAAAATTATATAGGGGTCTGTGAATAGTCAAGAACATAGAGAATTAGGTTTGGTTAGGTGGGAGTAGGTGAAATTAGCTTGCTAGTTTTCACTACCATAGTGATCATCGGTGGTTGGGATGACTGTCAGTGGTGAAGGTGACTATCAGTGGTGAAGGTAACTATCAATGATTGGATAGATCATCGATGATTAAGTTAACCATTCATGGTTACTATGTTTGGATTTGGGTGATGAAAATGTCGGTTGATGAGATCCAAAAGATGGATTTTGAGAGATAGGTAAGGTCTAGATTGATTATAAAATGGAAATAAAGTAAATGAATACTGATAAATAAGTTCTTGTCTTACCAAAAGTTGATTGGGTGGATTATTGAGGTATTTAACTTATTAGTAGAATCTAGCTTCATTTTGATAGAGTAATAATGCCCAAAAACTTGGTGGGGAGGTGGTGTAAAATTGAATCTTTGATATGATTGTTGGATTGCTAATGGTGATTTACTTGTAAAAAATAAAATCCTAGATGTACAAATCTCTTGATAATAATTGTAGATGGATTTCACCTCCTAGTTCCTCTCTTCTTATAGGCACAAGTAAGAGGTGGAAGTGAAGGTTCAACTAGGCTATCTAATTATAAATCATCCATATAATGGATCACAACATGACTTAGATAACTTATATTTAGAAAATAAAAGAGGGTAGTTTTCATGTAAAGAGGTGGACCCTAACCATTGATAGTCAGGGTGACCATTGATGGTCATCCTGACCATCAATGGTTGAGGATATAGGGTAAAAATAGGTGAAAGGTTAGGTTGAGTCAGTCTAGCCAAACTAACTATGGGTAAGCTTAGTTAGAGGTTAGAGGGTTAAATGATCCCAAGGGGGTGATAAATAAGTCTAAGGGGTATTATGACATTTAGAATCATGATGTGCAAATTTTTGTCATCTACATTTTGCCCCTTCTTATTATGCAACTTGGAATCAACTAGCTATAAAAAAACCAATGTTGATCAAAGGTATACTGATTACCCCAAGTATGAAAAAATGTGTCCCCCCCAAACCAGGAGGTGATGAGTGTTGTGTAGACTAATTACTCAATGATTACTAAATTCACCAATCTGATTAAACATTAATTGTCAACCTTGGGTGCGTAAGCTTTTCAAGAGTGTCAGCACTATATATGCATTACTGATTTAGAAATCAACTTGATTTTCTAGTTTTAGTATAATAAATTTATTCTAAATTAATATATATATATATATATATATATATATTATGAAATTTCTATGATATAATTATAGAACTATTCCACGCTTATGTATCACACATGCATCACACTTATATAATCAAACTTAATAGTAAAATTAACTTACACAACACACTAATAATTAAAGAGGGTTAGGATCTTCACAACAACTTATTCTGAGGGAACCCTTCCTCATTCAAAACTAAACTCTAATATTTTTTTGAGAGAATTCATAAAATTCTTACAATTTCAAAAATTTCATTACTCAATTCTAGATACAAAGGATATAGTAAAAACTTTTGCTATTATTTTATCAAAATTATCTACCTCCTAATCTAATCTAGGTTCTTCCTTTAAATAAAAAAATCAATTTATTAACTCTTAAACAAAAACACCAAACTAGGAAATAATACAAATACTTAGAAATTACCCTAATTAACCTTCAAGTAGTTAGTAACTAAAGTTACTTGTTTTAAGTTTGATTGGGTTAGAGATAAGGCATACTATTTTGTTATTTTATTTCCTTTTGTCTTTTCTCATTATCCTTGTCTTTACCATCCTTGGCATCACATCAAATCTCTCCTTGCATATAGGTAACCCATACAATAATTATGACTCTTCCCAATCATTCATTTGGTTTCCCAAGATAGCTAGATGTGTCTACAAGGTCTCCTCAATAATGAATCTACTTTATATAGTGGCTATAGGCACTCTTCAATAGCTATAGACAACATGTAGGTGAAACCTTTAGTTATTAAAAGCATTCTACAATAGCTAAAATAAACCTATTGGTGGAGCCTACAGTTACTACAAGCACCCTATAGTGGTTGCAGGTAACCTATAGGTGAAGCCCACAATTGTTATGGGCACCCTGTAGAAGCTATGGATTTATCAAGAATCTATAGTTCTACATGAACCTTTAAATTCTTATTAGATGAAGTCACACCAATATAATTCAATCAAGGAAAATCATCAATAATTCATAACATCACACACACACACATGCGCACGCGCGCGCGCGCGCGCACACACACACACACACACATTAATAAACATACAAAATCATAAATTCATTAATTCATTTGAATTAATGATGGATAATTATGATATTTACATGGAAAAGGACATAGACTAAACATGGATGAGGCTATAATAGTAAGAAATTAGTGGCCTCATCACACCCCTCTACTTAATCTCTTTCTCAACCTCGAGCAAGCCTTGGTTGCATTCTAAAACCATAAAATTTTCTAAAGTATAGGGCCTCAAGGCAGCCTACCACTTCAAAGATTTAAAAACCTTTAGCATTCTCAATGTCACTCCATCTTTTCTTCACTTTCTCCCTTTCAGCTGGAACATTTACCTCCCAATCAAGGATTGGGAACTAGAATATAGGGGGTTGAAACATCAAACCCAACCATTATACTCTCCAATTTCTAACAAGTTCAATATACAAATATACCCTATGGATGTATTCCCTAAGGTTTTGAGGGGAGTATGGTTCCTTTCTTTTCAAGGCATCCGAGAGTTTTGCCCATCTGTGAGAACAAGCAACAATTTTTTTTTTAATCTCTTTCCATAAGATCCAAATAATGATTCTATACTTCTACCTAATTTATGGCAACCCATTCCTTAGGAGTTCCTTTATTCATAAAGGAGATCCATTTATCTATCACGGCATCTAAATCCCTTGCTTCACTCCTAATAATTAGGGTATCTTCTTTATCTTTTGCTTGATATCATTCTATTTGTTTTCCTCTTCCAATTTCATTCAAAATATATGAAAAAAAGGCATTTAATAGAACATCCCTTAAATAGATGTTGGGATTCCATTCTATATCACTAGGAACAACATATTGGTGAATGTAGAATTCACTTAGCTAGGCTTGAAGATTAGGATCAACATGTCTATACTCTTTAAAGAAAGATTTTGGGTCACAGACCATATAAGATTGATCATTATATATCCTATCATACTTTAATATCAACCATTTTTCTTCTAGGTACATGACATATACCCTACAAGATGGTCTGCACTACATTAGCATTTTAGTAGTTTCATGTAATTTTCCAATATTTTCCTTTAGATAATTGATCCTTATCTTAACAAATTTCAATTTTTCTTGTAATTCATCATGTTATTCTTTTGATTCAACATAACCCTTGAATCTCTTCACCAATTCTTTATGGTAAGATTCATTATTACAAAAAAATTCTTTCAAAATAATCAAAATATCATAAGTCTCTAATTCAGTAGTAGTTGACAAATCCACATCAATGAATTCTTCTACAATAGGTGTTGGTATAGTGAGAAAGGGAGGAGGAAATATTTGATAGAAGGGTACCAAAGCTAGAGCATTCTCTATTGTAGGGGATTCTATGACCAAGGTGGATGAGTATGCTATAGGTTCCTCCATGAATACAGCTACAAGTTCCTCCACTATCTTCTCTTTATCCTTGGAGGGGTCTACAAACTTTACTGCTCCAAGAAGCATTTTAATGCCTTGTTTTCCTTTTATTTTTTTATCTGATTCTAAGTCTATATATTTCATCCATATATTGTTGTAATATTTGGAACTCCTGATCATGATACAATTTTTCTTGTTCTCTTCCTTTTTCCATAACCTCTTCTTTAATCAATTCTTCTCCTTTTTCCATAACCTTTCTCAATTCCTCCTCTGTGTATCCAATTTTTTTGAGGAGATCAATGTCCTCCTCAGTGAATCTGGATACAAGAGGTGACCATTCTTCTTCTTCTTCTTCATCTTCTTCTTCTTCTACTTTAGCAAATCCTTCATTAGTAGACCATTATTATATTTCAAATCCATCAGGGGTTTTATTATGCCTAGGCTCTTTCTTTGGTTCTTCATCATCACTGATATCTATGGTTAAGGAGGCTGAAGAGGTCTTTTATTTCTTCATCTTTTGAGATCTCCTAAAAGGAGGTCTCCTTCTTTTTGACACCATGGGTTTCTTCCCTTTATATTTAATTTTCCTTATAGGAGGGGTGACGAATGGAATTTGTTCTTCTTGTGCATTGGTTGATAGGGGAACTTCATTTTGTCCAATAGGATATATTGTGGAGGAATCAACCTAAGGTGAGGACATAATGGGAGAAGGGCCATGCTACTATGGGCTTTCCTCCTCTATGTTAGGAGGGGATAAGACTAATCTTCTCCTCTTCTTATTTCCCATAGTAGTCTCTGATGGACCTTCAATGGCTATGCACTGACCAACAACACTAGTACCCATAACATCTTCCTAAATAGTTTGTTAGGGATTCTCCTTAGGAGATTACCTCTCATTAATGCCCTCTTCTTCCTAGGGTGAAATATTTTCTAGGGCCAAAAATTGCTCCCAAGTGAGGTCAGGTCTAATAGAAGCTATTCCTTGTTTAATTATAAGCCATATGAGGTAGTGGTAAGATAGAGTTATTTCAGTGCCTTTTTGATATTCTTTTCAAGATATTCCATAAGAAATTGGGAACATTAATGACTCTATTATGTCTAAAATGATTTAAAAATTTGAACTAGAGGGTGTAAATGAGGGAACACCTTTCCTCACTGGTCATGTACCTGATAATATATGCTACTATTTATATCCATTCTATAGGTAGACTAAGTTTTGACACACCTACCTTTTTTAATACCAATCTTTCATCTTCCTAGTAGAACTGCTACTTAGCCTCTTGGCCATTAGGTCTATCTTGCCAATTTTCCCCCATGCTTGGTAGCCTAGTTATTTGGCTCACCAAAATATCAGTAACTAGGAATGTGATGCCACATAAAGTGGCTTGGTTTCCATAAAAATAACCTATAAATCCCCTAGTAAGAGGTTCTAAAAATTGTTACAACCATTCAAAATAGGTAGTCCAACCAGCTCTGTGGAAGACATCCCAATTAGCTTGGTCTCCTTGTAAGTGCCTATGGTCTGAGGAATCTCTCTGCATGTCTAACCCTCATATTTAACTTCTCTATCAATCCCTTTAATCAATATTCAACTGCACACTCTTTAGACTTATGGAAATCTACCTATAGCAAGTTTTGGGTCTAAAATGACAAAATATGGGGTTTATAGGTTGTAGGGTTTGGTTCATAAATGGAAAGTGTGAGGTTACAAGGTTATAATGTCACATGAGGTTTAACCCATAGTATCTCCCTCCACTTGAGTTGTCATATGCCCTCAGGTGACATGGATAAAGTAGCAAGTATGAGATGAGACAGGTCATTATGAGGAATAGTGCAGGTTTAATGGTGAGGTGACAATTTTTTTAATGAATGATTAAAGTCATAATTAAATATGATTTATTAATACTATACAACTAGATTAGAATAATGAATGACATTTTCAATGATGAAAGATATGGTGTACCTTGTAATAACAATATTCTAGATGTGATGCATAGGTAGTCACATGTGTGTTGGCATACAAATATTTGTATGGGAATTATTAACAATGCAATGATTAGATTGGCAGTTAGAGCTGGAGTGAAGTGGACCCTTTGTGAAATGATTGGGAGATCATTGATTGGTAGGCATTAATGATGCCTATAGTTCATGTACATGTGATGTAGGATAAGCTACATAGAACAAGGGTCTTAGATTTGGAATATAAATTATTTCTATCATACCATAAGGTGAAAATTAAAAATCTAAGTTCTCCAAGTGATGGTTGGAAGATCTTGAGTAGGTAGCTGAGGGCAATACTAGCTAGTGACCTTCATCTAGATGAACTAGCTGATAAGAGTCTAGATGCTGTGTATGCCCTAAATATTTTATGCTTGGGCTTGGCTATAGTAATTAGAAGGGTCTTCAACATAGACCTAGAACTGTAAATGAATCGTGAGTGTTCTTGTAGGCAAAAATTTTAGTCTACAACATTTCCTCATAGAAAGGGAAGGTATATGCTTTGTTATGACTCTGTAGCTTGATATTCAGGGGTAAATTTAGGTAATAGATATGACATGTGCTACCCCAATCTTCCTATATTCATCCATGAGGTTGTCTAATGATTTTCATGAAATGTCTAAAAGTTAATAGCCAAGACATTAGTGAGAGATGTAAGAGGATCTATCTTGTATGATCTATAAAAAGGTGAAAATAAGCATAAGAGAGTACTTATGATAGCTATAGAGGTGCCCATAATAAGCTGTAAAGTGATGGCCAAATGTGTAGAAGGTGCTTGTAACAACTTCAAGAATACCCATAACATCTTCAGGAAACCTATGTGAATAGTTGGGATTTGAGGGATTACCTTCTCTCTACTTCCATCTCCACATTCCCATTTTTAGTTATTTTTGTTTTTACCCCTAAATAGCCAGCAATCTATTTTTCTATTTAGGCCTTTTTTATAGATTTGAGTAGCCAACATACTAGTTTTCTACCCAAAAACTACCAACAACACCCAAAAATGGGTTTTAATTGTTGGATTTTTATTCTATTTTTGACTCTAACTACTATTTATAGTAGAATGTTTAATCAATGGTCCTAGCCAAGTCACCTGGAAATGTGACTTGTCAAGGACCAGTGGAATCTCTCATTCATCATGCTAGAGGAGGGAAAAGATGTCCTCCTTTCCTTCAATTAAGTGTGGACTGGTGCTCTCATTATTTTGTGGGGTAATCTGCCTAACCAAGACATCATTGTATCCATCTTGTAGCTACTACTATATGTGATTGGTAAATTCTTCTTGAGTAAGTTGATTTTTGTATAACTTAAGTCTATGGCTATTGACTAGCAGATAGAATCTTACTAGATCAATGGTTTGGAGTTGAATTACTCCATTATCAAAAACATGATCAATCTCAAAAGGACCAAGCCATCTATTCTAGAGTTTACCCATGTGGTCCTTATATTTGGAGTCAAAAAGAAGGGCCCAATTTCTAGTATGTCTTAATGTGCCTGTCATGCCATCCAATTAATTATTATTGTACAAGTTCTATGATCTATAATTCATGTTATCTATATTCATATAAGGTGTTCAAATATAAAAGCCTTTATTTATAGGCTTTAGATATATCCATCCCATGTTCTAGTGCTATCTGTAAGATCTTATGCTCAAATTTGATGGGCAAGACAAATTTATTTCCATAGACTAACTCATATGGAGTGAATCTTGTAGTGGTCTTCCATGTGATTCTATAATCCCACATAGCTTTAGTAAGCCTAACCTTCCAATCCTTATGAGACAGACTAACAATCTTTATCAAAATATTTTTTAACTTCTTGTTGGTGACTTCTACCTATCCATTGGACTATGGATGATATGGAGCTGATTTCTTATGCCTAATCTCATATTGCTACACTAAGGAAATAATTAAATTAGCAGTGATTTAGGGTCCCTAATTAGTGACTATTTCACATGGCACACCATATTGAGTAAATATTTATTTATAGAGGAAAGCTACCACCTTCTTATCCTTAGTGTGTGTAAGATCCTTGACTTCCACCCATTTAGTGACATAGTAAGTATAGACAAGGATGTATAATTTGTTTTTGGATTTGGGATCAAAAGGTCCTACAAAGTCTAGGCCCCACTTTTCAAATGGTTCTAGCACCATCTGAGGTTGCAAAGGTATTTCATCTAAATGTGTGGGTCTCCCCATATGTTGACATTTATCACAATGTGCCGTATATATTATTACATATTTATAGAGTGAGGGCTAATAGTATCTTGTATTCAAAATTTTGACTCCTGTATACTTGGCTAAAAAGTGTCCTCCATAGGTTTCATCATGACAAGATTTGAGGATATCTATAACTTCATCTTCTCTAAGACATCTTATGAGGATAGAGTCAAGCCAAGTATAGAAAAGGAATCTAGATAACCATGCATATCTAACACTTTTGTGAATCAATGCTCTCCTTTGTTTGGGGAGGAAGTGCTATGGAAATAACTCTATGACAAATTAGGTAGAAATATCAACATATTATGGTGTGGTAAGGGTGAAAGAGAATAGGTGTTCATCTAGAAATGAGTCATCCACTATGGTATCCTCTTTAGGAGTTTGGAATCGTGATAAAAATTTAGCCACTACATTGTCCTTACTAGGCTTATCAACAATGGTGCTATCAAATTCTTGTAATAAGAGAAACCATCTTATCACTCTGGTTGGAACAACTAGTTTATTCATAAGGTACCAAATGGTTGCATGATCTATATGAACAAAGACATGATACCTTATGATTTAGTGGAAAAATTTATTGATAGCATAAACTACCACCAAGAATTCTTTTTCAGTAAACTTGTAGGTTTTTACTTATAAAATAGATGTCATAATTGAGTGCTTCCTATTTTTGGCTAAGCATAACTCTGAGGGTAGTATCTGAAGCATTTATATGAATGTATAAGGGAAGATTCCAATCAAGACCATGTAGAATAGGGGTAGTGGTTAATAATTATTTCTATTTTTTGAAGGCTATATCACAAGCACGAGTCTAAAGAAATTCAACATCTTTATCTAGAAGGGTAAACAATGGGATTGTTACTTTATTGAAATTGTTGTTGAATCTCCTATAGTAACCATCATGGCCTAAGAAAATCCTAACATCTTTCTATTTTTTTAGGAACATGCAGGTTTTTAATGATACTGATTTTTGTAGGGTCAACATTAATTCTTGCAGTAGATATGTGGTGACTAAGATAATACCTTCTATCATAAGCATGCATCATTTATTGTGGATAAGAGATAGATGTTGCTCTTGAAAATGTTATATCACTTTTTCTAGGTTGTTGAGGCATTCATCAAATGTCTCTCTATAGATTGAAGTCATCCATATAGATTTCAACACATTCATTAGCCATATTTGCAAAGATACTCAGAACAAATCTTTGGAATGTAGCTAGAGTGTTACATAGCCTAAAGGGTAATACAACATAAGTAAGTACCCTAGGGACAAGTAAAGGTGGTATTTTCCTCATCTTTAGGAGTAATTCTAATCTATTTTTAACCACTGAAGCCATCTAGAAAGGCAAAACATTTCTTCCTTGCTAGTGTGTCCAACACTTGGTCAATGAAGGGTAGAGGAAATTGATCCTTCCTAGTTTCTATGTTGAGTTCCTTGTAATCAATGCATACATGACATTCTACATTTTTATTTGGTATAATTACAAAAGATGACACCCATTCACTATCAGAGACAGGATATATAAATCCATTAGTCAAAAGTTTTTGTAATTCTCATTTGAGGATCTCTCGAAGAGCTATATTCATCCTACATTGTGGTTATATGATTGGTTGGAACTCTTATTTGATATAAATATGATGTGTGCATGTTTCAAGGCTGATTCCTTGTATATCCTCATAATCCCATGCAAAAGCATGTTGGTTAGTATGCAACATGCTAACTAGGTGATTTTCCTCATTTAATTCCAACTTGCTATTAATAAGCACTGTTTTCATTAGAGAGATTTAAATTTGCTATGATAGTGATTTCATTATTTCAATATTTCTAATAGATCTGGTTTGGATGCAACTATGAGGTAGTAGCTAGTGGAATGTTTCCTATACAGATGCATTAAAATTATCTAATTCTCAAAAGTTGGAAAAGGGGCACTCAATACTTTGTAAGTGGTTGAGATCTATAGAAGGAATTTGGTAATTATGATAAATAATATTAGAGATAATGGTATCTTTTTCCTAATCAGCCAATGTGCATACATGGTCTATGGTAAATACAAGAATCAAGGAAGGTTGATCTACCTCCTCTTCTTCAGCCCATAATATAGGATCTAGTAAAAAAACCAGCTATGCTAGGGGATAAAGAACCAATTATTTAGTGTGGTAGCCATTGGATATCATCATGTTACCTATTCTATAGCTGATGAAGGCATCTACTATGACAAACCAAGGTCATCCCAAGATAAGGGGGTATCTACCCAAATTAGACTTAAGATGTATCACAATGAAATCTGTAAGATACTCCCAAGAATATATAGTAATGAAAAGATCTTAAATGATTCTCTCTAGTTTGACTGTAGATCTATCATCCATTTGTAACATTGTAGATATTAGATGAATATTATTTAGCTATAGTTTATGCATAGTTTTAGTTGTCATTACATTTATTATAGCCCCCAGGTTGATCAATGTGTTAGATAGATACTGGTCATAGAGATGAATTGTTACTACTAGGCATCTAGGATCTGAATACTTATTTGGTAGGGTATTCCCTAGCATGATTTTTGCTAACTGGCCAATCACATGCACAATATTGGGATCTTTTTTCTTCCTTCCTGGTTTCCATAGATAGAGGTATCTAACAACTTTAGAATATATGGGTACATCTTTGATGGCTTGGAATAGAGGGATTTTGATGCAAAGGTTCTTAAGCTATCCCATGAAATCAAACTTAGGTTAAATTTTATGGTGTTAAAGGTTGAGACATTATAGAAATGGTGGGGCTATTTCATCAACAACTTTATATGCTGATTTAGCGAGTTTTTGAGGTGATGGTAGTGGGTTAACATGTTCTATGGTTTCATCATCTGAATCCCTTATTATGGGTGGTGTTGGGGGTGGTATAACCTTCCGTGAATGGAGGTGAATGTCACTAATCTTCATTATGTATTCTGGGTACTAAACATGCTTAGTACTAAATGTGGATTATACCAGCTTATTTATAAGATTTTGTATGGGTTGGGTAGGTAACTAGTTAGGCTTGGGTGTAGCCTATGTATTGGGTATAAGAGTAGGATCTTTTTGTTACTATTGTGGAGGACATCCTATAGGAGAGATACCCCATGGCTGGTTAGGTCTCCAGGGTTGTTTCCATTGGTTTGTGAAGGGTGGGCCTTGGGGTAGTTGCCAAACTTGCATCCAAGATGGGGATACATTTTGTGGAGCCTACCAAGAGGTGGTGGAGTAGCTTTCTTGAGGTGGCTACCAACTATAATTTAAATGTGGAATGTTCATCTAAGGGCTAGTTTAATTAGGAATAGCATTTGTAAATTATGAATTAAAGGAGGTGGAATTTGAAAAAGGTGGATTTTATCCCATACCTTGATAAGGTGGTGATTGAACCCATGGACTTCTTTGTGAAATATAGAAAAATTAATCACCATCTCCTCCTGTGGTGTGTAGCTATACTATTTTTGGTTCTTCAGCTATTATGTGAGCTACTTTAGCTCAAACCTCATTACATCTACAATTAGCCTTTTTATTCTTATAGTTTAGATAGTAAATGGTCAAGGCTTGATCTAAAGCTACTTGCTTTTATATTGAGTGAAAGATATTTAGTTGGGTGGAAAAATGTTTAATGACATCCTATTTCATATCTTGTAAAAATTTATTAACCTCAATTTTGATAGGTCATTTGCAGCTACCAATGGGAGCTTGCTACCCCTAACTTTATTTATGGTAGATCTAGAATAATTCTTGCTTAGCTCTTTGATATCTGAGAATGGTAAGTGAGAAATATTCCCTCCACTCATTAGGCTCAATGATTTTAGATAATATTCTTTGACTTCTTTCAGGAATATGAGTTTCAAAGGTTCTTCTTCAAGTCCACTTATACTTGAATTTTTGTACACTGAACATGAACCATCAAACATAATCCTCCAAGGATTCATCCCCATCTTGAGTCATTTTAAAGATTTCATTTCTTCTATAACTTATTCATCTTCCATATTCTTTATACTTGGCAAAATATTTCTTTTTCATGTCCTCCCAAGTGCGAACTGAATTACTACTCAGCACCATAAACTAGCAAAGTGATAATTCTTTGAGAGTAGCCAAAAAAAGTTTCAATTTTTATGCATCCTACGTGTAGTCATAACTTTTATAGAGGATATAAAATTTGAATAAGAATGTGTCCAGGTCTTCTAATAATATACCTCTAAAATTGGTCAAGGCTAAGGGTGGGATGTTTTTCATTTGTGTTATGCCTATTGCATCTGGAATAGGAAATTCAAAAGTAACAATGTTTGGAGTCCTATTTTCTTCCATAAAGTATCCTTCTATTCTCATGATGGATTTTATTGTGATATGGATACCAAAGTTACTTAGGATCTCATCCTCAAACTCTATGTCAATTCCTTAGTCAACATGATAATAAATGTTTATCTACTGATCCTCAATATTCTTACTAGATGAAGGGTCTAAATATTCTCTTGAGATTTCTTTGATTTGATCCAAAAAGCCTTGTTGAAATGTTGTAAATATCTTACTTTTTAAACTGTCTAGTTCATGTAGTTCTTCTCCTTTGTTCCTTCTTACTATCTCAACTAATGCTTCTTCTACTTCTATTTCCTTTCTCAGAGCCAATAGTGATTCTTATATAAGCTACCTCCTTCTATTTTTAGTGTTATCTTCTTTAAGAGCCTTCCAACTCATGGTATATTCTTCAACAGGGTTCTTAGTTGCTACAGGTATTTGTGATTCTTTCTCAACAACAACTTATGGCTTGTTTGGTAGGAATCTCTCTCAAGAAAATATTTCTCTCTACATAAATGTTATGCCACTCCTTTAGCTATCCTATCTCTTCCTACATAGAGTTAGTTGTTTTTCATTTTTGTGTGTTTTAAAAGGGGTTATTTCAGACCAATTTTTTTTTAAAAATAATTCAAAAATAAAAAAATGATGAAATCAAAATAATAGGAATTGAAAATTTACTTCTAGAAAGCAATAAAAATTAACTACTAAAAGTAGGAAAAATTATTCTATAAAGTAGAAGAATTTATTCTAAAAATCAAGAAAATTTATTCTAGAAAGTAGGAAAATTTATTCTAGAAAAGTAGGAAAATTTAAAGCACACTTTGATAAAAATAAATCACTTTTGTAGGAAATAAGTTCTATAAATAAGAGGTAACTTATACACTATTTAACTCAAAAAAATTAGACATCTGGCATAAGACACCATAGTAACCTCACTCAACTTGCTTGGTTAGAACTATTCGTCTAAGAACTTAGACATCTAGCATAAGACACTATAGTGTCCTCACTTGACTTACTCAATTGGGTAGAATTGTGTATTAAATAAAAAGAATAGTGTAGCCTACAGTTTGTACGGGCACTCTACAGTGGCTATAGGCAACCTATAGGTGAAGCCCATAGTTTTTATAAGTAACTCATAGAAGCTATGGATTTAGCAAGAATATACAACTTTACATGACTCTTCAAATTATTGTTAGATAAAGTCACACCAATATAATTTAATCAAGGAAAAACATCAATAATTCATAATGCACACACACATGCACACATGTGTGCATGCGCATGCACACACACACATTAATGAACATAAAAAATCATAACTTCATTAATTCATTTATATTAGTGACAGATAATTATGAGATTTACATGGAAAATGACATAGACTAAGCATAGATGAGGGTATAATGGTAAGCAATTGGTGGCCTCATCAATGAGGTAAATTATAATCAGGTGTGAGATTGACATGGTTGGTAAAGGTGATGATGAGGGTAGATGCCATTAGGTACTAAAGCAAAAATAGATGCACAAAGTGTGATAGCCAAGATCATGAAAAGATAAGGTTGTCATGGTTGATAATAATAAAGGTTAGTGTTAAAAGATAAGTGACTAGTGTACTATGTGACCGCATTTGGGCATGGTAGATGGGTATACTTATTAGTCTTTTAGATAGAGGTTAGTGTTTTGGGTGGATGTCAAAGGTAGGAAGTTGTCCTGGTGAAAACACAAATAGGTTAAGTATCACGAGTATTTTAGGTAGGAAGTGATCCTAAAAAGACACAAATGGGTTAGGTAAGTGCGATGTAGTGTAAAATCAAAAGGGTCAACATGGAAATGCTATCATGGTGGTCAAAGGACTAGGTAAAATGTATCAAAAAACATATGATAACTAGGTTGAAATCGACCAATAATGAGGTGATGAGGTGGTCTAGGTGGGTGGAGAAGGGTGGGTGAGAAATGGTTGAGTTGTGATAAAAGGGGGGTTACCTTGTTGGAAGCAACAAAATGGGGTACCTGACCATTGATGGTTAGGATCCTCAAGGGAGACCATCGATAGTCAACCTCACCATTGATGGTTAGGGTAAAACCCTAAAAAAATGGTGATGAAAAGTGAAAAGTGAATCACTTTTTACCACTTATTACTTATGCTTTAGGTTGACTTCAAGCTCTAGATTTTTTGGCATTTTGTGGTGAAGGCATTTTTTAAGGGTTGGTGCTAAGGTAGATGGTTGGCATCGAGTTGAGGTGGACCATGTTGACTAGGTAAGATTTAGGGAACATGTGGGCATGGGTAAGGACAAATGGGTCTATGACTGACTCCATAGTGGAGGTCACAAAATGAGGTAGGGGATGTTTTGATTTTGATAGATAGATTTAGTTTTATGCATTGGCATTGGGTAGGGTGGTCAGGGTAGGATGAAATCATTAGTTGGTTTGTTATGCCCTAGGTAGGGTTTTTGTTAATTTTAGGTAAATAGGTGGGTGGAATTGGGAATTGGTGGTATGGGTAGTTAAATTAGGTTGAGTAAGGATTAGGGTAGAAAATTTTGTTATTTTTCATGCATTTTAGGGTAGTTTTGAGGTGGGATAGGGTTTGGGTGTTTCAGTCATGGAATACCATAGTGATCATTGATGGCTAGGGTTGACTATCAATGGTTGATAACCTTATAAAAGAGGATGTCTAACCACCAATGATCAACATGACCATCAATTGTCGATTAAGGGTAAAATGGTTTTTGATAAGCTTGTAATAGTTAAGGTAAATAAAATGTTGGATTGATAAGGATTGCATTATATAAAGTCACTTAATAAGAATGTCATAGATGGCTAAGGGGAATAAGAGAATAATATAGGTGCTTCAAATGGTTCAAGGGGTGTGGGGTAAGGTGGTTTAGGTAATGAGTGATAGTTAGGGTAAATTAGTTGGTTTAGGTTGGCAAATATGTCAATTTGGAAATGAGGAATGCTAACATGTGCTAACCTTGATTTTTGTAGGCATGAGAGTAGATTCAAATGAGGGATTAGGTCTTAAAGGTCTTTATAGATATTAAATAGGGTATAACCCTAGCTGACTAGGCCCACATTGATGAGGTAGGTTTAGGAGTGATGAGGCACTATCAAAATGTGCCTCAAGATGCATCCATGGTCATAACACTCATCAAAAGATGGGATCCTAATATAGATACCTTTTTTTTTATCATTTAGGGAGATCAATATTCTACTCGAGGATGTTCATAAGATCACCCAACTTCCACTCCATGATGATCCTATATACCACATAGAGTGAGAGGATTAAGATGATCATGTTGAGATGTTATATGGAGATGAGAGTGATTAGGTCAAGTGGCATTCTAGGGGATTTAGGTATACAACATTGTATTAGAGAGCTCTTTCTAAGAGGAGACTCATGACCATGTTCATGACATGCTTTGTTCTTCTTAACTTGAGTAGTGAGATATTTCCCTATTTACTACTAGGGGTTCTTATCAAGCTATTGCTAGGGTGGATTATATTTAGTTGGGTGCCCATTTTACTTGTACAAATCTATAGAGAGATGTATGGGTTTAGGGACCATAGGAGATATGGCATAAATATTGGCTTAGTTCTATATTTTTGGGCCTATGAGTATATTAGGTTGCTGAGGCTAGTCAGATTACCATGGGTTAGGTACACATAGAGTGACTTCCCCATTGGCTTCATGTGATGGAGGGGTGATTTTGATGCATTAGGTATATGAGGTGGTTCACATCATGTAGAGTGGTTTAGGGGTACAGTAGGTACACTAGTGATAGGAGATATCACATGGATGTCATACATCTAGTTCCTAGTATGGCTAGGGTACATGAGGTAGAGAATATCCCTCTAGAGCTATAGATAGATACTCGATAGGTGAGATGGATAGGTGGAGCTAATTCAATTTGATAGGGTACACCAATAGTTTATTTTGGTATAGGGTATCCCAAGCCCATTCCCTAGGTATAAGAGGGAGGATTCAAAGATCCTACTACTAGAGTCACATCCTATTCTTACTATGCTAGAGTTCAAAGAACTGCTCACTAGGGCACAAATAGATGATGTCAAGTTTATAGATGGGTACATGGAATTATACCAACCCATATATGTAGCTATAGATATTAGCAAAGATGTTGGAGGTGTGGGGTTAATGGTCATGGATCTAGATGGCCATGATGGATAGGTAGGAGTGGCTCTAGCCATTACACAAAGATAGGTACAAGTATTATAAGGATAGGTGGTCATACTTAGGGTCATATTTTCACACTATAGGGTTAGGTTGAGACCTTATAGGGTTATCTTGCTACTATCATAGGTGAAAGGGATCAGGATAGGGCCTCTTTAGGATTAGTGACTTAGGAGAGGGACTCTCTAAGACAGAGAGGAGGAGTAGTAGTAAGATAGGTATTACCATGTATCTTTACCCTTACAACATGATACCTATCTATAGTGGAAAATCTATTGTACTATGAGGCTATTATTCTAGTAAAGTGTCCAAATGAGCTCCAATGGGGTGAGTATAGGGCCAACTTAGTAGGTGGAGCTAGTTTAGCAACACCAGGGTAGTGGGCAACATTTGTATCTAGTCAGATAGGGATAGGTGGGGGATTAATTGACACAATAGGTGGGTAGGTACCAAGATCTAGTAATGCTTTAGGAGGAGTGGTGCCCTTAGGGTATAAATATAGCTAGACATATGACTTTTGTATATCATTTTGATTCTGACATATGAGTTGATGTGGTGAGATGTACATTTTTAAGAGAGAGTCCTATTTATCTTTATTTACACATTATTATGCTATTTGACTCACAAGTTATATATATATATATATGTATGTATATATATATGTGTGTGTGTGTATATATATATACATATATATATACATATATATATATATATACATAGATATATATATATATACATACACACACACACACACACACACACACACACACACACACACACACACACACACACACACACACACACACACACACACACACACACACACATACATACATACATACATACATACATACATACATACATACATATATATATATATATATATATATATATATATATATGATTTTTATTTATGCCTATATTCATGGTTTTATGGTTGGATGTTGATGTTTAATGCTTATGATGTGATGTTTATAAGTTTTTGGATGTTAGATGCTGACATAGACTTATCTAGGAAAGAAATGGTTTTGATTTATGGTTATGCTTATGACATGCTAAATTTTAATGAGTATATACCACATTATTATAAAATTTAGACATATGGTGGAAAATGTTTGATTGCTTAAATTGCTCATATATACTATGGTTTTATCTTGCTTGTTATGGTTATGCTTATTGTTAATGTTTATGATAAAACACATGGGGTATATTAATTAACAACATGAGATGGGAGGCTTAAAGAATCTAATCAAGAGACAAACGTCATAATGAAAATGTCAACTATTCATGATAGGGTAAGAAGGGGGAAGGATGTTTCTTCATTGACATGGACTAAAACAAAACTAAAGTTGCATTGACTTAATGAATATAATCCCTTCGAATGCTTTGCATGAGAATTCATTATTTGGTTGAAAAGGTGTCTTGACCACAGAATGTAAAGTAAGTAAAATATCCCTTTCATAGAGTGTAAAGGGGAAATGGGTGAAAATAGAACCTTTTAATGAGATGAGCTTGCCTCTTCTATAGGTGTCCAAAAAAAAAAGGGGTAAATAAACCTATGCCAAATTGTGTAGACTGATCAATGTGGGAAGTCTAATTGTGAGACTTGATTGTGGCTTTCACCTTATTAAACTATTTTGAGAGGTGATTGTGGCTTTCAATATTAGTTTGTTTTTGCTATGATTTAGATAATGGGTCTTATGTTGATTGCTATATATGGGAAGTTGATCAATGTGGGAAGCTTCTAAGAAATTGCTATGCTTTTGAAAAATTCTTACTCATCCATCCTTTGAGGGAGTGGTCTAAGTTTATGAGACTTGCTTAGTGATTTTGATAGCTATCCTTTGAAGGAGTAGTCCACCTTATATTTTGGCAACTTCAAATAGATTTTTAATAGGTAACCTTCAAGAGAGCAGTCTATGAATGCTAGGAATGACCCATGATTTCTAGTGATAGGATTTTTTTTCTCTTGACATAGAGTTGGTTAGGCCAGATTAGTGGTTCACCTTTATGAAGGAAAAAATAAAAGCATAGGAGGGTTGATTATGTGTGAAAAGGTTTAGGTGATAATGATCATGGGAATCCATCCTAAGAAGTTGTGGAAAGTACCATGAGGACCATGTCATGGGTAGAGCCATGATACTCATTGATCAAGATAAGGATATGCTGATGATAGCTAATCACATGCTTTAGTTTTAATTTATTACCCCTAAAATAGGGAGATGGAATGTGGGTGGATAACAAGGGATGAGCTTAAGTTTAGACAAAAGGTAAAGAAAATCCTTCTCAATAAAAGAATGGATGTAGATGCAAAGCATTGAGGGGCTCAAGTTTTGGGTGGCCTTCAAGAGAAGATAATTGGTAAGCCCCTAATCCATACTTATGGGTTATGATATAAGGCCCATGCCAATTGAAAGAAAACTTTCCCCACTTACTTTTATCCATATTAGTGACATGTTGGTTTTCCTTTAGGATGAGATCTTTGATATTGAAGTCTAGCACTTTAAGGTGTTTTTTATAGGCATGCTTGATGCATTATTGTTAGACATGAATATGGGTAAGGGATAATAAATGACACTCATCAAGTAGCTCAAGCTAGGATAAATAGTGTTAATGATAATCATAATCTAAAATAAGCTCTTGCAAAGATATATGAAGAAACGGGATTTGGAATTCAAAAGGCAAGACAGACTCCACTCCAAACACAAGGGAAAATAGGGTGGCACTTGTGGGGGTTCTAATGCTAGTATGATATGACCATAAGGTAAAGGGAATGTGAAGATTCTAATCCCAACTAGATGTGTTGACCATTTTAGTTAGCATGTTATCAAGAGTTTTCTTAGAGGCTTCTACCTATCCATTTGCTTTAGGGTGATAGGGTGAGGAGAAGCTTAGATTAATAATGAATGTGTCACATAGACCTTAGACTTGATTTTTCTCAAAGGATTTACCATTATCAGTGATAATCTTATGAGGAACACTAAAATGATAGATGATGTGATGGTTGATAACGTCGATAATATTTTCTACTTTGGTCAAGATTGGAGGAATGACCTTTACCCACTTGGTAAAATACTTTATCATGGTAATGATAGAATGGTGTTGCTATGAGGAATTAGGGTTGATTTCACCAATGAGGTCCAGACCCCATTGTGATAAGGGATAGAAATTATTGGAAACTTAAAGGATATGGATAGGAACATGATGCAAAATAGCATATTGTTAACATTGGACACACTTTTTTACATAATCATAATAGTAATAGTTAAGAGTAGGCCAATAATATATGAGGTAAAGAATACACTTAGCTATGATGAGGCTACTAAAGTGTCCTCTACAGATGCCATCATGCATTTCTTTGATAATGTGAGAGGCTTTTTGACTGCATAGGTAATAGAAGAGGAGGACATCAAAGCCATGATTATAGAAGATTCCTCCATAATGGTATAGCGAGAGGTACTATAGATAAATTCTCTTTGAGCATTCCTAGAGAGGCCAAAAATAATTATGTTGAGGTTAATGTAGTCAAAGGTTTGCTGATACCAAAGGTCAAATTGGGTCTCTTCCACATTGAAAATGATGGGATAATATAGTTTGATATAAGATGGTTGGGTAAGCCTATGGATAATGATAGATAGCTTAAATTATAAAGGCAAAAATAAAATTTTATAGGTAAGGGAAGTTATGGTGTCAAAAAACTTGTTGGTAGATTGTGGGGTTAACTAGATGTGATAGTGTTTAAATAATGCTAGGATTTCATCAACTATTTATTTGTACTATTGTAGAAAATCATTATTATACTAATAAGAGTCATTGATTTAATTAACCAAAATTTAGGAGTCGTCAAATATTTTAATTATTTTGACTCCTAGGGCTAAGGTAGTTTGAAGGCCTATCGCAAGGGCTTCATACTCAACCATGTTGTTAGTACATTAAAAATCAAGCTTGAAGGATAAAGGGAAAGTTTCACCATCAAAGGGGATAAGGATGATACCTTCTCCCCTACCATGTTGACACTTTGATCCATTGAAGAACATGGTGACTTGATAGGTGAAATCTACTTGAGAGAGGGTCGTAATGGACTCATTTGGGAACTCGAAGGGAGGAGGTTAGTTATCTACTAAAGGTACTTCAACCAATTGATCATAAATGACTTACCTTTTACCATACTTTTTTTAAAGGAACTCAAGGTCAAACTCTACTAAGAGAATGAGCCACTTGGCCATACACTAGTTTTGGTATGGCTTGGTGTGCATGTACTTAAATAGGTCAGTGTTGGTTATGACATAGGTTTTATGGTTAAGAAGGTAATGGTGAAGTTTGGTATCCATGAAGACTAAAGCTAAGAAAAGCTTCTTGGTATGGGTGTATTGAGTCTCATACTCTACAAGCATGTGGCTAATGTATTATATAGCTTGCTTTTTATGTTGTTCATCTCAGTGAGCCAACATTGCCCTTAGAGAATGGTTAATGGTAGAGATATATAGGTATAAAGGTTATTAATCCTTAGGAAGGGTAAGGATATGTGGTGAAAAAAGTTACCTTTTGAGTGAATCAAAGGCCTTTTGACAATCACTATTCCACTTGAAAGAGACATACTTCTTTAGAATATGGTACAAGGGCTACACCAGTCTGAAAGCTAGGAAATAAAATGATGAATGGATTATAACTTCCCTTGCAAGCTATAAAGTTGCTTAAGGTTGATGGGAAGAAACATGTCAAAGATGAATTTTATTTTAAAAATATCAACTTTTATCCCATAAAGGGAGATAATGAAACCAAGAAGCTTTCTTGATAATACCCCAAAAATGCACTTTTTGGGGTTTAGGTAGACATGGTAATGGATAAGTCACTCAAATATGATCTTAAGAGTGTCCAAGTGGTCTTTTAAAAATTTGGATTTTATTAGAAGGTCATCCACATAGTCCTTGACAATATTATGGATAAGGTCATGGAAGATATAGGTCATAGCACATTGGTAGGTTATACCAGCATTCTTTAGTTTGAAAGGCATAACTCTATAGCAAAAGGTTCCCCAAGGAGTGGTAAAGGTGGTTTTATGTTGATCTTTGGGTGTAATTAGGATCTAATTATAACTAGAGAATCCATGCATAAGAGATAACATCTCATAACTAGCTATAAGATCAACAAGCTGGTTGAGGATGGGTAAGGGAAACATGTCTTTAAAGTAGGCAAGGTTGAGGTCACAAAAGTACACATAAATGCATAGTCCCCCTATGGCTTTGGTGAGAGGTACAACATTCAAGACCCATTGGGGGTAGTTGATGGTTGAATAAATTTGATAGATAGAATATGCTAAATCTCTTATTTGATAAGAAGGGATATGTAAGGATGAATGCATCAGAGTTTTTAATTGACTAGTTTAGCATCATGGTGAGTGACTCTGTTATGGGTAATAATGGTGGGGTCAATTCTAGGCATATCACTATAAGACCAAACAAAGGCTATGTTGTAGTATTAGAGGAAAGAGGGGAAGTCTTGAAGTTCCTCAATATTTAATGATTGATAAATTTTGATAATATAGGGGTTATCCAAATTATCCAAGTTGATATACTTGGTGTATTCATTCAACATGGTCAAAGAATTAGGAGGAAGGGATTTGTAGATTGAAGAATCCAAGATACCAAGATATATGAGAATAGAATCATTATCCTAGCATTGAATAGTGTTAATGATAAGAGAGTCTTCTCCTATCATCTCAAGATGGGTCAAAGGGATAGTTACAATCTCCCCCTTTTTTTGATAAGTTAGGGGTTTGAGGTTGATCATGTTGATGAAAAAGAAAAAGTTAGGTGGGATGATGTCATCATCCTCACATGCAAGCAGAGGTGAGGTCAGTGAAGAAGGGATATCTTCCTTGATAATGGTAATGGTAGGTTTTTTGGATTTATTCTTATTAGTTAATTTGAAACTAAGTCTATTCTTCTCATGTGGATTCCTAGTTTTGATGGTGACCAATTTATGTGGGCCATGCTTATATCTCCTAAGATTAAAGCCTTTCCAAGCACACTGATAGAGGTATGTCTTAGTGAAGTTTTGTTTGTATATGTAAGAGAAAACAATGGTGAATGGTCAAGGTAGAAGAGAGGTGGTATAAGAATCAAGGTTGAGTCCCCCATAGATAGAATGAGTCTGATGGTAAGGAGGTCCAAAAGAAATAACAACCTAGACATTAGGGTCATATCTTGACTGGTTGGTAAGTTACCTATACTCATGAGGAGTAGGGAAGCATCAACTGTTAATAGGTGATAGTACCCTAGAGAAAGGTGATGGAACATGGATTCTAAAGGGTTTGATGTGGATATTTGGTGCAAAGGTATAAAAGAACAAGTTGATGCCTCATCAGTAGGAGGTATGCTATCCACTTTAGGGGTTGAAGGTTAGGTTTTAGCTATTGAAGGTGTGATGGATGGGGGTATGAGGACATCATTGGGATGGTAGGTCATGTTACATGTTGAGAAAGGACTTGGGTTAGCTTGGATGGTGATGACCTAGCCTTCACGCTCAAACTTAATGTAATGGTGGAGAGTATAGGGAACACAACCCATGGAGTAAATCCAAGGTTGTACTAATAAGATGTATTAGAATTTACCTTCTAAAACATAGAGAAGTTTGAGGAGCATGCAAGGTCCTAAATAGATGTGAAGTATGTTAGTTCCCAAGCTAGTGGCCATGGTATCATTAAAAGAATGAAGGATGGCCAAAGATTTAGACATGACATTGTCTGACAAGCTAAATTAGTTATAAGCATAAGAGGAGATGATGTTAATGTTATCTTCCCCATCAATCATGACCTATTTGATGTAGGTTTGGTTAATGTAGGTAGTGATAAAGAGAAGAGGATCTGGGTCCTCAAGATGGATGAAGGTTATTTTTGAATCCTTGAAGGTAATAAGGTTGGAATTCTAAAGGGCACCAACATATGTGACTAGAGGTTGGGGGTCCTTAGGTTGGACCTCAATGAATTATAAAGCCCCTATTAGTGCTTGGAAGTGATGGGGGGAGGTAGATATTAACTCATACAAGCTCATATTTGTTGGATTCTGATGAATTTATTTGAGGATAACTCTCTAAATGGATTTTGAGGTGTTAGATTGGGAGGCACCTAAGATAGACACCTTGGGTTTGGTCAAAGATGGAGATGGTTGGGTGTAGGTTGGTTGAGAGTTTGATGATGGGTATGTCTAAGGAATGGACACCATAGCCTTCCCCTTATCCTTATACTATGCTCTTGTGACCACATTGATAATATGGATAGAATGAGAGGTTGAGCTAAAGGATTGGTCATATTTGTCTTCACTCTGAGGTGAGAGTAGAGGAGTAGGTGAGTGTTGGGTAGGTATAATTGGTGGTTAGACTGGTATGGGGATCATAGGAGGTTTATCTGTTAATATATCATCCTCATCATAAATATGATGGATGATGGTTTAGAGAGATTTGTAGTTCTCCATGTCATGGCTGGGTCTCTTATGATAAGAACACACATGGTGGTCATTGTATTAGATAATTTTAGAAGATAGAAGGTCAAAGGGTCTGATGGGAGTTAGTGATAGATAAGAGGTTTGTAATAACCTATGGAAAATGTCTGAATAAGATTTTATCAAAGGTACTAAAGGTTAATGGTGTTTTCTTTGATGGATGAAGTAGGAGGTTACTTAGAAATAGGTTTGCTGGTAGGTATTTTGGGTAGGGTGGTATGTTTGGTTGGTGGCTTTGGTTTAGGCAAGGAGGTTGATGAGCTAGAGGTGGAAAATCTCAAGTTAGGTAGCTTAGGTATTATTGGCATGGTGAAAAAATGTGTATCAAAGAGTAACTATGAAGGTATAACCAAAAGAGGTGGTGGGGTTTTAGTAGAGGTAATTGGCTTCCTAATCAAGGTAGAGGGATGAGGTGCCAAAATGGAGGGTAAGGTTAAGGGAGGAAATTTTTTTACCTTTTGGTCCTTATGTGGTTTTGCCTCTTTATTTTCTTTAGTTTGGCATTTGGTTGGTGGGTTTGAAGAGGTTAGGTCTAATTTTATAGATGGGTGACTAAGGCTTGGTGTAGGGAGGATACCAAGGTTTTTGATTGGTTTGGTTGGTTTGGTGTGAGAAGGTGACTTGATTTCTTGGGGTCTAGGTGCTTTAGATGGTTGAGGGATTATTGGATTGGTAAAAGGTATTATTAGTTTTTTTGATAGGGTAGAGATCAAATGATGAAAGTAGTGGATTGGTATAGTAAAGGTATGGTTAAATTATATTGATTGGTGATATAAGGTGTCCTTAATTGCTACTAGAAGGTGGCTCGATCCATGTCAGGGTTGGAGATAAATTCAATTTTTTTCATTGGCCTAGATAATGGTTTCTAGGTAGGCTTAATTCCCTAAATAGTGGACCTATAAGATAAACTGCTAGGTAGGGACATAGGGGTGGTAACCTCATACTCTTCCCAAATCAAAAGGTTTGAGGTTGAGATAGGTGGTTACTCTATGGGAGGAGTATATATAGGGGTTTCCTTCTTAGGAATTATTTTTAGAGGGGGAGTAGGTTGTTCAATGGTTGGAGGTAAAGACAAGGTGGTGATGGCTAGTTGTTTTGATATATTAGCTAAAAGGGTGGATAGTGGCTCCACTACCTCAATAAGTAGAGGGAGAGAGGATGGTATTTCCTTAGTTTAAGTGTTCAAAGGAAGGGAACATGGGTATATCATCTCAATAGATGATGGAGAATCAAAAGATTGGACACTATATGATTCGATAATGAGTGCATCAAGGAACATAATTGCATGGGTATCATGAGAACAATCAATGTTTTTGCTCTCATTATTGGTAGGAGCATGGTTTGGGAAAGGTTTCCTAAATATATCAAGGGTTTAGTTTGATGGTGCATTGGGGTTATCCAATGTAAGCTCCCCATTTTCAATGAGGGACTAGATAAGGATCTTAAAGGTGTTTTACCTACTAACATCATGTCCAATTACCCAATGAAAGGCACACAGATCATTCTCATTATACCAACTAGGTGTAGGATGAGAGGATTCAAATTTTTGGGGTGGCTTGATAGGAGTAAGTTGAATGATGTTTTATTTTAATAACTTATCCAAGATGGAAGAATAGGATTCTCTAAGTGGAGTGAATTTATTTTGGTTATTTTGGCCTTGGTTCCTCATGTTTTGCTTTGAGGAACTCGAGGAATTAGATTTGTTAAAAAAAGGTGGAATGGATTTTAGCATAACTGCATTCATGGTTCCCTTACTTTTGGTGTTGGTATTAGACTGGTTGCTTGACTTAGAGGAAGAAGCCTCATCAGTTTTATAGGTTGAGTTTTTATTCTTGAGCTTTATCTTTCCTTCATTAATGGATTAGTTCTCTAACTTACGTGCCATGGTAAAATCTTCATCCAAGGTTTAAAATATTTGGATATGCAGTGTAGAGGAGAGATGATTGGCACATGCTCAAGTAAAGAGATTTATGAGTTTGGGTTGAGGCAAGGAAAATTAAATTTGGTTAATAAGGCTCCTCTAATGAGCCATAAAATCAACAATGGATTTATCCTCAAACTACCAGATAGAGTAGAGGCCAGTGATAGAAAATTTCTTATAGATATTTATTGAAAAGTGGTCCAAGATGATTTGAGTTAATTGGGTGAAAGAGAAAAGGGAGTGCTTAGGTATGGCACTATATCAATCCAATACCAGACTAGATAGAGACATGGTGAAGGTGTAGAGGAGAAGGGCATAATCATAGGTGATGAGATAGCAAGCATTCCTAAATTACCTAAGGTGTTGTTGGGGATCCTCCTTACTTTGAAATTTAGAGAACTTGAGAAGTTTCCATTGGGGAGGATATGGCCTGATAGGTATAGATGGATGGATGGGCTTATTATATATTTATCCATAAAAAATATGTTATGAGCACCTAAAATGGATGACTCTAAGGTGGTCATCTTATCCATGAGCATATTCATTAGGTTGGCTTGGGATTGTACACCCAAAGGGTTAATATATGCATATTACTATAGTGGTTGAGAGACATGATGATAGTGGGTAGAAGGTTGGGAGGTTGCCACATATGGGTAAGTTATTGTCAATGGTTGGGTGGAGGATACATAAGGGTAGGTAGAGATAGGTGGTTGGGTAGTGGGTACCTGCCCTTGTAGATTAGGGATGTAACCAAAAGTTGGTTCAAGGAGTGCTTGTTAGATAGGAGTAGTAGTTAGGTTGGTGATCGATGTAAGGGTGGTGACCCTTGTGCTAATCAATGGCAAGGTAGAGGGTATAGACACCAAAAGGATTTTAAGTAGAGTAGTGGTTGATGGGTTGAAGGTAGCTAAAGGAAGGTTGGTAGTGCTAGAGGTAGCCACTCCTATTGTAGAGGATTGGTTGGTAGAAGTATAAGGTATAAGGGAAACAATAGTATGGGTTGGTTGGTTTTCAATGGTAGTCTCAAATGGGTTGATGGTTAATGAGGAAGCTTGGGTAGTCAATGGTTGGGTAAAAAATGTGGTAATGGAGGTACCCTGCATGGGGTGGAGAGGCATGCTATAAGGTAGATCTACATATGGGGCTGAATCTCAGATACAATAAGATGTGGTTGTAAGGTAATGTTGCAAGGCCATGAGATTGCTATCTATAAAAGCAAAAAAATCCACATCTCCTTGAGGAACCTCCTAAGGGAAAGTAGGAATTATCAAGGGTTGAAGAGAGTCTATTGGTTCAATAATTTAGTCCATGGATGAAGACGTAGGTTGGATTGGTGATGGGTTTTTTTCCATAAGGTCTCTTCATTACTGGTGAGTGAGAACCATATGAGAAAGGGGAGATAGAAAAAACAAATAGCCTCACTACTCAAATAAAGACAAGACAAGAAAATGACTAAAGAAATCAAATCACACTCTAAAAGATACATTAAGCCTTGGAGTTTTAAATAATCTCAATTTTGTCTTATGACTTAAGAATATGTGTGACTAAAATTGGTTTGTAGATCGGGTACTAAAAAGGAAGTCTAGTTGGTTTTAGGCACTCAAGAAGAATCTATATTGGAATAAATATGTGGCTTGGTATTGGCGCCTACCTCATCACTTCACACACTATAGTGATAAGGGTGTTAGGTGCTTAGCCAATATATTTTGATATCTAGAAATTATACTCAACCAAGGAGTTGAGTTGGTTCTCCCCTTGGTAATGACCTCCAAGTAGGATCACCAAGAAAGGGTAAATTTATTGCTAGGTGATGAAATCCTAGTTAGGACTTGTCTCAATTTTTTTTGATGTTCAATAGGTGAAAATGGTTTGGTTGAATGTGTGAAATAAAGAGTGAAGTTATGATAGAATACCTTTCCTTTTAAGTTAAGTTATGTGAACTAAATTGTCAAGTAGTTGATGTATGCACTTGATTTTAAGCCAAAAATAAACTTTTGATTTAGTTAATGAGCATATAATAGAGAGAGAATTCAAGTAAAGAAGAACCCAAGTAGAGACACAAGAGTCTCACTGGGCATTCCATAATGTTTCAGTGAATTTCTTGATTATTATTGGAAAGAGTGAAAATAAAAAAATAAATACAAGTATGGTTGAGAAACCTAATTTAATATGTAATCATTAAATAAAAAGATAGTAAAGAACTCCTCTTTATCTTGGGAGGATGACTTGTAGATAAGAAAACATGAAATAAAAATTATTTGTTAGACAAATAATTGAGTGGATTATCTAGTGATAGCTAGATCCTGAAAGCGAGAGCTTCCTTAGCGACTGAAAATCCACACATTTTAAGCAATTAAGTTTATAAACATAATAGGAAAATACTTACATCAATAAATCAAAAGGTACTAAAGTTGAATACAATAATGCTTGCTAAGAAATATGATAGGAATGATTAAATTAGTGATAAACTAATTAATACTAGTGCTAAAGGGTTGGGGTATGCTTTAGAAAATTAGATAGGGGTCTGTGAATAGGTAGGAACATAAAGAATTAGGTGTGGTTAGGTGGAAGTAGGTGAAATTAGCTTACTAGTTTTCACTACCATAATGATCATCAGTGGTTAGGTTGGCCATCGATAGTTAAGGTGACTATCAGTGGTTAGACATACTATAGATGGTTGAGTCAACCATAGACAATTACTGTGTTTGGATCTGGGTGATGAAAAGGCTGGTTGATGAGATCCAAAAGATGGATTCTGATAGATAGGTAAGGTCTAGATTGATTTTAAAATGGAACTAAAGTAAATGAATACTAAGAAACAAGTACTTATGTTACCAGAAGTCGATTGAGTAGATGGTTGAGGTAGTTAACCTATTGGTGGAATCTAGCTTGATTTTGATAGAGTAGTGGTACCCAAACACTTGGTGGAGAGGCAGTGGAAAATTAAATATTTGATATGATTTTTATATTACTAGATTGATAATGGTGATTGACATATAAGAAATAAATTCTTGTATACACAAAGATATTGATAATAATTGTAGATAGATTTCACCTCCTAGCTCTTCTCTTCTATAGGAATAAGAAAGAGGTGGAAGTGAAGGTTCAATTGGGATATCTAATTATAAATAATATATGTAATGGGCCACAATAGGATTTAGACAACTTATATTTATAAAATCAAAGCGGGTAGTTTTCATGCAAAGAGGTGGACCCTGACCATCAGTGGTTGAGGGTAAAGGGTAAAAATGGGTGAAAAATTATGTTGAATCAATTTAGCCAAATTGACTGTGGGTAAGATTGATTAGGGGTTAGAGGGTTAAATGATCCCAAATGGGTCCTAAGGTGGTCCAAGGGATATTATGACATTCAAAATCATGATGTGTGGATTTTTGGTGTCTACACACCTTGAATACCTATACAACATTTTCTTTTACACCATGATCAAATTGTACATATATAAATGTAGATTAGTTTTCCCTCACAAATTAAAATATTTAAATTCTAATGGTTACTGAGAAAATGTTAAACTTTAGACACTTTGAACTCATCTCATTCTCCCTAGTAGTTTATACCAAATATGCACCATTGATCTCCTCAGATCAAGCTAGTATTTAACTTGAAATGCTCATCATTGATCTAAGATTCGAGCTCCCATAATTATGACACTTGGTATATTTTTATGCCTTCTACACACATTAATATTTGACTCAACATTCACCATCAATATTCTAACTACATGATCATATGCTCGTTGTTGATCTTTTGTCCAAGATCCATGAATGTGACACATGTCACTAACACATTCATTCTTTGATATATTGACTTTTACGTGCACTATTAAATCAAGATCTATGATTTAATGTGCACAATTAGATATACTGAGTAGTTAAACTTAGACTTTAATGAAGTTAAAATTGATGGTCTTTGGTTCAACATAGTTTTCAAGAATAAATTTGAAGGTTTATAACTTGATCTAGGAAACATTTCAAGGGCCCAAATCTTCAGGGTACCTTCTTTGCACTATAGACAATGCTTCCATGAAAATCTTTGACCTTAGTTGACTTTTTAAGTACCCAAAATAAATGCACAAACTTTTTGGTTCATTCATATTTGTATGACATGTAGTTACAATCTAGATTTTCTTAAGATAAAAGATGCATGTTTGCCATTCCAAATGATTAAGTGCAATACTAGAACTTCACCAAGACATATATGGATGCCTCATGACTTCTTCTTTGTCCTTAAAAACCTAAAAATATGTCATATCTCTCCAAACCATAAATTTGATCACTATTTCATATAATGCATTAGTAAAACATGCTCTCTTTGACATTAATGACAACCAAACATCAATGACTATGCTCAACAATCTCCCCCTTTATCATTGGAAAAACACCCTAAGAATGACTTATTACTTATTTGAAACTAGCACCTTCATTATGATCTTTCTCCCCCTTTGACATTAATGACAAAGGGTCTCTTTATCATCATGCTAAAAATAATTCCTCAACAATATGTATACATTAAATTAATATTAAGAAGCTCAGGATACTTACATATTCTTAGGAATATGAATAAATTGCTTCCCCTTTGACATGCACCAGTCTAAACTTAGATAAATCTAATCCTTGAACCTAATAAACAACTCACAGGGCTTAGAAATCTCCCCCTAACATCAATATCCATCTTATTTCATCTGTTCTTTGACATACACCAATATGAACTTGGGAATTTATGATCCTTAGACCTATATAATTATAGAATTCACAAGATCTCTTTGCTTATGCATGAAGATTCAATACTTTGTCAAAATACATGACTTGGTTTGATCAAGTCATCATGTTAATTTTCTGAAAATCATAACTATAGCAGACAACTTCACACTTTTATCATTACTGAAGCATATTCACATATGCTCCCCCTTACATCATGCATAACTTCTTAAAGACATACAAGCTAACTGAGTTATCTCTCCCTTAGCCAAATACATCTTCAAATGATATTTTTGTCCTTTAATTACTTATCCTTGCCTTGACTAAATAACCTATTAAACCAACATCAAAACTGATTTAACCTTCTCAAATCCCTTCATCTACAAGCTTATCTTTCACAACCTCTTGCTTCCCCTTTTCCTTCAAGCTCTGTATTGATTAACACTTTGATTATCACCTAGAGCACACACACTTGCATCTACACAAGAAAAGATGTCTCCTAAGAAGCATAGGTAGAGACACCCACTTGTCATAGAGGGACTAAATATCCTAAAACTCAGGAGACTCCCATATCTCCATGCTCTTAATTAATTTGCAGTCCTTCCTCATCTTTATATTGTCTTTGAATGAGTTCTCAACTTTATTATTTTCTTTAATCTCAGGATCATGCTTGATTTCCTTATCCATGTGGGTAGATAAGTCTCTTTCCTTAGTGTTTAAACTTTATCTCTATTTTGACATGGTAAATAATCCAATTTGATCTTATTTTTCATTTACCTTCTTAGGTCTCCATTCACTATGACTCCTATTCATGACATGATTGATAATTTTTGAATACTAATCATTCTTTTATAACCTTGATATGTGACCTATCTCATGACATTTGAAACAAATGAGATTTATTGGAATGTACATACCTTACAACTATGATATATGATGATTCCTTGTAGTTTCATGAATTCATTCATGTAACTGATCATTTGGTCTCCTGATGAAGATATCACAAAATTTTGCAATATGACCAAACCATTGACACTTGTAGCAAAAGATATCATTCTTTCCTTGTGAACCTATTGACTATTTTGAGTGATGATGTTCTTCATTCTTACCATTGTCTTGCTCATAATTCGATGAATATTCATTCTTTGCAAAACTTTTACAATCTTTTGACCTATGACCAAACTGATTGTAAGAGTAATAATGACCATTAAAGTTTTCATACCTTATAGCATTTGGTTGTCTGATTTGATTTCTCATCATTCTACCAATGCCTTCATTCCTTGACTAATGATTTATTTTTAGAATTTGATTTTATTTATTCACATCATCCATTATTTTATCTTACATTACATGTTTTTGTTCTTCTTTGTATCCAAGACCAGTTCTTTCACTTGCATGATTTTGACTAAGAATATTATCAAGATCATTTGAGCTCTTTTCAAACTTCATAAATGACTTCACCTTACTATATGTCTTATCTAACTTAGCTTTTAATGACTTAATTTCACTTACATACCTTAACTACTCATCTTCTTTAGTTGTTAGGCTTGTAGATATAGTTTTTAATTCACCATTAAGATGCTTGACAATATCTTCATGTTTCTTGGTGTCATCATTAATCCAACCTCAAATACACTCAATTGATCTTCATAGTCCTTGATTTTTGGCATCATCTCTTTGTTATTTTTCTTCTGAATTTTCAGATCTTTAATATCATTCATCAATTCATCCTTATTATCTAAGTCATCATCTATATCTTTGCTCATATCTTGATTTAGTTTCATTTTCAAAGACTCTATCTCTTATTGATACATGATACACTCTTCATCCTTACTCTTAACTTATTCATTAAGAATACACACTTGAGTTTCAAATTATTATGTGATCTCATCATGCTCCTTGACTTCATTACTCAGTCTTCCTTTAAAAATTCCAATTTTCTCTTTATAGGATTTGATCAAAGAATCTTATTTTCTATTATTACTTTGTAGTATCTTCATTTCTTCCATAGTATCTAGATATTTATCTTCAAGAGTGATTTTTTAGTCTTATTCCTCTGAGATATCTTCACCAAATAAATCTATGCTTAAATAAAATTATCCTTCATAATCACTAAGAGCCATATATAATGTCTCCATGTCCTTATTATAAAAAGAATCGTCATTGTTAGATGTATTTACTTCTACAAATGAGTTGCTATATTCTTCATGGTAAAAGTTACTACTACCTTTGTATGATTCCTTATTTCCATTTTTATTACTAAAGAACTTTTTGTACTTACTATAACCCTTAGATATTTTGTGTTCATCCTCATAAAATTCCTTATCAGCTTCTTTGTGTTTAGGCTTGTCTCTACCTAGATATCTAGCTATAAAATGACTAACTTTACCATAATAAAAAAAATTTAAAGGAAGTTTTCCTTCATACTTACCTAATCCTACAATCAATTTTCTTGAAATCATGGCTTCAATTTGATCTTCATTAAGATAAAAAATTTCAAGACTTAACTTATTCTTCTTGGTTTTTTTCTCCTTGATCACCTTGAAGGTTGCTTCCTTCTTAAGGGGTCTATCCTCATCAACTCTCATCTCATAGGTAGTAAGGATTCCATGCATTTTATCCATATTCAACTTAGTGAGATCATGACTTTCTTCTATAGTAGAAACTTTTGAATCAAACTTGAGTGTAAGTGTCCTCAATACCTTTTGTATTATAGTATCTTTGTTAATCTCCTCTTTAATACCTCTAATCATGTTTAATACCTCATCAAACCTTATAAGATAGGATGCCACAATATCTTCTTCCTTCATGTTGAGACCTTCAAATTATTTATGGTAGGTATGCAACTTAGCTAGTTTTACCTTAGAGTCTCCTTCATAGATAGGCTATAATTTGACCCAAATTTATTTGGTAGACCTTTAATGAATCACTTTGGTGAACTCAACCTTAGATAGACTACAAATGATATAATTCATAGCTTTATAATTATTCTCACTCAACTTATTATCAACAACACTAGTTGGAGAAGTAGTTGGTGTAGTATAACCATACATTATGGATTGCCAAATATCAAACCTTATAGACATAATGCATGTTCTCATCCTTATACTCTAGAAAGCATAATTTGACCCAATGAATAATGGTGCTTGCTTTGTAGAGAAACATTGAATCTATTAAATTTCTATGTGTACCTTAAATCACCTTCAAGTGGTTAAAATTATAATGAAGTTCATGCTCTGATACCAATTGTTAGAGGTATAATCACTGAGAGGGGGGTGAATTAGTCATGTAAAATATTTCAAACTTTAAATTCAATCCTTTCAAACTCTTAATTAATGACCATAATAATTCATAAAGCATACAAGATGTTCATAATAATGAATAAGTAATATGATTAAAGATCACACACATAACACAAGATCTACACGGGAAACCCTCATAGAGAATAAAACCCACACTCAAGCCTACAAACACATAGAATAATTGTCCTATATGATGATTATAAATAAGAGACCTTTTTAGTGAAGTACACACTTCACAAGGAGCACCCATCCCTACGTGTGAATATGCACCAACTTATTCTAGATTTTAAGAACCCACACAACACATTATTAAATCAATAACTCCATAATTTTGAATGAAAACCAATTTGATTAGAGACATAATGTATACCACCTTTATTTTAACTCATCACACACTCACAAAATTTATCATACAAGAAACACATCTAAAACATCCTTTTGGATCTCTCTAGTCTTATTCACTCATCCTCAATTTATTCTATACTTTAGTCTATCCACTAAGCACACACTCTCTGATCTCTTTCCTTCACCTCTATCTTATGTTATCTTAACACATGCACATGCTAGCCTATCAAGTCTAGAAACCATCACATTAGCTTAAAATATTTATTGAGTCTTCATGAATATTCTCCTTGGTAATCCATAAGACTTACCTTAACCCTTAAGACATACATATCTTAATACCATCCTCATAGGTCAACCATAACAATTGTGGGTCACACCTAAGCAACTATGCCTTAGTAGCCTTTATAGGTCTCATGAAGACCTATTGCCCCTATATCACTTCATTAATTAAATGAATAACACAATATAAATTTTAATTAAATGGGTCCACTCCATATGATTTATAAGACATCTTCAAGTCATTACCCCTACCAAAACACTCTTCTACTAAATCACATATTGCTCAAACATTATCTTATATACAGTAACACCATGAATGAAAAAATAGTAAAATTTTAATATCCATAAATTTGACTATACAAAAATTTAGACCTTCTAACTAGGTTATTTAGATGTTCCTTGAAGTATTATACAAATTTTCCTTTTACACTATGGTTAAATTATGCATATATCAAAAGTTATAGCTCAAAAACTTTAGACTAGTTTTACCTCACGCATTTAAATATTTAAATTCCAACAGTTACTAAGAAAATGTTAAACTTTGGACACTTTGACCTCATCTCATGCTCCTTGGTATTTTTGAATAAATACACACCATTTATCTCCTTATATTAGTATATTCTTCATCTTGTAATACTCACTATTTATTTAAGATATTGTGCCACTTGACAACTCTACATGCCTTTTACACACATTAACTCTTTGACTTGACCCAAACCATCAATATTTTGACTACACAATCATACACTTACCATTTATCTTCTATCCAAGATCCATGAATGTGACACACGTTACTAGCATGCTCATTCTTTGACATATTGGATTTTACATGCACCATTAGATCAAGATCTACGATTTAACCTACACCATTAGATGAAGGATGAATGTACAAGATGGATAAGAATTTACAAAATGGGGATAAGGATATAAAAAAATATGATATGAAAAATATACCTATATAGGTGTGTTTAGGCTTGGGTAAAAGGTTGACTCAGATCATAAATAACACTAGTCTAGCACACCACACACAAAATCAAGAAAAACCACAAAATGTGACACTAATAAACTAATTTTGAGTGTGTAGCTTGATTACTAAAATATTTAATGGATTCACGGGTGATGATATACATTTGTGACCCATTATATAATCTACCAAACTCTCTCAACCTTATCTGCATATGATGGTCACCTGGAATTTGATACTAACTTTGATAAAAAGTTGCCTATGATAGATGATGGTCTTATGCTAGGCTGAATGGGCTCTCTAGGGGGCATACCCAATATATGCTAAGTATAATGGGGCCCAAGTCCATGTATGGTTTTATCTAATTCTTGGTTTAGATAATTAACTCTTCCCCTTCATGGATGACCTATATGGGATCAATCACTTAGCCTAATGATATTTGTCCCTAATATTTATACTCTACCAGAACATGAAGTGTGGATTAGTTTGTGGTGGTAAAATCCATAGTCACTATCCCCCTAAGACTATGGAAAGTGTGTGGTTATCAATTACAAGTCATGTTACACCTAAAATAAAAAAAATGGGGTGGTTTTTTTAGTTGTTTTTTATCCTCTAGAAATCACCACAAGGGTGCAAGGAAGAGAGCTACACCACCATAGCACTCAAGTGATATATGAGAAAACCAAAAATATATTAATTAACTAATTAATTAGATGTGATATATATACAAGATCAAAGATATACAAGAATACACAATATATAGACATGATTTAAACAAAGTGATTAAAATGATTAAAAATATTAGACAAACAAAATGATTTTCAAGATGCCAAAATGTCTTTGACAGGTGGCTTGCAATAAAATGATTAGTAATTTGATTGACAATATTGAGGGGCAACCTACAAAAAATGGTATTATTAGTTTGATAATTTTGCCTTTGATACATGTATACTTGCAAGTTAACAAAATATATTATTTACTTATACAATTCCTTATTTATAAAAACATTAACAAAAGAAGATTTAAAAAAAAAAGCTAAGACGATATACATATTATAAAATTATTTGTTGGTTTTTGTTTATATGTATATAAATATTATAGATAAATCATAATATTAAGTCCATGTTACGTACAAATAATCCTAAAATATAAAAAATATATTGAAAAGATAACCCAAATCCACTAGCACCTAGCCTCTATTTTCTCAAAGTAGTACCATATTAGAAGTGAGACACCAAAGAGTCAATCTAGTTTCTAAAATAATATTATATTCATGTCATAATAATAAGTAGTTCAATAGTTTAATTTTCAATTTTTTTGATTGTATTGAGATCAAGTTTTAATATAAAATCAATAATTGTCATTACCTACCCATCTAGCTACTAAGTGATTCAAATCATTAAAGGTCAAGAAACATTACACTTTTCCCACCTGATAATTAGAAAGTAGTGGCAATAAGTTGGATAGTCTAACAAACATGTGTTAAGATAAATAATATAAACTGAACAAGAGAACAAGGAGTAATTATTTTAGATAATGGTGTTTTAGATACTAAAATGTTGTTTTAGGAAATATATGATGTAGCAAATAGTTTGTTAAAATGTCTCAAAGAAATATCAATGTGATGATTGTAGAATATGTCCAGTCATTTTAGTCAATCATTAAATATTTTCTATAACTGAAGCTAAATTTTAATTTAGGAAAAAATAAATGATTTATACACCTAGCACCAGTTTCATATATCTAGGATATTATGCAAAAAAGTGTCGATAAAGTATTTTGACAACATACTTTTAGTTTTGTGCTAAAACTACATGCTTTAGAATAGGATATAAGCATCTATCAGAGCATAATTAGAAATGGATTTTTGTCAGACATTGAAATTTTAAATGCAAGAGAAATGATAGAAAATAGGAACTATGATCCTTGTAAATGCATCCTATAAAGATAACTTAGGTTATGTAATTATATATCTCTCTCATCCACTTAAGAGAACATAGGCACTGTGACTACCCTGGTTGATGTATACACAAAAATGTAGATATACTCAAAATCCATATTATTTACTATGATGAAAATGATCATAAAATTCAAATGAATTTGGGATAATATATACATTGAATGATTATTTATGAATTACATGATGGTTAGGTGATGACTACATCTAACCCAATTAAACCATTGAATAATCAAATAAAAAATGACAAATCTCATTTATGATGTTTGACTTCCTTAATTCATGTTGACATAGGTTGGCTAAATGTGTGATTGTAATTTTGAGCAATTAGATTAAACTACCTAAATATGACAATTCAAACCCAAAATGCATATTACACTCAATAAGAGATATTATGGAAGTAAATTAGAGAAGATGAAGACAATCTTACCTATTCCTTGATTCAACTAGCCTCTCTCCAAGATCTTCAAGTGGATTGTAAATTATAGATTGCCATGAAATCAAAATTTTGACATGGTGACAACTTGATCAATGATTTTGATCATGGATTGGTTGATTATCATGGATTCATGGAGGTCTTATGGTTTCAATAATTGGTTTAGATATAGAAGAGTGACTTATATAAATAATCCAAGGGGGAAAAGATCAATGGCTTACATTCAAACTTGAGCCATGAGGATCAAGGGTGTAAGTTTTTTTCAAGGAATTAAAAATTCCTTGGAAGCCTCTAGAATAGAGGATTATAGAGAGGAGGGACCAAGTTAGAGGAGGTTATATAATTGGATAACTCTATAATCTCCTTAGGGATTAATTAGTATTAGTGAGGTATTAAGATAGGGATTAGGTGGGTGAGTAGGGTGTAAGAGAGCCTATAAGTAGGCTTGGTAGGTGGGTAGGTGGGCCATGGGAATTTTAAATTCTCAAATAAGAGATAAGAGTAATTAGGATTGGATAAGACATGCTTTAGGAGAATTAATTGATTGGTGGGGTAGAAATAAGTTATTTAATTAAGAAATAATGGGGGATATAAGATAAATGACTAGGATTAGGATAAAGGGGATGAATAATTAAGGTGAGAAGAATTTAGGTGTATATAATAGTAAATATTTATTGAAGTCAAGACACTAAAATTAAATTTGTCAAAACAAGAGGAATTTTTACATTAATGACTCTTAAGAACTTATCCTAAACACATAGATCTTGGGTTATCAAGTGAAGTATGAATATCATCTTTTTGAACATTTTAAAAGGAACACTTAGTTTTCAAAAAGGTTTAAAAGCGTACATAGATTTTATGAAGAAAGCCTAGTCCTATCCATGGTATTACACTACAACTCATAAAATAAAAACCCAAATAGTTGTAAAAATGTGAAAAATGGTATTTGTGAATAATGCCTAGTCTTATCCATGGTCTTACACTGAAACTCACAAAATAAAAATAAAAATAAAAATGAAAAAGCTTTGTAAAACTAACTTATAATCAAAAGAGAAGAAGAATGAAACATAGATGTATGTAAGAAAAAGGTATTCATGAGTAAAATTGGAACTTATCCATGGTATTATAATACAAATCATGAATTAAATGGAAGGTAGAAATAAAAGGACCAAAGAAGGGGACTAAGTTTTGTGTATGAAATAGATTGAAGGAAAGGAAAGATCATTAAATAAGTCCTGTAAGAAGTGTTAGTAGGAAAATATATATAATTATGAAAAGAAGTGAGATATTTAAGAAAAATATTTCTTCAAAAAATGTGAATTGGTGGGCTCTTTGAAAACATGGCCTTCATTAGTTTGTAGAGATAAGTATTAGGACCAATAATGTATTTTACTAAGGCCCCCACCATTTTTGGGCTTATTTTCATTCTTTCTCATGTGTATTAAATAATTTGAGGACTAAGTTACCAATATTAAATGTGTGTATTTTGACCCTTTTATTATGTTGTTTGGAAATGTGAACCATGTATTGGTGGTTATGTTCTAAAGTGGCCAAATGATGTTCATCAAAAACTTATAAGGCATGAAGATAAGCTTCACATGATTATTTATCAAGATTTATACCATAAAGAGATATACATAAATATGTAATTTCAAAATTTAATGGTAAAATTGATTCAAAACCATATATTAGTGAGAACGATGTTTATCCAATGGTAGTATATATGTTAGTACAATACACCTAAAGTTCATGATATAAAAGAATGTGTTAATTAGTATGAGTTTCTTAAATAATATTTTGTAAGATTTTATTTAGAATTTGTTTAGTAGCCTCTGCTTATCCATTACATATGGATTGCAAAGTGTGGAAAATTTGTGAGAAATTTTAAATTTAGCACATAATTATTTGATGTCTTTGTTTTTGAAATTTACATCATTATTAGAGATGATAGTGTGGGGAACTCTAAAGTGACAAATTATTTGGTTAAGGATAAATTTATAAATAGTGGTTACTGTGACATTGAAAAGAGACATGGATTCTACCCATTTGGTAAAAAATTCAATAGCAGTAATGACAAATATATGACCATATTGTGACCAAGGTAATTTACCAATGAGATCTAATTTTGACATAGAGAATGGCCAAGGAGACTCCATTATTTGGATCTCAGTCAGGGGTGAGTGAATTAGATAATCATGGAGTTGACAAGGATTACACTTTTTGGCAAAATAAATAGTGTCTTTTTCTAGAGTAGGCCAAAACTAACTCTTACATAAACATTTGTGGGTTATAGCATGTCTGCTATAGTGACTACCAAAAATTCCCCTATGTGTTTTTTATATGAAAGTAGGAACCTTTTATTTTATTGCACAATGGAATAGGGTACCTTATGCATTACAATAGTAAAGGATGTTATATCAAAAGACATAATTGAAATCTTGTTTATGTATTCTAGTATTTTCATGAGAATCCTTGTTTGGAGGGTAGGCTTGATGTTCAAGAAATTGGATTATGTTTTTATACCAAGAGCTTTGTTAAATAGTGATAGCCTCAATGTGACAGATAAGTGAATCATTTAGTTTGATATAAGAAGGTGATTTTATTATCTGTATAATAAATTAGGACTCATTAAGTACTTGATGAGGGTGAAATAGAGATGTTGATGAAATAATAGTCACCTATGGAATTTTGATCTCTTGGAATTGGCTCAATGGTAAAAGAATCAAATTCTTTGGAAAGTGTGGTAGCCATTTGATTATATGCAATTAGATTTTTGTTTTTACATTGATAATCACTATTAACCCAATGGTAGATAAGTTGTAATCACCCAAAGCATGTAGTTATGGGATATCTAAGTCGAGTGTTGATTTCATGCCTAATATTAGAGATTCATATTTGGCCGTGTTATTAATGACATCAAAATTTAATCTAAATTCAAAAGGTATGATCTTACCAGGTGGTTTTATTAGAATACATCCTTCCACATCTCCTTAGAATAATTTGACACCATAAAAGTTGAGGGTCCAAGTTTATTCATGTAAATCAATGGTAACTTCAGGTAATTATCTGATAACTTCTTTTGATTTAGTAGTATCAACAGTGGTATTGGTATCTTCTTGATTATTTTTTTCTAAATTAGTAGTGAAATTATATAAATAATATTTGAGAGAGATATCTTGGTTAAGACCTTAAATGTAAAAAATTTTATCATTAGGAAGATTATCTTGAAGGTCATTTGTGACTAGTAAAGGTGCCACCGTAAGTTGGTCAATGATGACTTATCCTTTGATAATGTTTTATGTAATAATGTGAAAGTCAAATGCCATCAAGAGAACCATTCATTTTCCAATTCTATCTCCAAGTAATAATTCTTTGGATAAGAAATGATGAAGTGGATCAGAGTGAATGATGACATAAGTCATATAATAATGCATATAATGACAAAGAGTTTTAGCTACAAAATAGATAACAAAAAAATCATGTTCTACTTTGGTATAACATTTTTTAATAGTTAAAGATTCCTTGAAAGATGTAATAAATAACATAATATTTACGAGTATCATCTTGTTAGGTGAGAATTTACCTAGATAATATGGGGGTAGAGGAGGTATATAAGATTAATGGATGGTTGTTTGAAAGTGGTTAAAGAGCAGGAGGATGGAGAAAATATTATTTCATGTTATCAAAAGTTTTTTGGCATGGATATGTCTATTATAGAGCATTACATTTTTGAGAAGGGATTTAACAAAGTAGATATGGTAATCCATTTTTGGGATGAACTATCAAATTGCCCCAAGTTTTTTAAGGTAAGTGTGTATTTTAGGAATGGAGTGAGGAATAGGCATGTTGATGATAGTGTTTATTTTTTTTTATATCGACATCAATGCCATGAAGAGAGACTAAGAACCCTAAAGGTTTAATAGATGTGACTCTAAATACACATTTGTGTGGGTTAAGTTTTTTATATTTTATTATTCAATAAAAAATGAAATCTAGATCGGTGAGGTGTGTTGTAAAACTTTTAAATATGGCAATGAGATCATCGACATAGGTTTCCACTACCTTGTATATAAGGTCATGGAAAACGTGGGTAATTGTGTGTTGATAAGTTGCTCCAAAAATTTTAACATCAAAGGAAATTTTTACATAACAATAGATGCCCCATTCCATATTAAATGTTATTTTGTGTTGGTCTTAAAAGTCTATGTGAATTTGGTTATAGCTAGAAAAATCATCCATAAGTGACAACATTTTATATCTAATAGTGGAATCTAATATAGAATCTATTGAAGGTAATGGTAAGTTATATTTTGGACATGTAAGGTTAAGATTATGAAAATTAATACATATATAAATGACCATGGTGACATTTTTACGAATGGGAACAATGTTTGATTCCCATTTAGAATAGTCAATAGGATTGATAAATTTGGCATCTAAAATTTTGATAATTTGTTAATGACATAAAGTATAAATTTTAGGTGGAAATTTTTGTTGTTTTTGTCTAGCAAGTTTATACATCTAGGTAAGTGATGATATTATGTATGACGATGCTAGGATCAATTCCTAAAATATCTTAATATGACCAATTGAATGTTTCATGATACTTGTCAAATAATAATCTAAATTTACCATGCTCTATTGGTGTGAGCTCTTTAGAGATAGTGATAGGTCTAAGACAAGATGGTGTACCATATTATATTCTTGTGGTTTCTTCAATGAGCACAACTTTCTATCTTGGAAGTGATATGGATCACGAGGAAGAGAAGAAATAGGATTCATTTTAGGATCCACACTAGTAATGAGATTAATAAAATAAGGATATTTTCATGTGAAGTTTCCAAGTTTATGATGTTGTTGGAGGAGCTAAAGTTTTCTAGCATGGAGTATCTCAAGTATAGCTTCACCAATATGGAGTGTGGGTAATGGCTTATAATTTCTAACATCTACTTTAAGATCAATAATTTTATTACCATTGTAATCATATTTAGAATTCATTTGTCATATATTTGTGTCTTTAACATCTAAGGTAATTTTGGGTGTAGGTTTGATTGTAGGTGGAGGTTGAGTGGAATTAACTAGATTGGTGATAGGTGTGTTAGTTTGTGTTGTAGATGAACGTTTAATTGAATTGAGGTGGGTAGCCTCAACATTGTGATAAGGAAGTGAAGTTGGTATATTATTTAGTTGTGTAGAAATTATATAAGGTTTAGAAGTTTCTAAATTTTATAGAGTTGAGATTTGTTCAAGTACCCATGAGGTATTAAGAAGTGGAGGATTAATGGGAGATACATGAGATTCAAATTCTGATTCAATATTAGTTGATATATTATTGGCATGGACATAATGGTTGAAGGAATGTATGTTAGCTAATGTATGTTGATAGTGTTGTGCATTTAAGTCTTATTATTGAGCTTAAACCATGATATAATTATCATCATATGTGTGGGAGATAATGCATGCATTTGTTTCCAAATGAGAATCAGAAGTGGATGCACCTAAATTGCTAAATTATTAAGGAGATTTTTATAAAGTATATTGAAATAATTTGGATACTCTATACTCATCACATGTGAAATCATCATCTATGTAATAAGCTTCATGTGTATTATATGGAGGAGGGATTTTAGTGGTTTCATTAACTAGAGGATGATACAATCACATGGAAGTAAATAAGGAGGAAGTCACTCAAAAATGTAAGGAGGTAGTTTAGTGGTATTATAAGTATTTTTTAATCCATTAGGTTAATAATCATCAATATTGATAAGAGTGACCTATAAATATGGATGCATGTTAATAAATCTAGGCAGAGGTGCACTGTTAATGCATGGAATGGTTAAAATTTAATATTGATATTTGGGGTTTGGTAATCATATACTCTAAGGATTAGGATTAGCCTCATGTTTATAGCATTTACCATTATGGATGAATTTAATACATTAACTAATTAATCATGAAATATCCCTCATATGATGTATCCATGGGAGACCTAGGAGTATGTTTTAAGATAGTGGTAGATCAAGGACCATAAGCTTGATATGTATGGTCTTGGGTCCAATAGTGATGGTAAATAAAACCAATTGGTTTTTTATTTATCATATCAAATATTTGACATGTGAGATGAGTTTGTCTAAGGTTATCTTTGGTATATCCTAGTTTTTTAATTAACCAAAGGGAAGTATATCATTCATCTATTAATACTTTTTGGATAAGGGTAGTTATAATTGCAATTTTAATGAAGATATATGGATCATCAACTCAAATAAATAGTTTCATCATTAATCATGTCTTATTAAATAAGTTTTATGGAAGGTTTAGAAGAGGTACAAATAGTTTCAATAGTATGCACTTGTGTTGATAAAGGGCCTTAAGGAGGTTTTTCCACCTCAAGGGATGGTAGTTCTTCAATATCTTATAATTGTTGCATTGAGAATTTATGGTGATATGGAGAAGTATGAATCAAATCCAAGAGTGGTATTTTACAAGGAATTGAGTTGAGCTCTTATAAAAAATTCCAATGAGATTTAGAAGATGAATAACCAATATGAGGTGGGAGCTAAAATGGTTTTATAATAATAGGATAAATAGATTGCGGTTCTGGTTGTGGGAGTGTTTACTCATTTGTTTTAGAATGTATGGTGGTGGTGGTTATGGTATCTTAAGTAATTTTTTTTGGTTGATGGTTTTTAGGATTAGTAATAAGATCTTTGTGGGTGAGTTTGAGTCTATAATTGACTTTGGATACATTCACATATTGAGAATTGGTGTAATGTTGGTCATAATTAGCATCAATTGCACACATATATTTGTTTGAATGTTGCGGGTTAGAATTATTAAAATATTATTTAGGTTTAGATGATGAAGGATTAGTAAATTTTTTATTTTTAAAGGCATTGAAATAATCATGATGATGTATTTTGATCATATCATCATGGTTGAATGTATCTCTTAACATAAAAAAAACAACAAATTTGGAAAGCCCATGACATTTTTCATGAGAACGACCCATATTGGCATGAAACCAACAATTTTTTGTAGGATCATACCATATATGAGGATTATTAGTATAGGTGAAAGGTTTAGAAGGATCCAATAATTGCTTCATTTATTGAAAAAATAATGGTGTATGAGAATCTTAGAGGTTATTCACTTTGAATACTCCTATTTTTGTTTGAGAAGGACTGATAGTAATTGCATTATTAGAATTTTGGAAAGATCCATTGATTAATTTATGATTGGTCTCAAATTGTTTCATAATAAAGTCTTGTATTTTAGCTTGATCAATTTCATCATTAGAGTTTGGGGAGAAAAAGTTCAAAAGGTGGTTATAAAGAATTCAAATAATTTATCATCAATCATGTTATGCTCAGCTTTATGAACCAAATATTTTCATCATTTAATAAATTCATGAACTAATTTAGAAGGGGATTCTTTAGCATTGATAAAATGACTAAGACAATTTTTAGGAAGATCATTATGTTAAAATTATTCTACTAGAGGATTGAATAAATCCTCTAGTTGCCATATGGATTGTTGAGGGAGTTGATTATACCATTATAACATACCTTTTATGAAATTTTTAAATAGAATTTTAGTAGAATAAAAGGTATTTGTTTGAATCCACTCTTTGCAAAGATTACCAAATTTTTTAAGGAAAGATGCAAGGTCTTTAGTCCCATCATATTTAATAGTTGGAGAGATATTTCTAATATCAATAGAAATAATAAATGGACTTAAAGATTCATTTTGAATATTTTAGAGCATCTTGTTATTCATAGGAGGTTGGGGAATGATATTTCCCATGGCATCTCTAATAGGTGGAGGGATAAAATTTTGGTTATTTTGAGGTACGAGAATAAGAGATTGATTAGCCATGTTTAATAAGTGACATTTCATTTGTATCATTTGAGAGGTATTAGATGTTCTCATAATATTAATTTGTTGAACTATGTGTTCAAGAATTTAAGTAGTGTCAATTGGTGGATTGGGATTATTATTGTTTAAAGGTTGATTGTTAGGTTTAGTAGGAGGATAATTCCCTAAATTGGTATTAGGGTATGGGTTTTTGGGTGGAGGATTATTAGGTGGTGGGTTATTTGTGTTTAAAATATTTCCTATAGGTTTATTGGTTAATCTTGTGTCAATTGCCCCTACAGTGTAATAAGGTGATTTTGAGAGAGAATTATCTTGATAAGTGTGAAATGGATCTGATCCATTAGTGTCATGAAGCAAGAGTGAGAGATGGTACACCAAGAGTGAGTATCCCCTTGGGTAATGAATGTAGGGAAGAATGAATACCCCATATATCATCTAAATAGATTAAGGTTGTCCAAAAATATTCTAATAAGGGATTTCATGATACTTGGAATGAAGATCTAAGACTAAAGGGAAAAGGTGAAAAATAGGAGCAAAGTCAACCATATATAGAACTAGATTGGCTAAGCAAGTTTTTAGGATAAAGAACCTAATTGTATAAATGGTATAGGGTTGACCAATCAACTTAGTTTAAAGGGAAGACCAACACAATAGCCAGAAGATGACACAATCAAGTGAGTCAATTATGTTTTGTGGGGAAGCACTAAAGACCAGATTATGAGGGATAGGGTTGAATAAAATGATCATGTTCTATGAGAAGGAAAATAAATAAAATTGTGAGATATTAGGTCAAATAGAATGACTATGTTATGTAATTAGGGAAAACTATAGGAGACATAGCCAAGTGGGTCAATAATGTTTTAAGGGTAAAGACAAGTTTTGATAGTTATGGCTTTGGATAATCTAGTGTTAATTAGTAGAAAAATTTGAAATAAATACATAGGAAACTAGGTCAACTCAGTTAATCTAGTTGTATCACACAGTAAAAACCTTTTACCAATGTTGACCAATACAAATTTTGTAATACATCATATAATTGACAAAGAGCAAGAAATAAAAATAAAAATGATAATATATGTGGTCATTCTTGAATGTTTAAATTATAATTTTAGAAATAAATGTTAAAGGGAATTGAATTTAGAAAGGAACTAGAAAGGTAAGATAAAGATGGTTTTAGTTTGTTAAGGTTGAAAGGGATATGTATTGGTGATGGAATTTACTTGTTATTGGGGCCTACCCTCTCACTTTGTAATCTCACAATGATAAGGGTGTCAGGACCTTTACCAATATATACCATCAACCACATATTTATATTTGACCATAAAACTAAGTCATCTTCCCCCTTAGTGATGAAATCCACATAGATAGACCTTGGGTATAATTGTTTAATGTTTTTTTATATTTTGTGGTTTATAATGTGTGAATAAAATAAAAATTAGTGTGATTAAATAAATAAATTAAACCTTCTTAATAAGACTATGTATATTACTTTAATCAAGCAAGAAACAAAATTAAAGATGAATTAATTACTAACAATGTGAGTTAATTCCTATGCTTGAAGAGTACAGGGAAAAATGGGTCAACCAAGAATGCAAATGGTATAGAATAAAATCTGTTGGGTTGATTTTGTCTATTGAAACAAGGGCCAAAATACATATTTGAATGAGTCAACTGAGTCTCCTAACAAAGAAGCAACTAAAAAACTAAGTCAATCTAGTAGACTTAGTTTACTATAGGGTTACATTTTTATAAACTAAAAACTATAAAAAATAGTAATAAAATGAAGGAAATAAATGACTGATATGGTGAGAATTAACTTGATTGTTTTATTGTTGTTGAATTTTTTATTTTTTATACCATGCTATCTAGATGAATTTTTTTAACCTACTAATAGAGTCAAATGGGTGGATTGAGTTTTAAAACCTATATTTAAAGAAGCAAAATAAGTCGAGTGGATTTATCTAGTTACCTGTAGTTGTAGATGACCTTCACAAAGGAAAATAAAGTTGATCAGATCAATCATGTGTTAAACATATGCACAAAATGTCAGACTGAATTGATAAATTTGATTTAGTGATGTAAAAAATGATATTAAATTAATTCATGAAATAAAAACTACAAGGGTTAGTTCATGTTAGGTTCATTATAATTTATACAAGGGAAAGTGAAGCTAATCTATAGATCAATCCTAGCTCGGAGAAGATAAATCAAACTATCCCTTTCACTTGTTGATATATTTAGATAATTAGGGTCATGCCTAATATGGATCCACTAGACCTAAATAGGGGTATCTTACCATGAAATATCACTAGATATGGTTCCAAAGCCTATAATTGAGAAATACCACACAATAAACCTTGTTAGGTCCTATGTTTTCTAACAAAGCAATAAAAAAGTAAAGTAAAATCTAATCTAGTGCTTGCCAAAGCTTGAGGCACAAATGAGGGATAATAAATATAAGAGTAAACATAAAATTAAATTTAATAAAGTAAATGTAGAGGAAATTATAATGCATGGAGAGAGAAATACATTCAAAAGCCATTAATTATGCACTTTTATCTATTAAAATAGAGGAGTAAGAGTTAAGAATACTTACCTTAAAGATGAACTTGTCGAGGTTCAATATCTCCCTTGGCCAATGGTGCTTTGAAATAGGTTTTTTTGGTTCATAAGGATCAAAAAGATAAGTAAACTCTAGGATATATGACTTTTATTATCTATCCAAGACAATTACACAAGACATGAATATTGTCTCCAAGTGTAAACCCTAAGTAATGACTCCTCAAGTAGAAAGGTGGAAGAGTAGATTGTAAAGAAGTGAAATTAAATGATTATATCTATCTCTCTCTCATGAAAATGGGGTGAAGGATGAGTTTATATATTTGGATCTAACCCTAAACCATTTCAAACTTTTAGCTGGCATAGTTGTCCTAATCGACCTAGTTGTTTAGAAAATGGAGCAGTTAGGTCCTAGACTAAGTCAGTTGGGTTGACTTAGTCTCATAATGTGCTCAATTAATATAAATATTAGAATCAAAATTAATAATAAGGGGGGGTGAATAAATATTCAAAACTTTTAAATAAATTTCACTTAAGCATTCATGAACCATTTAGACAAACATGTAGATCTAATAAACATAAACAACTATCCACACAAGCATGAAGCATAAGAACACATCACATATGTGGGAAACCATCAAGGGGAAGGAAAAAAATTGATATATACAAATTAAATACATTAATATAAGACAAAAAACAATTTTTTTGAAGCACCAACTCCATATAGATCCCCAACCCCAACTAGTCAAGCACACACTTGACTAAGCTTTAACAAGCACCTACTTGCAGGGAGACACCAATCCCCTAGATGACTCAGCACCAAATTAGACACAATTAATTTTATCACAATCATAAAAAATTATTTATAAACTAACAGATGATGACCACCTCTTTAAATCTTCACACTTTTATCCCTCTCAAACTACCTTTTAGGCCTCTTCACTCAATTATGTCTCTTCAAGATTAATTAGGTCATATGACCATGATATCCATATGAAAAAACACTATAATACTTTATTAAAAATACTCTAAAATAATTTTATGGTCTAAAATACCTCCTTATTTTCAACAATGTGCTATTTTATTCTCTTACACTCTTCTCTCTTTTTCACATAGGCCTAAAACTACCTTGTATATATACAAGCCTCTTGCTCATACACCTATTTATTGTACACACACACTTTATCACTTATATGAGAGATAAAATAGACCTTATAACATGTTAAAATAAATAATAAATCATTAAATCAGGTCTTCCATAACTCAAATAGACCATATCCTTCTTTAGATCTCATGGAGACGTAATTCCATTGGGCCTACTTTAAGACACATTACAATTTGCCTCCATTGGAACACTTTAAAACTCCACACATAGAAGGAAAATATAATATAAAAATTAAATATGTATTATAAAACATCATAATATCACCATGACACTTTTTAGGTCCAAACACCACTTGAAACACTTCATTAACACTATTCACATTAGGCCTTTGAACACATAGAAAAGTTCATCTTGAACAAATTAAGATAACACATCATTAAGACACACAAAAATGGAAATAAATAACTTATAAATAATATAAATGACCTAAAAAATATCACCATGTTCATTAGACACTTCTATTTAGGATATAAGGACCCAAAAACACCTCTACAACTCACTCACTTAGAACTACCAATTTTCCTCAAAGACCAGTCATGGTGAATTGGAACTCTAACACTTGTATATAAATTTTCAATGACTTATGATTTATGTATAATATAATATAATATCATTATACCATTATAAAATATAAATGTCATATGGTTAAATGTTAAATAATGGTCTTGAAGACCAATCTCATGACCTTATCTCATCATCTCATCTTCACCATAGAGGTCAACTTGTAAGAAACCTTTCACCATATTTAATGACATCAAAAAATTATTTAAAGAATATAAATTACTTAAAAATCTTGATAAATATGTTCATGAACTTGTTTTCATCATTATATCATGAAAACCCATTCTAGTTGACCTTCTCACTACTGCCTGGGTTTTTCATTATTTACACCATTAGGTCTATTAGTGACTGGCTAACTTAGATGGGTAGTTTATAACATTTGAGGATTATAAAATTTACATAAATCTTCATAGACATGAAACATGAGTCTATAGCTTCTTCCTCCATCCATTTGATTACTATGTATGATACAAATTTTGACTTATACAACTTCTTCAAAATCAAGCCTATAACTTAACATTTTCTCTCTCCTCTCTCTAACCAATACAACATAGAGGTAGCTATGAGAGTACAATACAAGATCAAATAGCTTACTTGAAAATACCAATATATTTTAAGAAATTTTTATCAATGTCTTCAACATCAGGTCCTTATTAGGGTTTTAAGAGGGTTTAAACTTATTTCCACTCTTAATGATCATTCATAAAGCATAGTCCCTCAATATAAAAAATAATTCCTAAAATTTCTATTTAGGAACCTTCCTATCTAAAATTAATATATTATGTTCCAATTAAAATATTTTATGAGCTAATGAGCATAATAAAATCCTGCTCAAGTTAAGAACCCTTCATTCTAAGCACTCAAGAGATCTCTAAACAATTTTTTATGCCTTATCCTTCAAACTATGACCAAAATTACATGAACAAACTTTAAACAACATGAAAAAACTTTAAACAACATACCTCACCTATGAAAATGATTAAATGAGATAAAACACTTTTAAATCTGATCATGACCCTTCATAAGGCCACACTCTCTCTTTTCTCTCTAAACCTTGACCTACAAACCACATTAGGCCTTAAAATTGAATTTTATGCCTATTTCATGCACTTTACACCTCACTCACATACTCAAGAAACCTATCTCATGCTTAAAAACTATCATACATCCTTCACATGACTTAAAAATATATCATGATACCTCATTAGGCTAGGTAGGGTCTAAGAGAGGTCTAGATGCAAACCTAGACTAAAGGTCTTATGCCTATAGGCTCACCCTAAAAATATCATGAGTGTTCTAATGCCTCATATACATGATCAAACATCATTATACAATCAATCATGCCTATGTTCACTCATCTCACCAAGATACCATGCTCATACCTTCTCACTAGGTTTCTTCATTCCATGATTAGGCTTGGGCTACTTAAGCACTTGATGTATTGACCTATTCCTTCCATTTAATGACCTCAAAAAAACATAAAAAAATTAGATATAAGACATTACATCTCATTCATATCATTTCACCATTATATTTATGATGAAAATAATCTTCCACAGCCTCATACAAACCTAAAACCACATGACCAAGCTTCATATGACTAGACATATTTATTCCATGCACCTAAATACTTTTAACACCTTGACCTATGCATTTATGCAACCATAAGACATTAGTTTCCTTAAAATTATCTCTTTCCTTCAAATTCATCTTGTCACATGGCTTCTTATGTAGACATTAGTTGTCTTTAAACATCTTTCATGACATGTACCTTGATATTAACCTTGACATCAATCAATAGAGAAGACAAAGATCAACAAACTCACCTTGTCACATCAAAATAACAAGCTCATACCTCAAATACCACTCACTATGTATCTTCACTAGATGCTCAATGACATCAATAACATCAACCTTAACATTAATAACATCAACCTTAACATCAATGTCATCAACCTTGACATCAATGATAACAATTTTCAACAAACTCCCCCTTTTTCATTGATGTAAAGTACACTACAACCTTCTCATTCTTATTCCTCCCATTCTAGTCCTTCTCCCCCTTTGACATTAATGACAAAGGGTCTTCCATAAATTTTTATCTATAATCACATTTTGTTATAACAAAATCTCAATACATAGAATATGAAGCATTACAGTAACATACCCCCCCTTACTCCATGCATACCTCCTTCAAATGAACTCATATCAAAAGACTACTCACCTTGTCCTTGACATGATTGATATCAGTCAAACCTTTGATCACACATTGGGACACCATATTATTGACATAAACTAAAGAATTAGGGACTCCTCCTTTGCCTTCACAACTTGAGCTCACCACATGAGTCATTAGGACTCTCAGACCATCCTCAACCTCAAAGCATATTTATATAAACACTACTTCTCAACACAGATCAAGCTCAGTCAACATTATTCAACATGTCTTTATGATAGCTACCAAGCTTTCACTAACAAAAAAGTGTCTCCATAAAGCCTAATGGATTCATCCCTTACCATAGGGAACTAGAAAAACATAATCTCAAGAGATTCCTAGATCTCTATGCTCTTACAAGATTGATGATCCTTTAGGATCTTTTTATGATTGATTAGCCTCTTTGGCTTGGATTTTTCATCATTTATGTGGTCAAAAATCTATGTTGATAATGAACACTCTTTATACTCTTCAAAATTTGGTCTATGCTCTACCATACAAAATAATCCACTTTGGCTTGTAGACTAATTAGATTGATTAGGACTAAGATGACTATCTCTTGCTTCCACACCTTGGTTTGTCTTCTTTCTTGAACTCTAATAAATTTAATCTTTTTGTTTTATCTTGATGATTCATGATGACATAATCTTGCAATATGACCAATGTTAATATAATTATATCAAATAAAATCACTTATATATCTTGACTAATGTGAATTATGACTCCTTTCATAGTTCCATGAGTACTCATTCTTGGAGGGTCTTTTACACTCTCTTGCTCTATGACCAAACTAACTACATGAGAAATAATAAAAATTGAATTAATTTGCATACCTTATGGTAATAGACTATCTAATATAATTTTTCTTTTATTATTTTTGAGGTTGACCTTCTTGTTAAAATTAGCATTCTTTACTTGTTGATGATCACTATGAGTCTCAGATTTGAGATTTTTTACATAGTTATTTGAGGTTTGACTCTTCTTGTTCTCCTTTTAATCTTTTTTTAACCTAAGACCTATCTTGTCATGTATAAACCTTTGATTACTCAAAATATTGACAAAACATTCATTACTCTTTTCAAATCTTTGATGTGTCTTTAACTTGACTGATGTCTGATCTAGTTCTGCCTTCAAAGACTCCATTTCTATTTCAAAATTGATGCATTCTTCTTCCTTGGTATTAATATTTGTAGTGACAATTTTAATCTGAATTTTCATCTATTTGATGATCTCTTCATGTTAATTGGTGTTGATGCTTAGTCTCTATTCAAAGAGATTGATTTGATCCTCATAACTCAGCCAATGATCTTATTTTTTGATTTTTCTTTCTTTGGAACTTCAACTCCTCTAGAGCACTCACAAATTCTACCTCAAGGTTCATTTCAGCCTCTTCTTCATCATTCATAATACCCTTCCCTTTTGAGTAACCCTCATTATCTATTTCTATATCCATGAATAAGGTTTTATTATTATCATGTTCATTACTATAATCATCACTATCAGATGTAATTGTATCACTTACATCAGATGAGCTATTATCTTCTTTGTTATAGAAATTTCTCTTGTACTTGAATGAAACTTTATTGCCTTCATACTTATTGAAATATTTATTGCTTTTATTAGGCTTATAGACCTTCTTATCATCACTATGATGTTCAACATGTTATTCATCATGCTCAATCTTATCCTTGTTAGGATACTTAGATGCAAAGTGACAAATCTTACCATAGTTGAAACATTTTAAAAGAAAATTACCCCTATAATTACTAGATCCAAACCTCAATTTCCTATCAAACATAATTATCAACTCATCATCATCAATATCTGAACATATATCCTCCTTGACCTTCTTGGATTTTGACTTATTCTTAGCTTTAAATGTTGCTTCCTTTTTGGAGGGTCTTCCATCATTATTTCTCATCTCATAGGTAGTCTAGATGCCATGAAGCCCATCCATCTAAAGTGTGTCTATATCTTACATTTATTATACTACAGACACCTTTGAATCAAATTTAGAAGGTAGGGATATCAAAACATTTTTTATAATTTTAGACTCTTTCACTTCTTCTCTGAGACTTATTATGACATTAACAACTTCATCAACCCTTAGTAGGTAGGATGAAATGTTGTCATCTTCCTTCACACTCAAATTTAAAACTACCTTTTGTGGGTCTATAATTTATCCATATTCACCTTGGTATCTCATTTATAGATAGTCTTCAACTTGTCCCATATCACCTTGTCTGACTCATATTTCATCACTTTCATAAACTCTACCTCTAATAGGCCACATAGAATGACATTTATTACCTTGGAATTGCTCTCCTTCTTACATATTGTATCAGTTGGTGGTATAGGAGGTAGAGTGTATCCATCCAAAACTAACTAAAATATGTAATGGCCCATTGAAATTAGATATGTCCTCATTCTAATTCTCCAAAATTCATAATTAGTATCATTAAATAAAGGAGTCTTACTAGTAGAGAAACCTCATTGAACTTGACTACTATCCATCCTTGTTCTTAAGATATCCTTTAGGCTATTAGGCCTACTTCAAAGGACTATATATGATACCAATTATTAGAAGCATAATGATTGAGAGGGGGGTAAATCAGTCTTGAAATTTTTTTAATCAGTTTCACTTAAGCATTCATGAACCATTGAAACAAACATGTAGATCTAGCAAACACAAGTAATTATCCACATAAGAATGAAATAAAAGAAGACCACATATATGAAAAAAAATCAAGGGGAATATAACCCAATAATATATAAAAGTGGACTATAGTCATATAAGACAAAAACCAAATTTATTGAACCACCCACATGGAACACCGACACCAACTAGCCAAACACCCACTTGACTAGGCTTTAGTAAGCACCTACTTACAAAGAGGAACCAACCCCATAGATGACTCAGAACCAAATCAACCACCTAATTTATTTGATCACCTTCATAACACCTTATTTCTCAACCAATACATGATGACCACCTCTTCATTTCTTCACACTCTTATCCCTCTCAAACTATCTTTTAGGCCTCTTCACTCACTTTGGTCTCTTCAAGACTAATTATGTCATATGACCTTGATCTTCATATAAAGACACACTCTACACTTTTATAATTTTTTTATAATACCTCCTACTCAATAATGTGTTATTTCATTAGCTTACACTCTTCTCTCTTTTTCAAATAGGCCTAAAACTGCCTTATATATATACAAGCCTCTTGCTCATACACCTCTTGGTTAGACACACAAAATTTCCCACTTATATTGGCCAAAAAATATAAAAATAATAAAAATTTACAATCAAGAATCAATCATTACATTATGTCGGTCATAACTAAAATAGACCAAATCCTTCTTTAGATCTCATGGATACCTAATTCCATTAGGCCTACTTTAGGATGTGTTATACTTTGCCTTCCTTGGAACACTTTCAAAATATACACATGGAAGAAAATATCATATAACAATTAAATATGCCTTATAAAACATGTTCTGATCACCATGACACTTTTTAAGTCCAACCACCACTTGAAACACTTCATTATCACTGTTCACATTAGGCCTTTGAACACATAAAAAAATCTATCTTGAAAAAATAAATATAAAACATCATTTAGACAAAAAAACATGATAATAAATCACTTATAAATAATATACATGACCTTAAAAATATAACCATATGAATCATACACTTCTAATTAGGAGATAAGGACCTAAAAACATGTCTGTAACTCACTCACTTAGAACTGGCAATTTTCCTCAAAGACCAGTTATGGTGACTTAGACCACCAACACATTGTGTATATAAATTTTTAATGAATTATGATGAATTTATATTATCTTAAGATATCATGATACCATTATTAGATAGGAATATTATTTGGTCAAATGGAAAATATTGGTATTGTAGACCAATCTCATGACCTTATATCTCACTGTCTCATCTGAACTAGATAGGTCAACTTGTGAGAAACCTTTCACCATATTTAATGACATCCAAAACTTATTAAAATAATATAAATGACTTAAAAGTCCTGAAAAAAATCTCCATGCACTTGGTTTCATAATTATATCATGAAAATCCATTCCAATTCATCTTCTCACTACTACCTAAGTTTTTCACTATTTACACCATTAGGTATGTTAATGAATAACTAACTTGGATGACCAGTTTAAAAAATTTAAGGACTATAAAATTTCCATAAAACTTAATATAAATGAAACATGAGTGTCTACCTTCTTACTCCATCCATTTTCTTACTATGTCTAATGCAACTTTTGGCTTCTATAATAACTTCTTAGAAACAAGCCTATAACTCAACATTTTCTCTCTCCTCTCTCTAACCAATACCACCTATAGGTACCTAAGAGAGTAAAATAAAATATCAAATATATTAATTGAGAATACCAATACATTTTAGGCACTTTTTATCAACATCTTCAATATTGGGTCCTTATTAGGGTTCTAAGAGGTTTAAACCTATTTCCACTCTTAATGATCATTCATAAAGCATATTCCCTCAATCCAAAAACTAATGCCTATAATTTTGATTTGGGACAATTACCAATTTAAAATGAGTATATTAGGTTCCCATACAAATGTTTTATGATATAATGAGCATAATAAAATCCTTCTCGAGTTGAGAACCCTTCATTCTGAGTACTTAAGAGACCTTCAAATGAATTTTTATGCCTTTTACTTCAAACTATTACCTAAAACTACATGAACAAAATTTTAAAAATATAACTCACCTATGAAAATAATTATATGAGCTTAAACACCTTGAAATATTATCATGACCCCTCAATAGGCTAGACTCTTTCTCTTTACTCTCTAGACCTTGACCTACAAACCACATTAGGATTTAAAACTAACCTTCATACCTCTTTCCATGAACTCTCCACCTAACTCACATACTCAAGGAAACTCTCTCATGATTAGAAACTACCATAAATCCTTCACATGCCTTGAAAAATAGATCATGATACCTCACTAGGCCAAGCAGGGTCTAAGAGAGGTCTAGATGCAGACCTAGACTAAAGGTCCTACCCCTGTAGGCTCACCCTAAAAATATTGTGAGTGTTTCAATGACTTAAATAAATGCTAAAAAACCCTTATAAAATCAATCATTCATGTATGTAATCATCTCACCAAGATACCATGCTCATACCTTTTGACATTATCTCTTCATGCCATGATTAGGCTTAGGTTATTTAAGCACTTGATGCTTGACCTATTCCTTCCATTTCATGACCTCAAAAAAACATCAAACAAGTAGATATAAGATATTAAATATAACTCATATAACTTCACCATTATATTATTGATGAAAACAATCTTCCACAGCCTCATACAAACCTAAAACCACATGACTAAGCTTCATATGACTAAACACCTTTCTTCCATGAACCTAAATACCTTTGACACATTGAAATATGCCTTCATGCAAACATAATACATTAATTTCCTTAAAATTATATATTGCCTTCAAATTCATCTTGTCACATGGATTTTTATGTAGAAATTATTTTTCTTCAAATATCTTCAATGAGATGTACCTTGATATTAACCTTGACATCAATCAATATATAAGACAAAGGTCAACATACTCACCTTGTCACATCAAGATCACAAGCTCATACTTCAAAGACCACTCACTATTCATATTCATTAGATGCACCTTGACATCGATGACAGAAACCTTGACATCAATGATAATACTTTTCAATAAGAATAGGTTATTCTATTTGATTATGTTTATATGATGGTAAAAATAGGTTTTGGCTTAGGTAGGGGCTATTTGAGGTAGTGAATTATTTGAAAGATAATGTAAGGGAGGTGTAAAATCTTAGGGAAACATATAAGAGAGGTTTATATTGGTTTTAAGTGGTGGTAAAGGGAATAATAGTATTATGAAGCATTAATAGTATGCCCACCCTTTTCTCAGTGCACCTTTTGAGGCATGCACTCAGTGAGATTGAGTCTCGATGAGTTCTTACAAGAGATAATGTATCAATCATTGATAATGTTTAAAAATATTATGTGTATATATGTATATAACCTCTACCTAAAGTATATGATACAAATACTTATTCTAATTATCACCAAGGACTAGGGCATTCTATGAACATATGTTTTCCCTTGAAGCATAATATCTAAGATCTTATCAATGACTAAAAGATTACATTTGATGATCCTATAAAGAAATAAAGTTCACAACCTAGTGATCACCATTAACAAAAATTAATTAACAATCCTTTCCAAGACCATTCTAAGAAATAAACTAAAGTGAAAATGTCATACAATACACATCCTCCTCCATCAGATTATGGGAAACCAATAAATGGGATTATTGGTACTTATACATGTCATATACCTCCTATGGTTTATATACCTTATTTTACCTTGATGACAATGAGATTAAGGATGATGATTCAAATATTCATTATTCATTCATTTGATCATACCTTAATAAACAACCTATACACAATGCTATTATCGATAATGGTGAAAGAGATAATGTTTATACCATGACATTACTTATGAACTTAGGTTATACTCATCATTATTTAAACCCTTTTAGATAAATTAGAATACTTGATGGGACCTTAAAGCAGGTTCTTGGTGAGATTGACTTACCTTTATAGGTGGATCCCACACATGTTATCATTGAATTTTTATTTATATCATCCATTGGTTTATTTTATATGTTTTTAGGATTCCCTTGGATACATAATATTTGAGAATTATCTTCTATATTGCATAGGTGTGTTAAATACATTCATGCCAATCAGATAATTATAGTTTTTAGAGTTTCATTTGAGCATCCTCTTGAAAAAGAGAAATTTATACCAAGGAAATTAATTACCAAGCCTAATAAGACTAATATAATAAATTTTTTAATTAATAATAAATTCATTTTAATAGGTATCCAATACTTGAGACACCATTACATCAAAGATCAAAAGTGGGTTCTATAGAATCCTCATCTACTACACACCATATTCAGATATCCATAACACCTATACATTTTTTGATTACTATTGTTACAAATAAACCACATAACACTCAATGACATGTTTCAAGATCCCCTAATCCTATTTCTACTACTATTTATTTATGACCATAGAGTCCCATTATACAAACATTGGGCATCTTAGATAATGCATTGATAGATATTGCAATTATGCATGTTCCTAAACAATGTCACCAATTTAATACACCAAGCTCACAATGGGGATATATATATATATATATATATATATATATATATATATATATATATATATATATATATATATATATATATATATATATATTATCATAATTTATATGTGAAAATATGGTAGTCTCTTCACGTATTTCAAAAATACCCAAAAAAATTAAAAAATCCAAAAATATTTTTGGCAACTGCATATTCTATTGGCTCCTTGGCATCCATATGTTGGTTCCATGTTGATGTATGGAATATTATTTACTTTTATGTACACATGTGTTTCATGCTTATATTTGAGTGTTATATAGCTATATAAGGATGCATTATCTATACACTTTTGGATGTTGGGACTCCCCTCTATTCACATCACTAGGACATTGGGGGCATCCACATCGATGATCACAATACTTCTAGGTTATATCATTATATGGGCACTTTACATTATCATGTTTGAGCTAATATGTACTTACACATGAATTAATCCATGTTTATATCCTCTATAATTTACTTGATATGCTATTTACTTGACATTTTATGCTAACATATTTGATCCATGGGCTACTATGATATGTTTATACTAGTTACTTATGATTTCCTTTATGTAATTTTCTATTTGTCTTGCCTTGGTATTTTTTTTTTATCAATAATTTTAATATTTTCCATTGATTTCATACCCATTCCTTTAATGTTGTTATGTACCTAAGGATATGATATATTAATGTATATGGGTTGATGGAGATGCCGACATGTGGCACACATCCCCTTAGTTAGCTATATGAGTACAAATATTAGGATAATGGAGTAACTTATGGAATTAGTACATTGGGATTAGGAGGTTACCATCCATGGGTTAGATAGATGTCTATATATAGAGATGATTATCATGGTAAAGATATCAAGTAAGCATTGAGTCTTCTATTATAAGATGATATTGGAGGTTATCCCCTCGAACAGACATTGTGGAGTTATTCCTTCCTAAAGGAGTATTATATGGTGTTTTCATACCTTAAAGGTATTTTTTAATATAAAGAATATTTGAATCATATAAATATCATATCAAATGTCATTATTTATTTTGTGTACAATTGAATAAATCATGCCCATTCAATTGTGCATCATTTGAACATGCCCCTTGTTTGTAGTTTCCTTGGACCATTACCTTTTTAATTAATCTTGAATGCTCTTATGTGTGTGCTTGATTTGATTGTTGAGATTGTAATATTATGACCTAGATATTTTCATGATATTTATCATGCATATTAGGCCTTGATGTGATCACATTCTATGTGCTTCAATGATACATTTACCTTTATAGGTTATCCTATATACTACATGGTTCTTTCATAGTTATATGATTATCTTATCCTTTTGAGGTGATTTAACTACCAATTTATATACTTAATTCACCTCAAATTTAGGGGCATGTCATACTGTCATGACTTCCACACATTTATAATTATATATTAAGTGGTGGCATGTCATAAAGACGTGGCCTCCACACATTTATAGTCTTAGATTTAATGGGGGCATGTTTTGTAAAGATGCTCTCCATATTGGAACTTATATCAATTTTCATATTTATCCATATATACTAGGGTAATGTTATGGTAACATGCCACCCACACTTATTAAAATTTCCTAATTAGCCAAAGCACAAAGTTATTTGATTTAGATACACATTTATGGTATAATTTTATACATTGGTACCATTGTTATACATAGTTTAGTTCATGAGACATAAATAAGGTTCATATGATATGAAATTTGTGCCTAATATTGAAAAATCCAAACAATTTTATATCCAAAAAACTTTTAAGACTATCATCACCCACTAGGTTGTATTTTTTATGAACTATATTGAGCCAATCCATTGTAGTAATTGGTTTGCCTATTTGTTATGATTGAGATGATTAAATCACTCAATATTTACATTTTTTTATGTTGTAATTTATTGTATCATCCATCCTCACCATTTTTATAGTTTGATTTGAATTTGTTCACTCACAATCACACTCACTAGGTTATAAGTATGATTGGTTACATGGTTGAGCTAGTCTCAATTGCCAGGTGACAATTCATATTTTCTCTAAGGTTGGGGGATGTAACTTCCTATATATATATATATATTTATCTATATCTTATTATATATACAAACTTTTTATATTTATATATTTTTTTGTAATCTCAGTCTTAATGATTCATAATGATACATATTTAAATAAAATTGCCAAAAAGTAAGATAGTTGCATTAATACACATGTGTACTTCTAAATATTGATATCTTTAAATTTAAATCATTTAAATACTTTCAATTTCATATTATATGCATTGATTATATATTGTAACATGATATTGGTTGCAGGCTAGTCACTAGAAAAATACTCAAGTTAGAATCAAGCAAAGATAATGTGTGATACACACCTAGGTATGCATTCATTTGCCTTATAAGTAGAAATTTAATTAATAAATAAAAGGAGGGGAAATGCATACATTATTTATAAATTATATAGTACCTTAATCTTTTACACTTGGAAAACTCATACCTTGGTTGTTCCTCTCAGTTATAGACCTTTCTTACTTTCATAAGTCTTGTATTTTATTTCTCTTATTCCCCTTGGCCTATCTTTAGTTTTATTAGTATTATTTTTATGTCCTAGGAATTATATATTTCTGATAATTATTAAAAACTATTTATCTTCCACCTTTATAGTTCTTATCCTATACCATTTTTATACTCCCTAGGCACTTACATCCTAGACAAACAGATCGACGTAGGTGTCCTATTTTAGTACAAGTGTCTAGTGCCCTAAAATTCATCTAAATTTAAAATGAAACATATCATATTGGTCATCCTAAGTAATATTATGAAATTTATTATCCAAATGGATTGATATAAATAAAATATCAACCTTCATTCATTGCTCACTTAGAAACTTCTTACCTACTCACCAAAAAACTTACCAAAAGCATTCAACTAAGAAAAACTTCCCTATTTTATCTTGTTTCCATATCAATCATAGGGATATTATATATATGATCTAAATTACTGAATGAGTATCCAAAGATATATATTTTCAAAGTTAAAATCTAGGTCATTCTTATACCTGCTCTCCACATATTACATGATTCACACACAAACCAACACACAGGGGGGGACTACATAAGTTTAAGGTCCTATTTAGAGTATTGGTTATGTAGGTAGTGCTCATTGATATAGTGGTTTTTGGGGAATATTTATATCATTTCTCACTAACCCATTTCTTCCATAACACTATGAATATGAATAACTAGGATTTGATCTATTTTATAAAGAGTGACAATCCATGACCCAAATATGAATTCACCATAGTGAAGGCTAAAAAAAACCAAAAGTATCCAGGTGGTAAAATCATATTCTAGTAGATATTATATATAGGACACTTTCATCCAACCTAGACATTGGAAATAATACAACTATCCTAGGCTGATGCAAGTGTCTGAAGATATAGAAGCACTTAATTTAAAATTTGGTGATTATTTCAAAATACTCTTCTAGTCTGCTTCTTACCTATTCTAGATCCAAATATATATCATCATTTTGATAGGACCTAAGTTCCCCAAAGCTCTGACACAAATTGTCAGATTTAAGAGCACACATGATTCCCATTGTATAAGCAACTTAAGATTGTGGAAATAACTAGAAGAACAAATAACTATCAATGAGAAAATACACAGAATATGAGAGGCAACACATAATTGTATTCAACTCATTACAAAGGAAATTACAATAAAGAGATCACACTCTTCTTCCACCTCTATGAGGATTTCTCCTCAAGGGCTCCAAGTAATCTTCCCACCTGAGTAATATTATCTCATAGGTCACAACTAACAACTAACACAAGCTATTATTCACCTCATTATACATCCAATACAACTGAGTACGAACCGGTACTCCAAGTAGATCTCACCATGATCCTGCTGTTGATGTATTGTTGTCACCTTGATCTTGCTCCCCCATCGATCCTGTTCTGACCCTTGCATACACACATCCCTGTAGACCAACCTAATTTTACTTATCACATGTAGATCTCCACCATGATCCTGCAACACCCTACATATCAAACTTGATCTTACATACATGGGGAATCCTACTTGATTCCACCATGGGAAGAACTCTCCAAGCTCCACACTTGGATTCTACAAGTTCAACATAGTTCTTCTCTTAACAATATAGCCCATGAGTCTATTATATAGATCTCATGCATACACTAATTTAGACAAGTGACTCAAAGACTCGAACTGGTCTTTATCATGCAAACTCCACATTCACTTAACTGACTATTTGTCAACAATAGTTCTGATCACCACAGGCGACCGACATCGGTCCCTGCTTGACTGGAGGTGACCGATGCCGGCCGATCTCCTACCGATGCTAGTTTCCTCTGTGCTTCCCCTGACCGATGTCAATTGTGGCCTGCCAATGCTGGTGACTGTCATGCTCAAAAACCTCCACCTATTTGCAACAAGGTGAAGCTTTTAGCTCCACACCCTAACAATCTCCCACTTGGAGATAAAGAGCTGCACCTGTACCCATAGCAGTACTCTATCTAATCTGCATCTTGGCTTATATTCCTCTTCAAGCTCCCACTTGAAGACAACCCACCACACTCCTTATGGTGTTAATCCTATGCCTGAATTTCTTCATTCTCAGCTTACCTTTTTCTGCCATTGCTATACTCCCACTCAAACAACAACCCCTGTGAGTAACCTGTAATCAACAAAACTTAACAGATCTGGGCCATCTGTTAGTCAAACTCACTTTGAGAACATCTAACCTTGCTCTGATACCATTTGATAGGACCTAAGTTCCCCAAAGCTCTGACACAACTTGTCAGATTTAAGAGCACACATGATTACCATTGTATATGCAACTTAAGATTGCAGAAATAACCAGAAGAACAAATAACTATCAATGAGAAAACACATAGAATATGAGAGGCAACACATAATTGTATTCAAATCATTACAAAGGAAATTAAAATAAAGAGATCACACTCTTCTTCCACCTCTATGAGGCTTCCTCCTCAAGGGCTCCAAGTAATCTTCCCACCTGAGTAATCTTCTCTCATAAGTCACAACTAACAACTAACACAAGTTATTGTTCACCTCATTGTACATCCAGTACAACTGAGTAAGAACCGGTACTCCAAGTAGATCTCACCATGATCCTAATCTTGATGTATTGTTGTCACCTTGATCTTGCTCCCCCATCGATCCTGTTCTGACCCTCGCATACACACATCCCTGTAGACCAACCTGATCTTACTTATCACATGTAGATCTCCACCATGATCCTGCAACACCTTGCATATCAAACTTGATCTTACATACATAGGGAATCCTACTTGATTCCACCATGGGAAGAACTCTCCAAGCTCCACACTTGGATTCTACAAGTTCAACATAGTTCTTCTCTTAACAATACAACCCATGAGTCTATTATATAGATCTCATGCATACACTAATTTAGACAAGCGGCTCAAAGACTCAAACTGGTCTTTATCATGCAAACTCTGTGTTCACTTAACTGACTATTTGTCAATAGCAGTTCTGACCACCACAGGCGATCAACATCGGTCCCTGCCTAACTAGAGGTGATCAACACCAGCCGATCTCCTGCCGATGCCAGTTTCCTCTGTGCTTCCCCTGACCGACGTCGGTTGTGGCTTGTCGACGCCGATGACTGTCATGCTCAGAAACCTCCACCTATTTGTAACAAGGTGAAGCTTTTCAGCTCCACACCCTAACATTATAACCAAATAATTATCTTATTTTTTTTTATCATTTCCATATCTAAAATAAATTTACTTTCTATTTTTATCATATCTCAACTTAATAAAATCATTATATGTTCTATGTAAGTTTTGTAATTAATTATCCTATTTTAGATCTATTTGTCTTCCTTATACTCATTCATTTATATATTCTTAACCTTATATAACTACATTAAGATCAATATCAAATTTAGGGTTAAACACCTACATAGCCAATAATTTGAAGAGGGCCTAAAACTTATGTATTTCTCCCCTATGTGTTGGCTTATGTGTGAATCATGCAATGCATGATAAGCAAGTACAATAGTGACCTACCTTATAACTTAGAAAATATGTCTCATGGAGTTTTCCTTTAGTTATATATATATATATATATATATATATATATATATATATATATATATATATATATATATATATATATATAATCCCTATGATTGATATGGAAATAGGAGAAAATAGGTAAACTATACTCACTTAAGTTCTTGATTGAGTGATTTTGGTAAGTTTCCTTGGTGTTTTCTAGGTCTATGATAGGTCTATGTTAGGTAAATAATGTATGTTTGATATTATATTTATACCAATCCCTTTGGAGAATATCTCACATTAAATAAATTAATCTAACCATAAGAATATGTTTCATTTTAAAATTGGATGACTTTATGGAAATAGACACTTGCATTGGGATAGGAAACTTGCATCAATATAGGCATCTAATTGGGACATAAGAGTCTAGGTATTTATAAAATAGATGCAGGTTTAGAACTTGCAGAAATGGAATATAAGTACATTTATAACATTTTGGGAAAGATAAAAGGTCTGAGTCATTAAAATAACATTAGTCAGACTAAGAGATAAATAATTATGTACATAGAGATAGTGTATGAGAGCCTTTTGGTAATAGAAAAGGTATAGAATCTAAAGGTACATCGATGATGTGTATTTTACAAGTGTACAATATTGGTGTGATACATTCATAAATAGTGTCTACATTTTCCTCTTTTAATCTAGTAATTAAATTTGTACCTTGGTGTGTATAACACAATTTATCTTTGTTTGAGTTTAACTTGAATGATTTTGTGGTCACCGACCTACAACCAAGAGCATGTTATAGTATATAATCAATTTATATAATATAAAATTGAAAGCATTGAAACAATTGAAATTAAAATAGATCAAGGTTTAGGAGTACACTTGTGTATCAATGTAACCATCTTGAATTTTGGTAATATGATTTGAAAGATGTATCACTATGAATCACTGAAACTAAGATTATGAAAAAATATAAAATATATAAAGTTCATATATCTAAAGATATAGATAGAGATTATAGGAAAAATACCCCATACCTTGGATAAAATGTGAGTTTTCACCTAGAAGTTGAGATTAGCATAACCATGTAACCCCATCATACTTATAGCCTAGTAAGCATGAGTGAACTAAGTCAACTCACACTATAAATATATTGAGGTTAAATGATATAATCAATTATAACTTATAAACTTGGAAATATTGAATGATTTAATCACCTCAACCATAAAATAGTGAACCAACTATTACAGTATATTGAATCAATAAAACACATAAAAGTCCAACCTAACATGTGATTAAAGTCCATAGAAGTGTTTTAAAATTTAAAACTGATTTGATTGTGAAATATTAGGTGCATAATGAATAGAATATGCACATTAGATATGTCTCATGTTTAATTTGTGTATAATAATGGTATCAATGTATATAATTTTTCCACAAATGTGTATCTAAATCATATAACTATGAATTTGGCCAATTTGAAACTATGTAAGTGTGGAAAACATGTTTTCATAATATGCCCCCACTATATATTTTAAATTTAAAATTGGTGTAAGTGTGAAAAACATGTTTCCAAACCATGCCCCCTTTGTAATCTAAATATGAGAACTAATGTAAGTGCCAATGTAGATTACATGTTTCCAACATGTTCCTCCACTGTAATTTGGGTATGCTAAAAATTGAATAAGTGTGGAGAACATTTTTTCAAAAAAAACCCCCACTAAATCTAAAATTGTGACATATGTGGAGAACAAGTTTGTATAACATGCCCCCACTATAATATAAAACTAAAAATTGGTGTAAATGTGGAAAGCATGTTTCAAAAACATGCCCCACTATAATCTAAATTTGATGAACAATGAAAAATGTGGAAGTATTTTCTCTATGGCATTCCCCCACTAGTATGTCCCCCTTTTGAGGTGAGGTGAATTGAAAACTAGTACTCACCTTAACTCAAAAGGATAATATAATTATATAATCTATGAATGTATCATGTATCATATATAAATAACATGTTTAGGTAGATAAATTATTTAAACATGAATAATGTGATCACACCAAGTCCTAAGATCCATGATGTGAATCATGAAAACATTTATATAGTAATAGTATAAACTAAATAAGCAACCAAGCACACCCACAAGAGCACTCAATAGTAAGTCAAAAGACACTGGTCTAAAGAGACCTCAAGAAATGAGCATGTTCAATGTTGCATAATCAAATGGACATAACTTAGTCAAATGTCCAAAAAATAAAGAATGACATATTCAAATCTCAACATAAATTAAACACCCACATATTCAAATGTCAAAGATGAAAATAGAAGCATGAGGTCTACAAAAAATGGATCATATTCAACTACTAAACAATCAAGATGACAACAAGGAAATACACTTAAGGAAGTGAATAGATGAAAGCATAAACAACTAACATAAACATATCATACTAGTCCCTAGATATATATGTTAAAAAAAATTGTTAAATGCATAAAATATCAAGTTCACTAAAAAATATACAAGCATGGATAAATTCATGTGTAAGTATATAATCCCAAACATGATAATATAAAATGACCATATAATGATATAACCTAAATGTATCATTATCAAAAAAGTGGATGCACCTAATGTCCACATGATATGTGTAGAGGGAAGACCTAGCATCTGATAATGTATAGATCATGTATCTATGTATGCTTGTATCACACTCAAAATATGTGTGAAACACATATGTATATATAAAATACTATTATTCCATCTACCAACATGGAACCAAAAACATATATGTCAAGGAGCTAATAGAACATGTAAATGATGAACATATTTTTGGACTTTTAATGTTTTTTTAATGTTTTTGGTATTTTTAATAATATTCTAGAGAAAGAACTACCCTACGATCTCATCCAATATATGATAATATATTAGGTGTGGTAAATTTATAACTTTTATAAAAAAATATGTGCCATATGTGTGCATATTAGAATTAGGAAGTATATCATGATCTTTTGGTAAGTTTGTATTTGTTGTCTTTTCATCAAAGATGTTTTCCTTCATGGTTAGTAACCATGGTTTCCAAAGATTTTTATTATATTTTGGAATTAATGGACTAATATTTAACATATTATAACATGATTCTAAATTTTTTATGACATTACATTGAATAGATCCAACACAAAAACTAGATATCATAGCTTTATTCACATGTTATATGCGATATCTCAGAGATGTAAAGACTCCTAGGTACACATATTAAATTCACAAGTTGGGTCAAATATAATATTTTGAACTTGATTTACATCTATTCAAGGTTTAATTAGTTTACATGACCTAACACTCCCATAAAATCCCACCTCGATCCCCCCAAGAGACTCTAGTTGGAACCAAGATAGGTGGATGATAGAAAATCAAAGTGAAAGGACTAGACTCCAAACCTACCCATAGGGGAAGATAATCAAACCTATGATAGAAATATGTGACTTAAGGGTAGATAAATATAAGAATAAGGAGGTTGGTAGGGAAAGTGGGGAGCTCCATTAGGGACATAGGATGAAACTATGGGATTCTAGAGACAAATTATAGGAACTAGGCCAATAAATGGTCACATTGGTGGAGGAATAGAATAAAATGAATAATGAGTCAGATAAACTAAATTTAACATGGAATAAATTAAAATAATAGGTAGAAAAAAATAAGATGTAGGTGGACAATTCACACTAATCATGAAGGAAAATGAGGAAAAAGGGAATAATTATACCAATACTAGAACCCCTTCCAAAAACAACATGAAAATGAAGAAAACCAAAGTCAATGAGAAATATAATAATGATTAATTGGTCCCCAAGGCTAATAAGGTCATAATAATTATGAATAAGGGACAAATTGACTATGTGTGTGGACTAAACAAACACACTAGGGGAGAACCAAGAAGGATACACTGAAAGAATGCAAAGATAGGGTTGGGGGTTGAATTAGTAACCCTAAAAGATCACATGGGATGTGAGGAGTATTATGGGTAATTTTACTTGGGTTTATTATCTTTTATTTATTTATTTTATCTAGGTTGGTTTGGGGTTATTGGCAGAGGATTTTTTGAAGTCCTTCTTTGTTGGTTGGTCTTGGGGGGCTATCTTGCAGTTTTAACTTCTTTGATATATATTGTATATCTGTTAAACTTTGTGAATTTAGGACCCCTATAAAACCTAAATTTTTACTTGATCAAATAAAAAGGCTTAATGGTTTTATGCTTTGAGGAAAGAGTGGTAATTGATTCATATGAAGACACACATATAACATTACCCCTTTTAGGCACTATTTGCTCTTTTTGTACTTGTTCCTTTTGTATCATGTTAATTATTTTGCATTAAAAAAATAAATATACCTCTTTGAATGATTTACTTTAGTATTAAAAATATATCCCAAACCTTGACACTCATTATTATTGTATATAGAGATAGGATGAGTTATGTCTTTGAAATGTTTACCCAATCATTGACCATGATAACCAAAGTGTTTTATATATTGCTTTCCAAAACTATGCTATTTGAAAAACTGAGTATCATTATTGAGAGGTAAATTAATTTCCTTTCCTTCATCTGATTTATCTTTTTGAACCTTTTTATGATCTATGTTTGATAATGGCAACTATTTTTTCTCTGATGTTTTCTTTGGTACCCACATTTTTTATTTTGGTACTTGTGGTTTAGGAGAGTTACTCATAATGTGAATGGTTTTCTTGGTTGATGTATCAATGATATGATCACCGCTATCTTTGTGACTTTGTATTTTGTTATTTAATGAAAAACAATAATTTGTATGATACCCATGCATTCTATGGAATGCAAAATAGTATTTGGATATCCTGATATGATGTGGAAGATGTAATTTGATCACTTTATCTCAAATAATTTCTTTTTAGATTTCACTTAGTCTCTTAGTAACTTTAGATATAATGTTTGGATCACTTATATTATATGTATTTTATTTTAACTTGTAATTTGGATAAGAAACCTTCTTTGGCACAACATTAGTAGATGAAGATGTAAACACATGATTAACACTAGCATGTTTTGGATTTTGGGCACATGGAATCTAATTTTATAATAATGTGATCTTTAAACTAGAGTATTGATTTTGATTTTGTAATTCTTTTATTAGCTTAATCTTAAGGTTGATTTGATATTTTAGGGATTAATAAACACAAACCCTATGTGCCTTAGATTGAACATGCATACATATACCATTTACTTTATACATTAAATGAGTGATAACATGTACCTAATTATAGGGATGGTGGATATCATCCTACTTAGGATTAGGAGGAGGAAGAAGATCTTTTTAGCCATTTTAAATGTTCTAAAAACTAATATGAGAATAATAAAGAAGAGACATAAAAATGCTAGCATTATAACATCATACAATAAATATATAGCAATTTTAGACTATTGGCATAATATTTTTGAAAATTTAAGATATGTTTTTCTATAAAAATAGGAAATGAGACAAACCTAGAAAAATATGGAAACAAAATTACAATGTATGGCCTATATAGTTCTAAATCTATTAAAAATAGTAAAAATGCTAAATTAAAAATATCCATACAATGTTTTGGCAAAAAAAATATTTTATTAATATATATCAACATAATTATAAAAAAACTTTGAGGAATTTGAAATTTTATATATAATGAATCAAAAATATGCCAAACATTATAGAATGCTTCATATGTAAAACCCTAGAATATTCTAAATAAAGAATTAGCAATTTTGCCCAAAAAAATGAATTTATTTCAAAGATTTGAGAGAGGTTTTTGAATAAAATATTATTTTTTATTAAACATGGAAATTAATAATAAATACACCCTTCACCTTTATGTCATATTTATTAAAAATAGTAAATTATAAAATGTAAGAAAATTGTTTCAATTTTGGGTGAAAAAGAGGTTTTTGCATATACCAATATGAGTAGAAAATACCTTTGATAATTCTTAAAATGGATCTATTTGGAGGATAAAATATACCAATCAAGATAAAATCAACTTTCAAGCATATGCACATGAATCCCTTGTAACCAGATGAGTGTAAAACCTTAGGGTAAAGTTTCAAATTTGAAAATCCATTATGAAAAGTTGAAACCCTATGAGATTGGAAACCCTAGATATTTTTTTTTTGCATTCACATAGGTTAGGTTAACCAAATGTTTAACCCTAAAATATAGATATTGGGAACCTAGGGTTAAAATTGGTAGAGATATCCTAGGGCACAAGGATGATAGACTATCACTAAAGCAAGATAATTGTTTGTGAAACTTAGATAAACATATACTAAATTTATTATGCTAAGATATGATAAAAATAGAAAGCACAGATATGCTAAATATTAAAATGATATTGAAATTAAGATACTTATCTAATTCTAATACTAATATAGATCTATATCTAGGACAACCATAAATTATATTGGATATGGATTATAGATTAGTCACCTAATTCTAGAAATTATACCTCTATAGCCATGAAAACTTGCAGTGACTTGGGATGGTTTCATAGACACCAAAATATTTGGAAACACAATAAATATTTTAAAGATGCCTCATATATATGCTAAAAATAAAGTTTCTTTATGACACTTTTGATCATTCCAAGATCTTTGTATATCAATGGGTGCATAAAATTATCTAATCATAAAATGTAATAAAAAACTAGTTATGATTTTCCTTGATGGAGATAAGGTAAAAAATTATTTGTAACTTATGGCCCCTTATTCTAAATGTATCACATCAAAAATGTATCTTCTAAATCAAGATAGGAGTGTAAAGACATACTAGGCAAATATTGAAACTAAACTAAAGCTTTTCCATTTTAATTTTTTTAGAAATGCTTTTAGTAAAATATCACTACCTTCATATTTTTCCATAGAAGCTTTGAATTCTCTAAGATGTAGATAAGGATCACTAAATCCATAAAACAAATAAAACATAGGCATGAAGAAATTGTGGATAATGGGGATCCACTTATGCATTTAGACATAAATGTCTAGTATGAAATACCCACTAAAATTATATGAAACAACTTGAATGCTTTTATGTTATGTGTCACCTTTTCTTTGGTGCATTCATATCTATGTTATGTATTATCTCTCTCTGTTAAATAACAAAACCCTATTTATTTATCTTAATAGTGGATATGGGAAACATGGATTAGTGGGTACATAGAGTTGAGTTACCCTAAATACCCCTCTATCAATGAACACTACCTACATATACAATACTCTAAAGAGGGCCTTAGACTTATGTATTTATCCCCTACATTTTGGACTACGTATGAATAATACAATGCATGATAAACAAGTACAACAATGACCTATCTTATAACTTGAAAAATATGTCTTATGGAGTGATCCTTTAGCACTTAAAACTTATATATATGTTATCCCTATGACTGATATGGAGATAAGAGAAAGTAAGGAAGATATGATCACTTAAGTGCTTTATATAAGTTGTCTTGGTCCTTTCTAGTTATTTACTAGGTCTTTGTTAGGTGAGAAATGAATGAGGGTTGATCTTATATTTATATCAATAACTTTAGCTAATAAATCACATTAAATCACTTAGGCCAACCATAAGAATATGTTTCATTTTAAAATTGTATGACTTTAGTGTACTAGACACTTACATCCATGTAGGCATCTGACTAGGATGCAAGTGTCTGGGTAGTTTGAAAATAAGTGTAGGTCTATAACTTGAAGATACGGAAGATAAGTAGGCTTATAAATTTATAAGAAATATATAAGGTTTGAGTCATTAAAATAATATTGGTCTGAGTAAGAGATAAGTAATTACACATAGAGAAATAGTGTATGCAAGCCTTTTGGTAGTGGGAAAGGTCTATAAGTTATGATACATCCATGATGTGTATTTACCAAGTATATAAGAATGAGGTATTAAATAATTCATAAATAGTGTCTATAGTCTTATGGATCAAGAACCATTCAAAAATTATGCAATGACATAATCTGTTCAAAAATTTATACCTTATATACACCTTTCTCCCTAGAAGTGTGGACATCCTATTTCACAAATGATGTACAAGTTCAAATATCTATTATAGTTAGTTATTCATCACCAAAAAAAAATTTAAAACAATATGGTTTTAGAATAAAATATTTTTAAAATTTAGGATACACAAGATAGGAATGGGAAAACATGGGAAAGACAATCTTAGTTTCATTATAATGTTTGATCATAAAGATAATCAAGGTTTTGGTTACATATATATTTCAATTGGTAATAAGGAAAGTAAGAAACCTAATATTTACACACATTTTCTTGAATCAAATCCTAAATCCAATCATAAAATTCATCATGTATCAACACTACAATTAGTATATTTTGAATACATTGATGATAAGGTTACACCAAAAAAATAGACACTAGATGGTTTTTTTAAAGCATTTATTTTTGAATACTTGGAGGCATATGAGGATCTCAATCCCTTGTATCATAAGAACATGTTTCTCTATGTAATAAATTCATATACACATTTTAGAGAGAGTGTATTTCCTAATATTGATGTAAAATTATATGACCTAGCTATGATTTTTACCACACCATATGTGGAGGATAAATAATCTTTGATAAATCAAAAAATAGTTTAATTCTTCTATAGAACAAATAAAAATCCAAGACTTTCTAGAAGCCATGTTAAAAAATGATGAAGATAAATATTTCAGACAAGTTTTACATGATTAAAAATATTTATTTGTTGGGGCTTACTCAGATATGTTAGGAATTAACCCCACAATTACAATGCATAGTATAGTATTGTACCTGAATGCAAATTCAATTAAACAAAAAATCATAAAAATGCATCCAAAAGTAGGTTTATTAGCTAGAGATGATATTTAGAGACTATTGGATGTAGGGGTTACTAAATCCATTGAATATTTGAAGTGGGTTTTTAATATAATACCAATTGCAAATCATAATGGATAAATTTAATGTTGTACAAACTATCATGATTTAAACAAAGCTTATACCAAAGACAACTTACTATTACCAAATATTGATATGATTATAGACTCTACAACTGGTTATGAGATGTTGTCATTTATGGATGGATTTTTTGTATATAATCAAATAAATATTAATCCCAAAGACCAAGAAAAAACATCATTTACCATACCATGGGGAATATTTTTTTCTGTGCTTATTCACTTCAGATTTAAGAATGCAAGGGAAAATTATCAAAAAGTTATAATGCATATCTTTCATGATTTTATACACACACACACACACACACACACACACACACACACACACACACACACACACACACACATTATGTAGATGATTTAATTTAAAAATCTAAACACTGACAAGATCATTCTACAGATTTATGACATACATTTGAATGAATATGAAATTTTAATGTGTGTTTAAACTTAAATAAATGTGTATTTACGAAAACATTAGGAATATTACATATCATATCTTAGTGAGGAATCAAAATAATTATTAAAAATGTTAAATATATTATAGATAATCCTTCATAAAAATGGTTGAAATAGTTATGATCTTTATAGTGTAATATTCATGCAATAAGACATCTTATGGCTTAACTAGTAGATAATACACAACCTTTCACATAATCACTAAAGAAATATAAAAAATTAGAATGGGATTCCAAATTCCAATAGGATTTCAATGCAATCAAATAATATATACTTAATTCACCTATCCT